>JABTXL010003145.1:532238-546420 GCA_025134845.1 Neodon shergylaensis | reverse complement strand
CTCTCTCTCTCTCTCTCTCTCTCTCTCTCTCTCTCTCTCTCTCTCTCAACATTTCTGAACATAGAGAAAAAGGATCAGCCTTCTCCAGACATCAACACCCCATATATACTCCTCCCAGGTGAAATCAGAGACTGTTGTTTAGCCAATGCCATTTTAGTGTTGCACAACTCTGTCCTACTTCTAGATGAGAGTTATTGGGATAGCCAACCACAAAATTACTCTCACACCCTGAAAATACTTCCTCTAAATCTTGCTTGCTTAAGCCTCACCCCCTTGACAATAGACCAACATGAGCCTAGATCCCACTGTAAATCCTTGCAGGGTTTTGTCCCTATGCCTGTGTTTGTGTGAAAAGTGCTTTCTTTTTACCCGTAATGGCTAAAGATTCTTGGGTCCCTGCAGGTGTAGTCTGCTAACCCTCTTGTAGCTATTTATTTTCAATAATAGTCTCTTGAAAATTGCCCAGAAGAAAACAAACAAGATCAACATCAGAATCCCAATAACCTCTTTAGGAAGATATAATGTGTGTTGACTTTACCTGCAAATTTTACTACAAGGTAGACCGAAAGATAGACTCTATTTGATCAGAGCTGGATTCAAGTAAAGATGACCTTGCTACTCAGATGCTCTCATACAGACCAGCTTTTGGGAGCCCCTGAAATGTTTGTGCTGGGGAAGTCCCAGCTTAGACAGGCTCAGGTAACTTCTGTCAGAACCTCAAATATGCTAACCAGATCACTTTCTTACTAAAGATCTAGAGGTTTCTGAGGCATTAATGGATTGAATCTGGGGACTGGAGAGATGGCTCAGTGGGTAAGAACCAGAGAACCTGAAAACCTAAGTTCAGTTCCACATGGAATCACGAGCAACTACATGGTAGCTCAACAACCGCCTATAATAGGATCTGATGCCCTCTTCTGGCATGCAGGCATACATGCAGAGCTCTCATACATAAAATATAAATAATTAAATAAAAAATTTAAAAAACTAAATTGGATCTGTGTAAGTCTGGCTCCATCAGGATACAGGTGTGATGGGACCAGAGCCCACCCTCATGTACTGCTGTAGTCTATGTCCAAGAACAGCATCCGATGGCACACAATGAACTCAAAGCATATTTTTTATTAAATTAATTTATACTATGTAAGATACTTAACATGTAGAAGAATTAATTATAATATAGTCATTTCTGCTTGGAAAGTATCTGTGTACTGAGGAAATAGATTTGTCTCTGTGTCAGTTAGTGGGTCAAGGGTATAAACACACACACACACATTTCAGCTCAGGTTATGAGAACACTTTCTGCTACTGACAACTAGCTGAAGATGGTTAGCTCCACAAGAGATGATGATACTCTGGGTCTGACACTTTTGATCAAAAGCCTCAAGTGTTTGACACTAATTTGAGGCTAGTAGAGGGAAATCTCATTGAAGCATTAGGACGAGGAGAATAGGATGACCTCTAAACCCACATGCCAGGACCATGTGATTAAAAGCAATTGACAAGATGAGATGCAGCCAAGACACTGATTTCCACAGCCGGCTTCAGAAAACCAATCCACTTAACATTAAAATCAGACACAGTCCCGGGGAGCGCCTATGCCCTATGAAAAGCTTTTGTAGTCAAATTCGATGAGGCTAATGTATTCCTCCTCTCTTTCTTTCTCTCGCCCTCTTAGGTCCGAAGGCTGTGGAAGCCTATGGCAAAAAGTTTGAAGTAAAAACGGTTTCTGGAAAATTGCTCTTTTCTGCGGATGACAATGAAGTGGTCGTGGGAGCGGAGAGATTGCGAGTCTTAGGTGAGAAAGTTTAAACACGTAATTGGCTGGATGCTACCATGTATATTTTGAAGGGAGAATGACGTGGTGCCATCTGCTGAGGGCTTGTGCCTTCCCCCGATGCACATATTAAAATTCTAACCCTCTTGTATGACAATACTTGGAGATTGCACCTTTATCAGGAAATCCATCCCTGAAGCTGATTGGAGCGTTTATCAGTAACATGAGGTTCCTTTTAAAGAATGAAGAAACTGATTATTTTGAAGTCTGCATTACCCTTTCCTCTCCTCCATTCCTCTTCCTTTTTTCCCTTCTTTACTCTTCATGTGTGTCCCTTGTTCTTTCCCTTCCCTCACCTATAAAAATACAAGAATGTGGCCATCTGTACCTAGGCTGCCTCAGAAACCAGCCTGACTGATGCTGAATCTTAAATTTCTAACTTCCAAAGCTATGAAGAAGAGGGTGAAGAAGAAGGTGGAGGAGGAGGTGGAAGAGGAGGAGGATGTTTTAAGCCACACACACTCCCTAGTATATTGTTATAAGAGCACAAACACAAAGAGAATGGAAAAGTGTAAACAAGGCCACTTTCCTCGGTTCTTTTACAGCAAGGTAGTTTAACCTGCATGGACCCTGATTCCCCAGGGGGCTTTTCTCACACCTTGAATTCATTTTGGTTCCTGTTTCAACCCTTACCTTTGAGTTTCAATGTGTACTCATGTAAGGAAGTATTATTCGTGTAGGGCATACTTTTTTTCTTTTTATTCATTTTACACACCAACCTCAGTTCCCTCTCTGTACCCTCCTCTCCCTTCCCCCATCTGTCTTCCACTCATCCCCACCCACTCTTCAGAGAGGGTAAGGCATCCCATAGGGAGTCAACAAAGCCTGGCACATTCAGTTGAGGCAAGACCAAGCATTCCCTCTGCTCCCCCCCCTCCTGTGTCAAGACTGAGCAAGGCAGCCCTCTATAAAGAATGGGCTTCAAAAAGCCAGCTCATGTGCTAGGTATAGATCCTGCCCCCACTGCCAGGGGTCTCACAAACAGCCTAGGCTACAAAACTGTCACCCACATGCAGAGAGCCTGTTTTGGTTCCATGCAGGATTCCCAGCTGTTGGTTTAAAGTTCATGAGCTCCTGCAAGTGTGGGCCAATTGTCCCTGTGGGTTTCTATGTCATAGACACTTTATTTTAAACACACACAGACACACCACACACACACACCACACACACACACACACACACACACACACACACAAATTACTACTCAACCTTAGTCATTCTAGAGCAGTTAGGCTCCTGTCCCCTTATCCTAACATGTCATCAGCTCAGCAGTCAGAAAATTGAAGTGACCATCCTGAAGGGGCCAAGTGGAGGTGAGGGCCCAGAGTGCACAGAGTGCACAGACGGGAAGACAAACGGCCAGTCCAGTCCCTCATCAGTCACTTACATATAAAATGATCCAGCTGCGTTCTCTTACAGGGGCTTCCTGTTCACAGCTGCAGAATGGGGGCTCCCCACAGAACAGGCTGTCAAGCCCTGCTTTTTCATTGATGGAAAAAAAGTAAAAACAAAGTTCCAAAATTACACAGCTCCAAGATGTATAATAGCTGAGGGACCAAGATAGCTTTGGAATGCGGGTGAGGGCTGAAAGTGGAAATGACAGACACTGGACAATTATCAAAATAGTTTCATCATTTCAATTCTGTCTCTGCTATGGCTCTAGGCTGGGACAAACTAACAATAAAAGGAAGTCGCACAGTTGAAAGAGGTCTTGGTAGCAAATGTGTCCAAGGCCTGGCCACATAGAACTCTTTTTCAATATCTCCTAAATGAATAAATTGTTTTAAGAGCCCGTAGACTACTTGCTCTAATCAGGTACCACACATAATTATGCATTAGTGAACTGTGTGACCTTGAACTTGACTTGTCCTGCTTCAGTCTCTCAGAGTAAGAGCTGCGATTGCAGTCACATACGAACACATCTGGCTTCTCCCATATCTTACTTGTCCTTTCTCTGTGTGAGGTAGGCAGCATCTTCTCACCCCAATTTTGCAGGTGGCAGAATTGCACTGAGCTGCGCGTGAAGGGAGTTTGGTAGGACTGAGAGCAAGTTTTCCCTGCCTGCTGTTTTAGTTACGGCGTGTGGCACTTTAAACCACAGTTCCTTGCTGAGTCCTCTTGCTAATTCTACTTAAAGATGAGGAAACGGAGGCTTGGAAAGGTATAGAAACTTTCTGGAGAAAATGGGGCATTATAGTCAGACCCAAGCTCAAATCCCCAGTCGTGGACACCGAGCTTGGTGGTCTCCACCACGAGTGAATGTCAGTTCAGAGAGCTTCTTGCCTGTCACAAATTATGTTTGTATGTGTAGAAATGACCTTTCCAGACTTATGGTAGGTTGGAGAGTGTTAGGGAACACAAAACTTCAGACTCTACTCTTATTCAATGGTATTGTATGTTACCAGCTCTGAAATAGTTGGCAGGAAGATGGAATGGTGGTATTTTATATATGATAATATTGTAACCATGGATTTGGCTGTCCCCAGTAGTTCGTTCATACTTTTGATTCATGTCACCATGTTATAACCCAACTTTGCAAAGAGAATAAAGTGATTCACAATAATGTTAGATATCTAGACTCATTGGCTTAACCTTATCATATGTAGCTTTGTAAGAGTGTCTTATTGAACCTCACAGGACACATGATAATCTCCAGTTACTTCAAAACTATCACTTGTTCTCGTTAGCGGCGATATTTCATCTGAAGAACCACTGATAAGATCTGCCATTCTCCAGCTTTAGGAGCATTTTCTTGTTTCTGGAAAAATTAGAAAGGACACATCCAAATGAATCCACCTGCTTTTAATGGTGCTAAAGATTGGGAAATGACCACCCCACCAATCTCACATCCAGTGAAAAGGGCCTAGCATGCTGGAGAGATGAGCTTCCTGTCAGCTGGGACTCAGCCATATGGTGTGGAATGAAATGTGTAGGCGATTTCATTTTCAGCTTAATGAGAAGTTTGTGAGACCGTGAAAGCTCTTAGGAGGTCTGAGTTTGGATGGGTAGTTCAGGGGAGCAGCTATCACAACTGGGTTTGAATCTCTGCTCATCCTCTTAGGGTCTAAGTGACCTTGTTCAAGGTGACTTTTCTCACTGAGCTTTAGTGTCTAAAGCAAGAGATGTAGGGAGCCAGAGTGGTGGTGTACAGTCGTAATCTCAGCTCTTATTTGGGGAGACTAGAGCAGGATGATTGTAAGTTCAAGACCAGCCTGGGCTACATATTAATAGTAAGTTACAGGTCACCCTGGACAACATGGTGTGTGTGTGTGAGAGAGAGAGAGAGAGAGAGAGAGAGAAGAAGAGAGAGAGAGAGAGAGACCCTAAACTACACTGTGTGTGAGTCTGTGTGTGTATGTGTATATGTGTGTGCATATGTGTATGTATAGGTGTGTATGTGTTTGTGAGTAGTAAGAGTGTGTGTGTATGTGTGTGTGTGACACTGGACTACATTGTGTGTGTTTGTGTCTGTGTGTGAGCATGTGTGTATTTGTGTGTGTGAGTGCGTGTGTTTGTGTGTGTGTATGTGTGTGCAGAGAAGAGGGTAAAATGAGTAAGAACCAGCCTAAGGTGATCACCTGGAAATCCCTTCCCTGTGGCTCTGCTGGTAGCTTTTTGATCAGACAAGCATCAACCACTGAGACCCAGCAAAGCTACCATCTGAATATAACTAATGAATGTTGAACCAGGACTGTTTACTCAGTGAGAAGGGCTGGGGTGTGTTATCATTGCTTATCATGACTAAATAAATTTGGTCTTTACATCCACCTCGCAAGGATCTTGCACGCTTGTCCTCTTTCTTTACATATAAGCAAATAGAGATGTGGATATCTGAAATCCTGCCACGATTCCACAGAGCACTAATGACCAAGTGAGGATCTTGTTTACTCCTGTCTGTGATCTGCATCACAGGAGTCTCAGCCTTCCAGTATGTCAGCATCACAAGAGGAAAGAAAAATGAGTCCCTGGTTCCCGGCGTCACTCTCTATTTCACCTCTAGGGACACACTGCTCTCCCTATCCTTTGGCTGTCCCCTCTGCTTTCTGTTCCTCTCCTTCCTTGGTGGCCTTTTCTTTCACCTGGTAAGTCAGTTGGCCTCACTGATAACATCTGTGGGCTCCCCTGAAATCCAGTCCTCAGTTTTATCTTTTCACATTTGCATGTGAAATCCTACACCTATAAAAGTCCTACTTGCTGGATAATATTTGTGTCACCTCACTGGTCATCGACCCCTGCCACAACCTGCTTGGCTTGGGTTTGGAAACCTGACGAGGGTAGTGAGGGTCAGAAACAAAGACCCATGTACAGAAAGACTGGGATCAGGTGAACTCTGCACATTTTAACGGAGTGGCACCAACTACTGCATCAGCTAAGAACCCCAGCAGGTTTATGATGGACAGCACAGAGGGAGGGGCTAACTAGCCTTCAAAGGCCTCTGTAAGCAAACAATTTCAGGTGGTAAAAATCTGGATGGAGGAAACTTCACTTTCTAGTTTTTGTACACATTGGCCAGTCATCAACAATGGACTTGAACTAGAGAAAGGCTTAACCATTCTGAGCCTGATCTGAGGAAGGCCTTGCTAATTCTCCATGGCTCTGAGGTATTGCTCTTTGACATGACAGTGACCACGTCAACCATATACAAAATGTCATGTCCTCGGAATGCCACTTAGAAAGTCATACACTCTTTACTCTTTGCCTAAAGTGTCCTCTATCTTCCTGTTCCACGTTCCCAGGGGTGTAGACTCTTCTGGCTCTTTTGGAGATCTCAAATATCCCTTTGCTTCACTCACTGCAATGAAATTGAAGCCTCCCCTGCTGAACTCCCTGCCCCTCCAAAGGCAGCAGCCATGATCTTCCTAGTCATGTTTCCAGTCCAGTCTTCAAGGCCATGCTTCCATTCAGATGCCAGTTTCATTCTGCTCAGGAACATGGGAGCTTCGGCCATCCTTGGGTTTTCTGGAGTAAAAGATTCTCTCTTTATAACAGGGACAAAAGATATTCAGTTTGTGGTGAGATCCGTCTATTCATCTACCAGAGAAGTATAAAATAAATATGTAAGCCAAGGCATAATGAAGCTTATCTTTCACTATAGAGTATATTTATCAAACATTGGACAGGAATAGCCTAGCCAAAGCAGCAAGAAAATAGACAACATAAAAGCCAGGGCACTTAATACACATCTTCATGGCAACACCAGGGAGAACATGCCTTTAGTTTTCATTAAAGAGCAATTTAATCAAACAATGAATTGTGCATTATAGCATTTATAAACAGAGCATAATTATAAAGTACTATTGTAATTGTCAATTAGGTCTATTTATACTCTAGATTAGTTTTTTAAACATGTCCTCTAGATGCCACTTGATGCTAATTATCCGAGTTACATTACTATCAATTGAAAAAATTTTTTAATTAAATCTAAAGCCATTTGAATTAGCATAAAAATTATAGAAATTTAAATATGACTTGAAGTTTAACTTTTTTAGGACGCTCAGCTGGTACTCTTTGTGCCCATTTACATTTGGCTTTTTGTGAAACTACTGCAGCTTTATAATGAATAGTCACAGTGAAAAGACTGGAATGATATTGGTAGGGCTCATTCGAAGAGTGTGTCCCCATCATAATTGTGTGTGAGTGTGTGTGTGTGTGTGTGTGTGTGTGTGTATCACCATCTCTCTGCTGCTGATGCCATGGAGACAATTGTCCCTACTCTCCTAGGCCATTTTCAATCTATTTCAGTAGACAAGACACTGTCTGTGGATAGGATAAGTTACCATTAAACTCCATCTTAGGTAGAAGAGAGATTAGAAATCTTACGTTTTTAAATAGAAACCTTTGGAGCAGGTCTTATGTATAAGTTTCTGGGGAAAGACATAAGAAAAGAGCTCACATGTGTTGAATGATGCCTCCGAAGTTCATCACTCAGAATTTACTTCATTGCCAGTGCTATAAGCCCAATTCGGAGTGAGAGAGAGCACTTTAGACTAGGGAGATGGCTTGTGGCACTTGAGGTCCTGAGTTTGGATCCCCAGTGCCAATGTAAAAAGCTGGTGTTGTTATGATGGTTTTAATCCCAGTGCTGATGGGGGCAGAGACAGTAGATCATTGGAGTAGCTAACTGAAAAGCAGGGAGCTTCTGGCTCAGAGAGAGGCCCTGTCTCAAACAAAAACATATTTTTGAGTAACGTAAAAACACTTGGTGGCCTCCATTAGCCTCCACACCAGTACATATACCTTACCAATGTGGGAACACATGGTTGCACACACACACACACACACACACACACACACACACACAGAGAGAAAGAGAGAGAGAGAGAGAGAGAGAGAGAGAGAGAGAGAGAGACAGGGAGGAAAAAAACAGAGACAGAAAGACAAATGTAGATAGACTAGGAAAACTACTGCCTCACCCAACTGGAAAGCCCTAGGGTGGTTGACTGTAAGCTACACTCAGCAGCTCATAGAATGAGGCCAAAACCTAGCATCTCTGTTTCTCTTTCTTTGTCTGTGTGTTCTTTCCAGGCTCCTCTCCTGTCTTCAGCTCTGATGGTGAGCAGAGGGAACACTTACCTCCCTAACTGAAATCCTAATGCCATGCCCCTGAATTCCTTAGCTCTCCCTCAGCCAGTCCCCAAGACTACGGTGATGAGATGGCTAGGAGAGGATGGCACAGCTACAGCCAGGGTTAGGGAGACCACAGGAAAAATGGTGTCTTATTGTCAGAAGAAGGTGCTAGGAAAAGGAAAACAGGAAATATTTGTTACAATAATTGAGGGTCCAGATAAGGCAAGTTGTAACTGCTGTACAGGGACAGGCTGGCTCAAATATCCAGTTCTCTCATCAGAGAAATCTCCCCCCGCCCTCTTTAGAAAGCTATTATAAATATTTATATTACTGAGCGACTGCCTGACTTAGATTGATGTTATTAGAATAAACTCTAAGTATTATCTGTAGATGGTTCTGGACCACAGTGGCAGAATTAGTAAGCTAACAGAGACAGTACCATGTTCAGGACCTCCAATATTTGCTGTCTTGTTATTATATGAACATCTTGTTGCTTCCCTGTCTGTTACTTTGTGATGTTTTGTTCCTCTTTAGGCCAGTTCTAGAGAGACAGGGTACATATTGATGTTCATGTCCTCTGTTCCTTCTCATTAGCATGTGAACTTGATACTCTCTGAACGTTCCGTTAATCAGAGTCTAGAACAGTACCTTGTACCCAGTAAGTACTCGGTAATGCTTCCATGAGTGGATCACATGATCTTGAATATCAGAGTGACCTACAATTAATATGACATTAACATGAAAGGAAGGGAAAGTGTGTCTCCAAGTTAGACAACAATTACTGCAATAACTTCCCCCGAGGGTTTGTAATGGCTAAACTGGAAAGAAAGAGGATACCTGGGAAAGAACGTTTGGGGACAAAATTACTGAAAGCTGATCAGTAAACAAATGTTCTAAGGAGTAAGAGGAGGAGAGTTGCAAAAGTGTCTGGTGCTGTGAGCCCTCTGAGTCATGCAGCTTTGGGGCCATCAGCAGACGTTTGAAGATCAGAGATGGATAATGTCCAGCTTCCTACATCCTGAGGTTTAGCACTTGAACTCTGCCTTGGAGAAGTCCACTGTCCAGAGGGAAATGCCTGGCACTAAGCCCAAGAGAGGTGCCAACTGAGCAGAGGGGTCAGAGGGAGGGCTGCCTGGCTTGAACAGACGGACAAGGAGGAGCTGGCTTGCAAGCAGGTCCCTAGCAGTATCCCAGAGATGCTCTTCAAATTTGGCCTTCCCAGGCAGTCCCCTGCCTTCCGGACATTGCTCTGAAGGAGGCTTCAAGACTAGTTGCTAAGGCTTCAGCTGTCCTCCTGTTGCATTTTGGGAGTCTGGGGCCTGTTCTATGGTTCTGGATTTTCTTACTCCACTCTGCATTCCTACATGGCAGAATGAAGGGACTCATAGTCTTTAGCATAAAACATACAGCTTCTGCTATACTGCCAACCATGTATCGCTGACCACATTCTTCATATCACGCATTGTGGACAGCTTCTCCTTTAACAACCCAAGTCCCTCTGCTCCTACTTTGTTTCCATTACATCAGAGAATGATAGGGAAGCATTAGAGCAGCAAAGGATTTTGCTGCAGAATGGACCCTGGTTCCTTGCATAAGCTTCTATGAATTAAACAATTCAGACATTGATCCTTAGGACATGGGGGCCTACCAACCAAAGAGTAATGACATTCAGATAACAAGCCAAAAGAGCCGGAAACTCTCCAGAATCTTCCCACTGCTTGCTGTTATCTTTAGCAGAGATATGCTGCAGGGGAAGGGGCTATTTAAACAGAAGCATTGCTTCTCTGGTGCTTCAGTGGTACCTCGTTCCAAAGTTGGTTTATTATTTACGGGAAGGCACAAATAATGTATGGGATCACAAAAAAACACATCTTCCCATAAATAATGCAGCAGGAAAGGCAAACACGGAAGAGTTTCAGATGAACATCCTCAACCTAATAAACTAGATACAGTTAATGAGAAAAGCTACAATTCAACAATAGAGAAATAAAAAATGGGGTTTCATTACAAATGCTGTCCAGAGAATAACTCTCTAACGAAAGTATTTTTTAAAGAGCTAGTCTAGAAGTGGAGGCTGTTCGTTTCGTGCATACCGACGTCCCAGTGTACAGGCCTCCTGTGTTGCAGGGTCTTAGCTGTTCCTCCCTCGAGCTTGCGTTAATTCCAGATGCATGAGGCAAAGGAGTTTGCTGAGCCCTTCATAATTTTTCTTTTGGCAACAGAGAGCTGTGATTTAATAGGCGAGTGATGGATTCACGGTTCTGCGTAAATGTCCCCAGCTGTCCCAGCAGCGTTGTTGCCTTACCAGACCTGCCCAGAGCTCAGTCATTGTCTCCTCTGTGGTGTCTGCAGATGGAGGAGGGTGGGGTGGGGGAGGGGAGCACGTGTGTCTGGTTTCAAGTTTGATTAAAGAGTTTGATGAGGCTCACCCCTGGCTGTTTTAAAGACAACCAATTACAGCGCTTACTGAGGGAAGGGGATATTTGGGGTTTGCGTTTTTTATTTGTCTGATTTGTTGTTTTGAAGTGAATTCTCCGAGAAGCAACAGTCAATGAGCTTCCAAGCATCTGTTGGGCAGTTTTACTGTTTGTGCTCTCTCTCTTTGCCAGTTATTCATTTGAGTATATTCAAATGAGGAGAGAGACTCTGCCAGGCTGCCCCCCCAGGGCAGAAAGCATCCCATACAGTCCCAGCAGAGTGTCTCCTTCATCATCAATTACACTGACTGTTACGGAGCATGTTTATGCCACCAAAGGTCGCCTGTGTGGCATTTGTTCATTCTTCCTTTCCTGCTGAAGCCCAAAGAGACGTTAGGCTTGTTCACTGATACTAGAGATTTAATGAGATGACAGTGTAAGCAGAGATCTCTAAGTGCATGGACAGCGAAAGAAATTAATTTGATTGTTCTTTATTGGAAGGGCTTAAAATTGCTTCTTTGATTGGGAGAAAAGAGTATGGACAATAGCCATTTCAGCTCTGACTTCCTTGCTCTACTTACCCTGGCCTGGAGTTCTGCCACATCCTCGCCTCTTTCTTGACCCCATTCATACCCCACTTTCTTGAGGAATAGCTGGAAGGTGGTAAGTGTGGAAATGGGGAGGGAGCCCAGAGAAAATATCCAGGCATCTTCAGGGCCAGGAGTAGAGGTGAATTCATGGGATTTTTCTCCTTGAGAACTCCATACAGAGGGCAGGATGGTTATGTGTTTACAATGTTTGGGCACAGGCTAACTGGAGTCCATTTCTAGGGTCAAAGGTACGACCTCAGATAAACTTCTATGTCTCTGAAAGCTTCAGATCCACCATTTATAAAGTGGGGGTAATAAAGGCACTTACATAATATTCCACAGAGAACTTAGCACAGTACAAAGTCCAGCTTATGTCCCAAATATGAATGACATTTGTTACTGTTCCCTCTTCAAAATCCTACCCCATACCATTTTAACAGCAATCACTGCCATGGTTTAGAGGCAAATTCTGCCACGGACTCATGGTTTTGAACACTGGCTCCCCATCAGCTTCTTTGAGAGGTTAATGAACCTTCAGTGGGTGGGACCTAGCTAAAGAAAGTGGGTCACTGAGCACATGCCTTCAAGCCTGTCTAATTCCTGGTTCCAACTCTTTCTCTGCTTCCTGGCCCCGCTTTCCTGTGCCAACAGATATGAGCTATCTTGCGGCCGTGACATCCCTGCCATGATGGACTGGATCTCCCCTAAGAGTGATCCAAAATAGATCTTCTCTCTTTAAGTTGCCTCGGTCAGGTTTTTGATCATGGCACTAAGAGAAGTAACTAACATGGTCAGGAAACCAAGTCCAGTTGCATAAATAGAAGGACCAAAAGCCGAAGTTCCTCTTTAAATGATCTCAAATAGGTAACAGTGGCATAGGTGTAACAAGAACATATAGTGAAATTGTTAACAGCACTAAAAATGTTCTTTGGACTCAGAGTTTAAGATGAAGGGCTAGAGATGCAGCTCCATGGTTCAGAGTGCACACACTGATGCTGCAGAGGACCCAAGTTCTATCCCAAACCAAGTGGCTCACAACTGCTGAAACTCCAGCTCTAAGTAGCTGACACCCTCTCCTCTTGGCCTCCATGGGAACATGTACTCATGTGAACATACCACCCTCACACACATATACACATAAGTAAATATATGATTCCTGTCTGTGCAGTGGAAATTAAGGGTTACGTTTCAGAGCTAGGCAGAAGACCACACCTGGAGTGCTAGTGAGAGGCTTCCTAGAGGAGGACTGAGGGCAAGTGTAAGTGGGAGGGGAAGGGTTTGTCTGATCAGAAGGCATTGAATGAGTGACAGCTCCTAGGCTACAGGGACCCGCGGGCTCTGAGCACAGTGCTGTTCCTAACAGAAGAGTAACTGAAACTCTTCTTAGGGGAAGAAACTGCCAGTATCAGTATCTAGCAAGCAGGAATTGGTAACTCTCCCCAAAACATGAGTTATGAAGATGCCTTGGAGACATATTTGAGCCTCCTGGGGACTTTCCTTCCTGGATGTGCTCTATACAGCTTTGACTGGAATGGGAATGAGAATCCTTGGTATTGGTTCAATTCTGTACATCAAAGAAGAAAGACAAGTATATTTAGACTCAGGCTTTACTGATGATCAATAACATTCACTTTCAGTGTTTGGAGCCTCAAGAAGGGAATGACTAGGAAGCCTCTTGTCACTATTTAATCTGTACTGCAGGAACTTCTCCTTGTAAAATATTCAGTCTCATTCAACAAATGTTAATTAATGGCTTAATATGGTCAACCGCTGTGCTGACCAATGAGACACCCTGGATTCCTGCCTTTCTGGAACATACAGCCAAGCCTGAAGGACAGATATTTCAAACCTTGGATCCAAGAACTGCGTGCCTTGTCACAATGGCAAACTGCAAGATACCTCTGAAACATGAAAGTAGGAGACCAATTTCATTCTGCAAATAAAGTCTTCCCAAATGGAAAGGTCTTGCTATTGAGACTGGAGGGAGGACTTAGAGTTGGTCAGTCCAAGGCTTAGAGTAGCCATTAAAAGCATATAATACAGATTATACAAAATCTTGAGAAATCTAAACCTTTGAGAAAAGGTTTAAGAGATCCCACACAGAGAATAGTCACAGGGAGCAGGGTGCCTAAATGGAAGACATGAGTCATGCTTATAATAGTGAACAGGATAAAGTGTTTGCTCCTTACCAGGTGCTGAGAAGTCTCTTCCTGTGCGTCACCTCCTCTCAGAGATGGAGTTCGCTCTCATACCCATTATATATGGGGAAACTGGCAGATTGGCATAGTTCCCAAGGTTAGATGGCAGGTTAAGTTTCATAAGTGAGATCCAAATCCAAGTAGTTAGGTCTAGAATGTTCACTTCAGTAACAGGTTTACTGATCTGTAGTTTCATGTATCCCACAGTTTGCCCACTTACACTATGTAAGTCAGTGTTTTGTTTTAGGGGGATAAAAACCTTTGCTGTTCACATAGAGGCAGGAATAAAACAAGTTTCACCCTCACAGTAAAGACAAATTAGCAGAATAGAAGAATAACGAATCTATTCATTAGATAATTAATTGACATTGGAGCTTTTAGAAACGAATACCCGTAATGGGGAGCTGTGTAGTTTTGTGCTTAGATTTGATGATGAGTGGACAACCATGTAGGATGACGGGAAAAAATAAGGGTGTCTTAGTGAGGCCTAGGTGTGTGTTTGTGTATGTTCCTATACTATATGTGTTTGTGTGTATGTATATGTATGTGTTCCTATACTATATGTGCTTGTGT
>JABTXL010003145.1:518243-532228 GCA_025134845.1 Neodon shergylaensis | reverse complement strand
TATGTGCTTGTGTGTATGTATATGTATGTGTTCCTATACTCTATGTGTTTGTGCGTTTGTATATGTTCCTATACTATATGTGTTTATGCATATGTATATGTATGTGTTCCTATACTATATATGTTTCTGTGTGTATATGTGTGTGTGTGGATGCTCAATTGTATAAGCATGCACATGCATATGGGGGCCAGAGTTAGGCACGTCCCGACTTAAGACTAGGGTTGCAGATGCCTGACCATGTCAGCTTGCTTCTTTACTTGCTTACATGCTTGCTTGCTTTCTTCCTTTCTTCATTCCTTTCTTTCTTTTCTTCTCATTTGTTTGTTCGTTTATATTTTCGTAAATGGCAGGGATCCACGCTTAGGTCCTCAAACTCGCATGGCAGACACTTTACTGAGAGAGAGCCACCTCCACAAACCCTGTAAAACTTGCTTATTCAGATTCTTTTTGGCCTCTGTGTGTCTTTATTCTTTTCTTCTGGGTGTAGGATGGGACACCTGTCACACGAGAGGCCAGAGAGTGACCATCTTAGGTTTTATGGCTTATTTCCAGGGAGAATTGCTGAGAAAAGGCCAAAATTATGTCCCTGCTTCTTCTTCTGTCTTTTCAAACATCATGGTGCTATATTTGAGATGGCATGTGTTTTGAGCCTAGCCATCAAGTACACATGTCTATATCATATACTTTGTATGTATTCATGGTAAGTGCATTGAATATATGAAGTATATGTATTATGAATATATGAAATATATGGATTATTATGTGCATACATATTGTGTATTTTAGATATACATGTGCATTATAGTTGAATATTGTATGTATGCATGAGTCTATTGGAAATCTGCAGTAGCACAGTGAATGATTTTTAGGTGATAAACTGTTTACACTTTATGTTTTAAAACACAGTGGAAAGGCTAGAGATGTGGCTAAGTCATAGAAGGAAGGCTCAAAAAGAAAACAAAAGAGTAGATGCCAAAGACCTTCAAACTTGGAACTGGCAGGAACCAATGTGTGTTTTGTGGGACATTCTGAGGATGATTAGCCAGTGACAGGCAGGACAAATGCTCCCATCAAGAAACCAAACACATGCTTAACATGTCTGTTCAGTGGCTGAATTTTAAAAGATATTTCTAAAAGAAAGTGATGCAGCTTGCTCCGCAGGGTTCGTAGAACCCAGGTTGTCATTTTTAAATGTCATCCCCAAGGGAGCAGGCTGATCATCTGAGAAAGGGCAGAAATACCCATTTGCAGAGAGCTTGCACATCACCAATGAGTGCAGGGTGCAGGGCATCGTTCTTCCCATTACATTGCTTGATAGGAGCTGATGGGAGGTTGCCGCACATTTAAAACACTTGTATTTTATCATGAGCTTGTGGAAGAGATTGCATTTGACCAAACAAAGGGGAAAGCCAATATGAAATCAATATGTAGGGTGTCTATGAGCTATGAAGGAAGGTAATGTTCTTTTCTTCTTTGACTATTAAATGTGTCTCAGCTCCCAGCAAAAATGACTTTCCCTCTTGACTTCCTATCTGTCTTGCTGACTGGTTATTGGGGGAGCATTCAGGCTCTCGTGGTTCAGCCATACGTTTAGTAAGGGTATCCTTGCCAGAGACCCTGGGCAGGCTGTTCTGCCCTGACATTTCCTACCTCCCAACCAGCCCCTGCCGAGACTCTGAAAATGTATTACTCCTCATATACTGTGACCACGTTTTCTGATGATGTAAATAAGGGATCAATGTCTTAGCTTTAAAAGGCAGTTTCTGCCTGGCACTGGGAACCTAGGAGGGCACAGGGGATCTGAACGATGGATCAGAGAGACTTGTGTGCAGATGGCTCTGGGAATGAGAACCTTGGAAATATCAGGAAGGGAAAACTACAAAGTTGAGATTCATGCTTGTCCCTAAAAGACTTCCCTGGGTAAAGTTAAATGAAGCCAGAAGCTTCTGCTCCTGTACAGGAATGACATCAGAAAACACTTATGATGTCCCTTGTGACAGGACCCTATAATTGAAGAGCAGCTTGAAAATGTGGTCCTCACCTAGGCCAGTGGCAGTGGGCTATCACCCAAGTGAAAATGTAGTCCTGTCACCTGAATGATCCAGGAATAGGAAATGAGTCATGAGACAGAGTGAGGGAGATTTGCCTGCATGCTGCAACTTGACTGTGCCAGAAACTGCTCTTTCTATTGGTGACAGAGGCCTGGAGATTAAAACTGTGAGCCATTTATCTCTGTTCTTATCAAAGGAGTTGCTTGATTTCCTTTAGAAGTGAATGAGGAGAAGGGTGTAGACCCGAGCCTTCCAACGCTCGCTGACATGCTGAATTCTGTCCGTGGATCCCTGGACTCCACTCTCTCTTATTGAGATATACACCCCATCCTAATGTGGCTGATTAGGGGTTGCCTATGTAGACCATCACTATTATAAGCCAGAGATGTCATGAGGATATAATAAGAACAAGACCTGATTCTAAATTCTGACATGTGTCAACATTTTTCATGTTTAATGTCATAGAACAGAAGACATTCAATCCTAATACGAGAAAGCTTGCTGAAGACAGGAGTGTGGGGGGTATTTCAACACCCCGAGACCAAGCAATAGTTCTCAACAGAAGCATAAGGGATAAGCAGGTGACTCTTTTGCCAAGAAGTCTCTAGAGACTTGGCAGGGTCTAGAGACATCTTTGACTATAATTTTGTTCAGAGAATGCCACTAGCAACTAGTTGGTAGAGGACAACCCAAAACTCAAAGAATTAGCTTATTTATAAGCCTTCACTGTTAATTGAGTTACAGTAGAGAAGCACTAAGTCAAAGGGAAGGTACCCAGACCACTGATGAAGTACTACCAGAAATGGAGTTGGCTATCATTAGCTCTGTGCCCTCTACCCACTTAGAGATTCATATTGATCCGTCTAATTGCAAATGAGATTCTTGCCCCCTCTTCTGTGCCTAGTGCCCAACCATATACAGAGCAGGTGAACAACTATGATGAACCACCGTAAGTATGACCCTTCTTTCTCTTTACCCCAGGACTCAGTAACAGTATTACCAGGAGGAAGGAACTGCAGATGAGGGTTCTTTTGAGCAGAGAAACAAAAGGAGTTAAGAATAGTGGTTTGACTCTCTGCCTCCCCCTGGAGGCAGGGATAATTTCTTAAACTACTTCTGTCTGTGCTGTAAGGAGGGTAGAAGCCTGGACTATGCAGGTCTACATCTAGTTGGCCCAAATAGGAAGGTCCACTCTCTTTTGATACAGCATATAAATTACCCCTGTTGTATTCAGCCACCACTTATGAAATATTAGAGTTGCAATAGACCTGATAGAGGGTTGCAATAATATCGAAATCGGCTTTGCACCTAATATAGTCCCTGTTGTTTATACATTTAACATTCATGTTTTAATCACAGGGCTTATTTCTTCTGTATCTCTCGGGTATTTCCATGAGAGTTAGTTGTTTCTGCAGGTACAAATATCATTTGTATTGGGGTAAATCTGAAGACTTCTTTATAGTAGCAAGATGTGGAGATGTGATTTAATGTGTGTGCTTGTCTAGAATGCACAGAACCAGAGATCCAACGTGGTAAAAATGAAATAAGATGAAATCATAGAATAAAATCGTGGAAGCCATGTCCTGTGTTCAGTGTAAGAAACAAGTCTAAGCTTCCCATGGGAACACAGATGCAAGCTCACAGCTTCATCTGCTTAAGATGCAGAGTTGTGCTAAAATTGGTGCCATTTCCTCTTCTCCCCCTCAGGCTGAATTGGCCCGAGCCTGAAATGAGTCCTCAAGTTATGATCAATGGCACTGTGGGAGAGTGATTTCAGTGGGGTCCCTGGGTCTCTAAAACTCCTTTGCGCTGATGGATTAAGGGGACTGTCAACTCCATCTGTTTAGTGAGCTTCTCTTTGAGCTCTTCCCATTTGTCATGGAAATCATAGACGGTTTCACATTGCCAGAGTAACCAGGTTCAGAAGAAATGAGCCCACACTGATTGATTTGTTGGTATCTGCTGTCCCTAGAATGAGGCCTTGGGATGGAAATTTTTAGAGAACTTTTAGAAAGAGACACACAGAAAATGGAACAGACTTAGGTGGGAGTTTTCTTTTTCACCTTTAATCATACTTAACTTAGTCTTCTGACTTTTAGGAAGCTTACATATGAAATCAACACGTTGTAAAGATGAAGAGTCTGTAAGAGATCCAGGAGAGTTTCCTAGGTGATGCCATCTGCCACTAGTAGCTGCATTATAGCTTACAGCTTCTTCTTGCTTGATAAACCTGAGCCTTCGGCTGGGCAGTAGGTACAGCTGATGTTGCAAGTTCAGGAGATAATCTCAGGAAAGAAAGAAGGGTTAGAATCATATGCATGTTTGAATGTAGTCAATGTTAGACTGTATTAGCCACTGAGACTTCATATACTTAAAAAATGGAATATAAGCAGAGACTTGGACCTAGTAACCTACTACTGTGTATCAAGGCTGTGTAAGTCCCTAGTAAGGTCTAAAAACAAACTTGGACTGTGGGAAGACTGCATATAACATATAACCTATAAAGATAAAGTAGCAAAAGTGCAGAATAAGTTGAGTCATTTAACAAACTATAGAGTCTGAAGCACATTGATGATATTTAATATAAAAAGGAATCATCTCTGGCCACATCTTATAATCTATTGAGAACTTCTCATAGACTGAATATGATTTATACTATATAGAAGCTCTAATATTTATTGTCAGTCAAAATATAGGTTTGGATTTGATTTTAAAACAGGAAATAGAGGAGAAATAATTGGAACGGGGTATCTTTGTTTATGTAAAGCTTTATCACAATGGAGCAGATGTCGTCATTGTGATGGGTTTAACTTCTCTTCTTCTGTTACCATTCTGTCCACCAAATCACAAAAAAAAAAGTCTCAAAATACTAAAACATTGTAAAGTTTTCTAATCAATGAGAGAGCAGCATGTAGACATCACATCTGCCTCGGTGGGGAAGAGGAAGATTAGTGGTCTTCTGAATCACAAAGGGGCTTCAAGTACATGTCCTACAAGAGTAGCTTGCTGTTCTTAGCTAGGTTTTGATATAGAGGGCATGGTGTTCATACCTACCAGAAGGGGGAATTCTAAGTAAGTTGAAATGATTCTAAACCTTACAAATGCGATGAGAACACCAGTCCTGAATGCCTGGGTAGTCACCATGGAAATGAAATGAAACATTTCCTGCAAAGGTCAGTCCCCAGTATACTCAGCCAAGGCAACTATTTCATCATTATGAGAATGATCTATCTCTGAGCTTCACTTTCCTCATCTTCATGCCGATAAAAATGATGAAGGCAATGCCAGGCAAATCAGCAAGCATATGTACCCTGCCAATCATTGTTCTTTCTAAAATCTTGTGTGTTTCCTATAAATTGACAGCTAAATTAAAACCTGAGACCCCCAAGCAAAGTAATATTTAAATTCTAACTGCCCAATAACACTGACATTTACAGACTTGAGCATTAAATGCCAGAGGAATGTTGATCAAAATGATTTCTCAGAAATTGTTTCTCTGTCCACTGAGTCAAAGAGTACGGAAAACTGGGTCAAAGTTTAGATCATAAGGGCACAAATAGTTTCTGATGCTGTTTGGGTCACAGAAAAGGGACAATAAGTTGGATATTCTAGGCCAGCTTCAGTATGTATGCAGCACTGGAAACAGACTGGGTAGGAAGGTTTAATAGCAGGTATACTTTGAAGTTATAGTGAAAACTGTGGGACCTATAAATGTTATTGATATTTCTTCACCCATTATATCCCTGGGACCCTTAGCAACCACCAAATAAGCACTGACTGAAGTAATTAATAAACCAGGAGATAAACAGATGAGCCAATCCACCTGCCCCATCTGAAGAAGGACAATATGGCTCCCAGTACTGTGTGTGTTAATTTAATAAGGCCCCATGAGATTAGAATATACATCTCCGTATAAAATAATGAGTAGTACCTGCTCTATTCAGTGTTGTCATGAAAGCTGAAGCATTTTCATAATGGATCAGAAGGGCGTTTTTCAGGACCAATTGGTAATCCATCCTTATTTCCTTGTATATACACAGTGTCTTCCATTTCAGAGAGACACTAAATGCATTTATGTTAACGCATATAGATTTACAGCCTGTGATGAAATATATTCGTGGATAGTATACCTTAATCCTGTTTAGGGAAAGGGAAGAATCAACTGCATCAGATTAGTATTGATTAACTGTCACTCCAACTGACAGAGCGACACACGATCTGCTTAGCAAAAACCTAAATCGAGTTAAAAAAAAATACTCTGCAGATAGAGGTTTTCATACTTGCTTTTTTTATTTCTGGTTTAAGAGATAATCAGTTCAGCATCTAAAAGCATACACATCGGCACTGAATAATTCAGTCTTCACTGACACTTTTATTTTTGTTTTATTTTTCCCCATTTTCTCTCTACACTGTGATATTGGTGCTGTTTGTAAGGAGAAAGTGGGAGAAATCTAAGATGCTCACAAGATGCATGTGTTCCTGGACTGGTGAAGAAAGTCAGCCATCACAAGTGTCTTATACCAGTTCAGACTGGAAGAACACCTTTGAGCATGCCTGGTTTAATGGTGTCTGACGGTAGCTGATATTGGCCATGATTTCCCATTTCACATTAAGCAGATACTCAGTATGAAGTCCTGTAGAAGTCAGGACTACTCTCAATTGAAACTTTGATAGGGACTAGAAATTTGGATTAGTTGGCACAATGCTTGCCTAGAATTTGTGAGACACTGGGTTTGACTCCGAGCATCACAAACCAGCCGTGATGGTATATGCCTGTAATGCTAGCATTCAAGGAGGTAAAAGTAGAAGGATCAAAGATTAAAGGCCATCCTTGGCTAGAGAGAGAATTAGAGACCAGTCTGTGATATGTGAAAAAAAATCTCCAAAATATAACAATAATAGGGACTGGCAAGATGGCTCCATAGTTAAGAACACTGACTACTCTCCCAGAGGACCCGGGTTCGAATATCAGCCCTGGCATGGTGGTTCAGAACTGTCTGTAACTCCAATCTCAGGGTCATCTTATGCCCTCTTCTGGCTACAACCCCTTCTGGTCTTCTTGGGCACTGGATACATGCAGCGCACAAACATACATGCAGGCAAAACATCCATGCACATAAAATAAATAAATTAAAATTAAAAGTATAGTAACTTTTTAAGGTCCCCAGAACCAATCTTCCAACTTTAGTGGGTTGTCGGGAAAAGACAATCAAGTCACAAATTCTTCTGTCATGGATGAAAACTCTTCTGGAAATGTCTAAGTAGAACTGACGAACAGCAAAATCAGTGGGGTTGAGGGGTGTGGCTAACAGAAGCGTGCTAGCTTATAGAACTGAGGAGTCTAAGTATGGTCAGTTGTGATGATCTTCATGCTACCTCTGCACTGGTTCCTTTCAAACAGCAGCTTAGCAGACATCACATCACCTCCGAGGGAGAAGTAGAAACTCTTTTGCCCACAGTACCACGCAATAGCAGAAAACCACTGGTTAGCTTGCCTGGATCATGTGTGCTCAGACCATTCACTCGCGCTAGATAATCAGACATGCTGATTGGCTGGCAGCTCATATTCTTGTGTATTTGGGGTGAGAGGAAGGGAAGACCTGCAATTAATTAGCTTTCATTCTTTTATCCAAAGCAAATGATTGCTCAAATAGAGATAAAGGGTGTTGAACAAGCAGGCATTAACCTGAGCCCAGGAGAAAAGCATGAACCTTGTAAGGCTATGAGAAGAGAAGTCATAGGTAGCTTGCTACATGTAGTCAAGCATTTTGAGACCTGCACAAAAAAAGCTACTAGAGTCTATGTGTTTCGTCCACTCCCCAGAGGTCAAATGGTCTCTTTTCTCTCTTTTTCTTTCACGTTTTCCCATTGAGAGACCACTTTTTATACCTTTCATTGACATCTATCCAAAATATATGTGAGGAAACTGAAAATATTATCTCTGATACAAGTTTGTCTGGCATCTCATTCTACCCTTGTTCCTGAAGAGGAAGGAGCAATGTCTGTACAGGCACATAGGCGATGCTCAGTAAGTATTGGCCATTGCTATCTAGTGCCAACAGCTACTGACAACATCCTTTGTGTTCAGGTCCTGTGGTTAAGCTATAATGTGATTGGTCAAAGGGGATCAAAGATGGCCCTTTAACAGAAAAGCTGCTGTGTGGGATATGTGCAGACAGAGATTATGGCTCTGTTCTTTGCCCGAAGACAGTGGTTTGCGAATCTGAATCATAATTCTCAACACAACTGAAAAGGTAACACATGAGCAGGGAGTTATAAGCATGGGCTGCCAGCTTGACTTACTGGCGTTCAAGTACTATTCTCACAATAGCCTCCGTGGAACCTTCCTGTGCCCCATCTGGAAGTGGGCACATGATGCTGCTCACCTCAGAGAGACACAGTGTGAATTAGATGAATAAATCCATGAGATTCTTAGAAAATATCTTGCCAAGCAAGAAGTGCTTATGCAATGGCAGAAATCACTTGACTTTTATTGTCTCCATCTGTCTTGAGCTCTTGCAGTGGTCCACCAGGATGTCCCATCCCCATCACAACCATGTTGCTCATAATTGAGGAAGCATTCGAGATGTCATGAAAATACAGGCAGCCCTCTGATCACTGAGCCATTGTGACTGCCTCTGATATCTTTAATTTCTTGGCCCTTCCGATTATTTAAAAACTGTTTACTCTCCTATTGGCAAGTGATAACTGATGGGGAAGGAAGAGTTAATTTTTTCAGTAGATAGCCCAACCCCCATGCATATATTCCCAGCTCTAACTGTACTCAGTGGGTTATATACAACATAAAAACATATATGAAGTTAAGAATGGGATGTCGGGAGAGGGTCAAGGGGTAAATAACAATGAAAATGTGTTATATATGTATATGACATCCTCACAGAACAGACGTATTTTTTTAAACTCAATTCTCATGACAAAAAAGAACTCAGGCCCTTCTCGGAGAGTGCAGAGTCCTTGAGGCACAGGCCCCTCCTCCTAGAGGCATAGCATAACTGTCTCCTCTGAGAGGCCGCCAACCCCATAATGATGACACAGAGCTTCCAGCCTGAAGTTCCTGCTCAATCCGTCTGTCTGTCCTCTCTTTGGAGTCTGACACATCCTGCCCCTTTCTCTAGAGCTAACGCATCTTCTCCAAGGTTAAACGTTCATAAAGATGGCAGCAGCTGCTGCTGGAAAGCAACATTTGCTTTGGAGCCAATGAAAACTTCTGTCGTGAAACTCACCTCAAGTGCCTTTTGTTAAGTGAGAGGACAAAAGTCAGGCTGCAATATCATTCCGTTTAAAAAGCATTCCAGAAAAGCCAAAACAATAAGGGAACAGTGGGATCCCTGAGCGGCTCCCAGGATGAGAGAAGAAAGAGCAAGAAGAAATTGACAATCGTAGGTATTTTTCCAGGTCTGCAGATGTATACACCATGGGAAACACATCTTCCTTTAAGGATTTGGGAAGGGGATGGTACCTGCTTGACATGAAGGGGAGAAGTAAAAAAAATATATATAGGTTCAACAAACATAAATCAATATTTGAAAACTATCAACCATAGAGATAGGCTTGATGGCCACATTACAGCTGGGCTTTTGAGCAGTTGTTTTGACTACACTGAGTTGCAGAGTTTACAAGGTAGAAGTCTGAGAAAAGGGAAACGCTGTGATGAGGGTGTTCCCCTGTCTTAATCATCACCTGGAGAGTAAACTGGGAGTTATCAGAATGAAGTAGCTGGTGTTGACAGGCACATATGTCTTCTCCACTAGCTGGGTTTTTGACCCTAAGCATTTCCTGCTTAGATTAAATTGAATTTAGAGGGACTAGACCTGTGTCTAGTCTGTTGTATGCAAGGGAACACAGTTGTCAACATGGCCCTTGATTGACACAGCATCCACTGTATAGTCAGTGACCCATCTCACAAGGCAAAATGCAGTGAGTGTTCATCTCGGGCACAGGTGAAAGATGAAGGTCATGGAAGTGCAGGAGGAGCAGGTAGTGAGAACTGGTGAAGGTCGATGGAATACTCCTTTATGGTGGTGCTATTTGTAGATCTTACATAATTTGACTTACTACAAAGGAAAAAAAAGTACTTGTTGGCTCAAAACACTGTGAGCAAGAGCAAATTTGTGGGGAAAGCAAGGGATGGAATAATGGCTCAATCATGAAGAGGATTTACTCTTCTTGCACCAACCCAATCGCCCATATCTGACAGTCTGCAAATCCAACTCCAGGAGAAACAGATGCCTCTGGTCTTCACAGGCACCTGCATGAATATGCTTGTGTGTGTGTGTGTGTGTGTGTGTGTGTGTGCATACCTATACACATACCCTTAAAAATAAATATTTTAAAAAACATCATTGGAAAAAACAAATCTCTCTCAGAAATTAATGCGAGACTGTTTCTAGTAAAAAAAAAGATGTAGGATGAATGATTTGCATTAAAAGATCTTTTTGCTTATTGTGAAAAAATACTTTAAAGATATGACTCACTGAAAGAGTCAATGTACTTGCTAATGTATGTACTAGTATTGAATTTCAGACAGCAGCGAGTCATGAAATTCCCTTAATATGAAAGAAATCAGACCTAGGAACAGTAGAGAGTTGTTGGTGGCCTCGTGGTGACAAGATCAACCACTAGTGTCTGAAATCCTCCAGTATTGGGAAGATGACCCTAATAGCTCCATGTATGCAGCATGTAGAGAGATAAGAACCAAGAATAGAACCAGCCACCTTCATTATGTCCTGCCTATGGGCAGTAAAGCTTCCTCTGGGCCTCTCTCCAGAAGAGTGTCCCACCTCTCAATAGGCAAGGTTATGCGATAGAGATGGCCTCTCCCAGTTTGAAGAGAATATGGGAAGGTGGTAACTTAGCTGAACCCATTGGTCTCATGAATCACACTGTGGTTGTTTTTGAAAGGGAAAAGGGGGAAATTGTTGTTGCAATAATATGTTGGCCATCCTGGGAGGAAAGTCAATAGAAAAAGTCAACATCAAAGTCACCTTTAAGCCACCGTCAAAGTATGCCCACCTTCAGGCTTCCTTGCCTATCACAACTGCATCCAGAATGAAATCTTTCAAGTGCTTTTCCTTAATGCTGTGAAAGCTTCATCGCCTGTATTAAGATTTCAATTTGCTATTTTTCCCCTTTTCAAGTTATCATCTTATTTCCGATAAATGATTTTCTTAAGTTTCTCCAATTACATTTTAAACTGTGTTTCTCCGTGGTTCTCAATTAATACTTCAATTTCCTTCTCTGTAGGAAGGCGTCGCCACCCACCTGCTCCGCTACAGGAGCAATACGTTCTGCTTCTTTTTCAGTGGCAAAGAAACGGTTAGAAACCGTATCTGCTTTGTGTCCCCAGGTTTCTCAACCTCCATTGACTCTCTTGGTGTTGATTGCTCTCATGGTGAGAGACACTTGAGAGGGGAGATTTCCATCGAGCCATCCACATGCCCTTCAGGGTCAGGTGGAAAGGCAGAGCACAGCAAGGTTTCCTTTGTTTCTCTCTTTTTCTCCCTACTTCCCCTGGTCCTGGCCACCTGTCCCACACAGGCCTGGAGGGCAGTGTTAATACAAGGTCATGTTCACGCAACACACAGTGTTCCATCTTTAAGCCCCCTAAGGCCAGCACTCTGCGACAGAGGTCACATACCCCCCCATCCTTGTTACAAACGCTCTGCTACTCATATGCCCTCCTGACTCAGAGGGTATCGATACTAGATTTTCCACCCATGTTAAATATAACCAATGGGCTGGAAGTACTTATTTGTGTAGTTTTATTTACTATAAAAGATGATGTCATCATAACTGTAATCATGCATTGCTTGGATGATTCCTTTCTTTTTTTTAATCCAGTTACAGCAAACATGAGTTTGGGGCTGTCTGTTTCTGCAGGAGAGTTTGTTTAGTTAAACTATATGTCTCTCCATGCCTTCCTTGGATGTTTCTATATGTGAATCTTACATTGGCTCACAGGTTCACATTCTACACAAATGATCATAATGTGCACATCAATGGCTCAGTAAAGCTGCTAGAGCAGTTGAAAGAGAACTCATGGCATTATTCTCTAGGACTAATGTTCAGAGTAGTTAATGATGCCCTGTTGTCTCTCAGGCCTTCTCTTCTTGTTCTCATTTGTTGTATCTTCTAATACAACAAATAAAACCTATCCATCATCTCTTGGACATTTTAATGGGACAACATTTTGCTACATTTCAATGTAGCAAAGCATCAATGAGTTGTAATGCGCTTCACTATATGTGATATACAATTGTATATCTACATGGAAATATGTCATATATATATATATATATATATATATATATATATGACAATACCATACACACATATAAATACCCATGCACACACTCCTGTTGATAAATGATTTCTTTAGCACTCTGTATTTGTTACTTTCTTAAAAGCAACGTAAGCAAGGAAAAATTTTTCTCTGGCTTATAGTTTAAAAGGTTGTAATTCTTCATGGTGGGGAAGTCATGTTGGCAGGAGCAAGAGACCACCTGGGCATGTCACATCTGCAGTCAAGAAAGGGAGACCTATAGTTTCTCCTGTGCAACTTGTTTTCTGCTATTTATACAAACCATTGCACGCTCAAAAAGTCAGTATTTGTTCGCTTGTCAATGCATACCCAACACCATCTGCATTGAAAAGTGCCTGATTTGTAGTCATTTCATTCAAGAAATTAATGTTTTCTCATCTAACTATATAACTAACCAAATAGCTCTAATAAGACACTGGAAATGAAAAGATCAAACTCTCTCTCTCAGAAGACTGCCCTTCACTGGGCCATGCACACAGCATGACAGTGATGCACTTCGGATAACTATGAATTTTATTAACATTTTAAATTTTAATTTTCCTCATTTATGTTTTCATGTGTGAGAGAACACATGTGCCATGACACACGTGTGGAGGTCAGAGGACAAACTTGCAGGAGTTTGTCCTTTCCCTACATGAGTTTCAGAAATCATCAGGCTTAGTGGCAGGTTCTTTGCCCATGTGCCAGCCCAAATTTTATGAACATTTTTAACTTTATTAGCTTGCACTTCCATAAAAAGGAACATCTGAGTCAATTTTCTCTATAAACCATGTATGGAGGAGGCCTTCTGCCAATGCTGACAGAATGGATTAATTACCTATTCTTTTTAGGGCAGGAGAATACGACCTAATCCCCCCAAAGAAAATATTTTCTGTGTATCCTAGAAACTACTCACAACAGCTACAGATGTTTTGCATTCGCAGCATAAATGCCACTGGGGAAGACACGCTGTGATTAAACTGCCCCAAGTGACTTCTCCATGAGAAGTTGGTGTCTAGGATCTACTTAGGCCTCGGGTCTGCAGAGGCCTTGAGACGGTGGCCTCCATTTTCACCACGGCAATCGCAGAAGTTGAGGAAACTCAGCCTCCTCTCCAATTCTCGGCTCACTTCACAGCTCTGACTAAATATAACCCAGCGTTTCCCTGCAAAAATGGAACGGCATGCTGCTCTGAGGAGAAAGCCGAGAGTTCAAGCTGATAATTAGATGTGGAGGCTGGGGAGAGGGCTCTGTTAGCCAAGTGCTTGCCACACTTGTAAGGACCTGAGTTGTCTGATCCCCACGCCGTTATAAAGACCTAGTGTGGTGGTCTTTATACCACCACACTACAACCAGCGTACAACCCCAGTTCCTAGGGAAGCAGAAACGGGTGGATCTCTGAAATTTGCCAGCCCGCCCAGCCTAATCATCAAGCCCTAGGTCTCAGTGAGAGCCCTGACTGCAAAAATGAAGTGGGTAGCCTCTGAACGACAGCAGAAGTTGACCTCTGGCCTCTACGTGTGGAGAAACATGTGCACTCACACAAATTTACACTTACACACACACGAGAGAGAGAGAGAGAGAGAGAGAGAGAGAGAGAGAGAGAGAGAGAG
>JABTXL010003145.1:417605-518233 GCA_025134845.1 Neodon shergylaensis | reverse complement strand
GAGAGAGAGAGAGAGAGAGAGAGAGAGAGAGAGAGAGAGAGAGAGAGAACAAAAAAATTGAATACTGAAAGAGTCGCTTCTGAGCACTTCCAGGAATCATTGTCTGACAAGTTACTCTCCTCCTACCATGACTCCCGTGCTGCAAGAGGTACCAGTTTATGTGAAAATGGATCTCCAATCTCACGTACACTATATTGGAGTATTAAGCTATATCCATGTTTAATATTCTGGAATTAGGCAAAAACTATCTCACATGTTCTAGAAAGAATTCTAACAACAATAGTTACTTGAAAACCATCTTATCTAATGCTTTAACCAGAAAAGTAATTTTTCACAGAGTGTGTTCATTTTCAATTAATTATTTCTGATTTTTCTATAATTGCTAAACTTATAAATACAGCAGGAGGTTATAAAATTTCTTATGTTTCTTGGTTATAAGAAAACTAAAGTGGAGTTTATAAATAAAATATCAAATACTCAGATGGGTGGATATGGCTTTAGGAGTTTATGGCTTCAGTGACCATAGCTGGCCTTGAACACTTGTTAACATGGCATGAGCACCCATCTTGGGTCTTTCTAGATCTCTGTGATCAGCCTTCCACTTCCTCTTGTCCAGTGCAACCTTAAATCCTGGTGTTTTCCTCCTAGGTATCTCCTCAGCCTATCCACTCTCCTTCCTCTCTCTGAGTTAGTTCTCTAGCCCCGCCTCCCTTCCTCTCTCTGAGGTCTGTAGCCCTGCCTCCCTTCTCTCTGAGGTCTCCCTTCCTCTCTCTTAGGTCTCTTGCCCCTCTGTTATCCCTCCCTGCTCTGCACATCTTTCTTTGCATCTGTGGTTGTCTTCTCCATGCTGCAGCATGGCATCTGAATGTCACTATCAGCATGGACTGCACGGCTCTACAGAGGACATGGATTTCTTGCAATTTTGGCAGTGGGAAAACCTAAATTCTGGTGTCAGAATGGCCAGACTCCTCTCCCTGACTTGAAGATGGTCAGCTTCTGGCTCTCCTTACATTAGAGAGGGGAATGAGTACTATTCTGTCTTGTCTTATGACTCTCATCCTAGAACAGTAGACAGGTGAGTTCACAGAACAGAAAAAGGACGGATCTGGTATTTCTTCTTATATAAACACCAATCCCATCATCAGGGTTCCAAGCTCATGAATCCTTTAAAATCTAGTTATATCCATGCTCTAGTTATGGTTTCTATTGCTTTGATAAAACACAATAAACATGCAGTTTTGGCAGGAAAGGGTTCGTTTTGTCTTATATACTTTGGTAAGTGACACCATGGCTGAGGGAAGTCAGAGCACGAACTCAGGCATGGCAGAGACTGACACAGGGGCCATGGAGAAGTACTTGCTCTTTATGGCTTGCTCCATCTGCTTTCTTATAGAAACCAGGGCCACCAACCCAAAGCTGGCATGATGCACAGTGAGCTGGGCCCTCCTCTATCAGCTATCTATTAAGAAAACAAACTGTGGGCTTGCCCACAGACCAATGTAATTGGAACATTTTCTCAATTGAGGTTTCCTCTTCCAAAATAATGTGTCAAATTGACACACACAAAAATTACCAATGCCCCATCTTGTGCTGCCATCCCAATGGCATTAAGACTTTAACATATTAATATTTGGTTAATATAGATACTCAGTCCATAACATGCAGCTACATAATCTTTTCAAAATCTGAATTTGATCAAATCATATCTCTTGATTAAATTAATTTAGCCTCTAGAATACTGCACTCCTTGGGACCTTTCCTTTTCTCTACTACTCATCATGCTGCCTCTTGCTAAATATGATCAAACCCCACTATCTTCTTTATTAGTTGTGCTTCTGAACTCTCTGGCCTTGGTGTATTCTTTTGTTTTATGACATCCCTCTCCTGGCATGTTCCTTCCTAATGACTATTCAGATATCAGCAAAACTTTTAGTTCTCTGAAAACTTGAGTGCTATGTGTGATTTTTAGAAAAATTTCAAGGATTTGTTGAGGGACCTTGAACATGACATAAAATGTTGGAGGAGGATCGCTTGTTGTTCCCGGCCACCTGGCTAGCTTAGACCCAAAATAAGCACACAGAAAACTGCATTAATTAAATCACTGCGTGGTTCATTAGCGCTTCTTATTGGCTAACTATTATATTAATTTAATCCATTTCTATTAATCTGTATATTGCTACGTGGCTATGGCCTGCTGGGTAAAGTTCCCAGCATCCGTCTCTGGCAGCTCCATGGCTTCTCTCTGACTCTGTCCTTTCTCCCAGCATACAGCCTAGCTTTCCCCCATAGTTCTGTTTTTTCCTGCCATAGGCTCAAAGCAGTTCTTTATTCATTAACCAATAAAAGCAACACATAAACAGAAGGACCTCCCACACCAATAAAACTCCCATGATAATCAGTTTTCTTCTTGGAAAAGAGAGAACATGGGCTGGCAAAATGGCCATGTCCCCATGATGATGTAACTCCCCCAGCCTCTTTATCAATCTATAGCGTTTATTTGTGAGCTCATTTGATTTCCAATGATTTCTACCTGTCAGAATATGATAGTGGAGGTTGTTCTGCTCTACCACTCTGAGACTGTGCGTCCCTGCTTCTAAGACTTACAGCTGCCTCCTCAACACATACATGCTGAATAGCATAATCTTCTGGTGGCTCATGGGGTGTGTTCTGCACAGTTACCAGAACTATTATGAAAGAACAGAACTGGAAGTGACCTTGCAAAGCATGGAATCCACCCACTCCCACTTTATATAACTTCAAAACAACTGTATTAACTTGGGTATAATAAGAATATATTTTTATACTAATATTGGATTATAAAATGGATAAGGAAACCAAGCTGAAAAACAGTGATGGGGAGCATGGCCAAAAGGTTAATATTGTTTCCTGACAAATCAGGACTGGGAAACAGAAGGCCTAATGTTTAGCTCTGGATTTCTCCAAATTACTTTGGGGTGTTGTTGGGGTTTCTGTCTTGTCCAGTTCCCGCAATCGTTAAGTCCCAAAGAAATCAAGCAGAGGTTTACATTAACTATAAACTGATTGGCACATTAGCTTGGGCTTTTTATTAACTCTTATAATTTATATTAGCCCATTATTCTTGTCTTTGTTAGCCATGTGGCTTGGTACCACATTCAGCAAGGCAGTCACATCTTGCTTCTTCTGTATCTGAGTTAGGACTACAGAGGAATGGGCTTCCTTCTTCCCAGAATTCTCCTGTTCTCCTTGACCTGCCTCCACATCCTGTCTGGTTGTCCCACCTATACTTCCTGCCTAGGTACTGTCCAATCAGCGTTTATTTAAAATATAATTGACAGAATACAGACCATTATCCCACACCATTTGGGGGTTTTAAGAAGTTATAGTGTTGCCGGGCGATGGTGGCGCACGCCTTTAATCCCAGCACTTGGGAGGCAGAGGCAGGTGGATCTCTTTGAGTTCGAGACCAGCCTGGTCTACAGAGCTAGTTCCAGGACAGGCTCCAAAGCCACAGAGAAACCCTGTCTCGAACAACCAAAAAAAAAAAAAAAAAAGAAGTTATAGTGTTTATTGTTTCATTATTTCCCTCTATAATAAATGTTGCTTTCTGCTAGTTCATCTCTTACAGGATTTATTTCCTGGTGGTTTTATTCTGCCAATTAAGTGCAGTTTAGGGCTAGTGTAGCAGTCAGTTAGCATATGCAGGAACCTAGATCCAATCCCTGGCACCACAAATCTACAACACCGCAAAAGTTCTTTATGTATATATTCGAGAGTTTCTTGTTTCTCCAGGAGGAAAAGGAGGTGGGCAAGGATAAAAGTCTGCTTATATCAGATGGGGACCTCACAGAATTTTAGATTCAGAAGGTACCGCTCAGCTCTAATACTTATCTCATTTTATAGTTGAGGAAATCAACACCTAGAGAGGCAGTATGTTGTGTCTTCCACCTAACACACCACAGAGGGAAGACTAGATCTCCTGACATGTAGGACTCCTCAAGGGAAAGCTGTGGTAACCCTGAGCTCTGAACTTGAATGTCCTTTCTAGAGAAGTTATATTTCTGTTGCTATTGTAATAAAGTAGTACATTCAAGATTTTTTTTACAAGTGTACCCCCTACTTGAGCTAGTAGGGAAGAGTCATTGTGCTGATCTTTATGGTGCTTCGAGACACTTTAGATAGATCCTGTCACATGCTTTATAAGTTCCTGATTGATTGCATGGAATTAAGTTATTGGGCAGAGAACCAACTAATGGAAACACATCGATAAAATCATTTTTGAGGGACATTAAATGGAACTTAAAATAAAGCTGAAATGGTTTTATGGATTTTTCAGTCAAACTGTTTATGAACATTTATTGCCTGTAAATTATATTGTGTCAAAAGAAAGAATCAGCAGGTATCATTTTAATAGGAGCCTTTTTGAAATAATAAAACCACGAATAATATATTATCCAAGTATGGGTAGAAGACAGGTTTAGGGATTTGTATCAATGATGACTATCAAGAAAAATAAGAACTGTGATCAGAAACCTGGTAGAATTTAAAAATAGGATATTTTTAAAGTTGTTACTATATCATCTCATTGCAGATATGAGTTGGTTTGGGAAGACAGATAACTAGACTGTAAGGCAAGCACCACCTGAGGATATGATCCTCGATATTTGTTCAGACTCAGGGAAAGAGGGCTAAGCACAGGGCAGACGGGGCTGCTGAAAGATCATCCAGAGCCGTCGATAAGAGCATTGGGTCTGGAACCAAGGCTGATCTTAAGCTCCTGAGTGCTGTGATTACAGTACAGCTTCCATGTCCCCAAGGCACAGATCACACATCCCTAAGATGTTCAGTCTCTTCACCACGAGTCATACATAGACCACATCATGTGTAGAGATGTCTGAAGACTGGTCCGTGAGTAGGGTCTCCATCTCTAACGTGACTGCCAAGATGAACTCAGGTGCTCAGCCTCACATGACACATGACTTATCCACTGGACCATTTGCCAGCCTATGTTCTCTCTTTTCCAAGAAGAAAACTGAGCATTATGGGAGTTATATGTCATGTTCAAGGTCCCTCAGCAAACTTATATATCTTCCTCTAGAAATCTGAGTCTAAAGGCATGGCCTTTGATGTGCAGGACATGTGGACTCCATTGGCAAAATCCCAGCACAGAACAACTCAGAGGTTATTAGATTGGATGATGAGAGGTGAAAAAATGTGGGAAGGAAGTCTTGCCTTTTCCTCCCTTCCCACAGGGAGTCCCCTCTCCTACCCAGAGACACCCCTCTGGTGTTGGTTGCCTTTCAGTAGATGTTACATTCACCTGGGTTAACTAGTTAGCTGTACATCCCTAATCAGAGCAAGTTAAAAGAGGAAGGACCTGCTGTGGCTTGCATCAGAAGGTTCAGAGTGTGGTCATTTGGCTCTGTGTTTCTGGGAATGTGTGAGACAGATCATGGCAATCAGGGATGGGAGCAGAAGATGTACACTACACGGCAGGCAGGAAGCTGAAGGAAACAGAGCCCCAAAACCCAGTTAAGACAAGGCATAGCCTCCAATAGCATATCCCCACTTCCACTTTCTTCAGCTGGAATCCCTTCCTGAACCTCCTAACACTTCCCAAAATACCAACAGCTAGGAACAAACCATTCAACACAAAAGCCTGGGAAAGAAATTTGATATTCAGACAATAATAGCCTAGCATGGACAAAGCAAGGTGATAGGGCCCTGGAGCTAAAGGTGGGTTGATAATCACATGTGCATGGGAGACTCTGCAGGTGTCACTACAGATGCGCTTATGAGACCCATGTGAATTTTAGCTGCAGCCTTTAGATATGTGATTCCTTGGTGTTAGGAGGGATTACAGTCCCTGACTACCTTTGACTTTAAAGAAGCGGTTTATGTAGCCTCTACCATACTCCTTCAGTACAGTGTTTTTTATTTTATAGGTAGAGTTAAAATAATATTTTGAATTGTAATTTGGGACACTCTCTTAAAATATATAGTATCATGTAAGGAATCTTATGACAGGAACTGAGTTTTCTCAGAGGAATTGTACCATCAATCAGAAACCAGTCCAGCAGCAGCCCAAGGAAGCTGCACCTACTTACACAGATCCTATGACAAGCTGAAGAGATAGGATAAGGTCTGCAAGATACATAAAAATGCTGGGTAGTGTGTGTTGGGTGCCAATAAATGTAGTCATTTTATAAATGTGTTGAGTGCCTGCTGTTTGCCTTTGGTTGTGTTGGACAATGGGGATATGGCAGAGAGAAAAGACATTCTCCTAGTCAGGAAACAGCAAAGGTATTTTTGGATTAGAGAACACTGGCCCTGAACTTTGTGGTTCAAAATATACTGTCTTTTTCACACACCATTATTGTGCAAAGTATTGAGACACAGCATCATGGTCACTTATTTCCCCCTTGGACTGGCTCAGAGGAATGACAGAGACAAAATCCGTGAGCTTCAGATAAGTAGCTCCTCCTTGAACTTAGTAAAGTCAGGTGTACAATTAAAGTAGTGAGTTTTGATTGTCATTCTTGGCTAATGAAGAAGCCGACCCAGCCAGAGCTTCACTGGGACAAAGAAACTGGTCAGGTGTTTGAAAGTCATTGTAAAAGGAAAATGCCACTCTTCAAGTTAGAGTGCTTAGTGGGATGTAATGTAGCCTCTGTTCTACTGTGTATCCATATTGCAGACTCCAGATAGTGTATGAAATGAAGGTGCAGGTGTGCATAAAGGGAGGCAAAAGAACAAGTGTCATAGCTGCTGTGAAGGATGTCCATAGATAGAAACAGTTGCCATACATATAAGCCAGACGAGTAAGGGTGAATTAAAAAAGACGCAGAACTTCTTTTGCTTTTGCAGAATTCCAGGTAGAGGAAAAGGAGATTCAATTGGAGTTTAAATAGCCCAAGAGTCCAGCCAAACTAATTCCTTCCCTTACTGAGATACAGCGAAACTACAGGTAGAAGGAACATTGCTATATCATCAGTAAGGGAAATCTCTGTGCAGTGATATAGTTTCTTCAGAACAGGAGATGAAGAGGGGTGTGCCCAGGGCCTCACATAGCTTGAGAAACATCACCATGTGACTTCTGTAGGGTTGTGAAGTCCTTGGTAGTTCCTCAGTTTCCAAGTCCCACATGCTTCTCCAAGTATCCCAGCAATGCTAGAGATCCAAAACATATACTAATTGTGATGTTTAATTTCTTTTGTCAATTTGATTGATTAAAGAAGATTCGAGAGTGTTAGATAGACACACTGGGATTTACCTATGAGGACTTTCCAGAAAGGATTAACTTGTGGGAAAAATATGAGCCACACCATCCTGGGGGCTGGGGCCTCAAACTAGATGGAAAAGGGAAAAGGAAAAGGCTACCTGAATGTTGGCATCCCCCTTGTCTCTGCCTCCTGAACTGAGCAGATATAAGCAAGCTCCTGCCATCACACCTTCTCCACTGTAAGGAACCATACCCTCAAACCGTGAGCCAAGCACATATGGTCTGTGGCCCATGAGCCACATGTACACCTATGAACATGGCCAAACACGTGTAGACTATATTGTGTGTGGTGACATCATGTCACAGTGTCAGAATGTTGGATAGCCCTGTGAGCCAAACCTTTGGTCATAGCAAAGAGAGAATGAATACATTCTTCAACGACAAATTTTGTACATATTTAACAAAAGCTACATGATAGTCTAAAATCACTTATTAAAAAAATACAACGTTGACATCTCTGGGGCAAAATTAATAATTTATGCACAACAAAACTTTGAACATTCTTATGTAATTTGCATAACAATGTATAGATTTCACTATATGCATGCTTCAGTGTGTTTGAAATTATATGGATTCTTAAAAGGCAAGAATAATGTCAGTACTGCAGAGATGCTGAGTGCGTAAAATGCTTGTTAGGCAAACATGAGGGACCTGAGTTTGGGTCTCCAGTACCTATGTACAAGCCAAACTTGATGGCAAACATCTGTAACTTCAACCTTGGGAGGGAGATGCAGATGGCTCCCAAAGCCTTGCTAGATAACCAGACTGGCCACAAACATCACTCTCCAAGTTCCGTGAGAGAACCTGTCTCAAAAAATAAGGTGGGAAGTCATTGAAGAAGACACCCAGTGTCAATTCTAGTTTCTACATGAGTGTGCATGTGTGAGCACACCTGTGCACACATGTACACACACAAACACACGAAGAGTATCTTTAGAGTGAGAAAGGTTTGAAATGGCCCACACTTACATTCTTAGCACTGAATATGTCAAGTCAATGAGTTGCTGTAGGAAATATGAGCAAGTACATATGATGGAATCAATAGGATTCACTCAGAATCAATACCTTCAAAGTGTCTGCTCATCATCACCCTATTCCTTCATTGGCTACGTGTAATGTAAGGTGAAGGCCCTATTTTCTGACTGTGCTTGCAACAGTCTGTTGTTGCTATCATAAGATTGAATAGTTTTGCAGTTGCTACAGAAGTAAATAGACAAATTCATTTTTATGGACACATCATTATCCCAGGATGAATCTAAAATGAGGTAATAATCGCAAACGTTGGAAAATCTAGGCAGCATAAACATGCAAGAGGGTTCTAGAAAGTTGCACATAAGTGCAAAATACTCCACTTTTTCTTAGCAGCATCAAAGAAATACATCAAATATGAAGCGCTTAACTTCTTCAAAGTACAGGATACCACCCCAGCTATGTTTAATTGAAAAGCTAATATCCAGAGCAATTGTCCCTAATACACTGTTGGTTAAATGATTTGAAGTCACTTAGGGAGCATAAAAATCAGATAGATAATCATGACTTTTTATAGCTTGAAAGGTTCAGCTGATGTTGACGAGTGGAAAAGTCAGAGGCTGAGACTCAAGCAGGAGCTGAATGCCTCAATCGGGCCGGAGATCAATGTTAATAGCATAGAAATATGTACTTCAAGTCATCTCCCATAATGGTCCATTTGCATAACTTTTCAAGATCATGATGTACAACTTAATTTACGGAAAAAGCTTTAGCCTGACACAGCAAACACTGCTGTCTAATCCCACGTGACACACTTTGTACTATATTGCAGGGAGAGGGCCTTGGTGACTGCATTCAAAACCTCCAGTCAGGTTACCATTAATAATTTATAAGAGACAAGAATTAACCTTTCCCATTTCAAGGCATCTTTTTTTTTTAATTGAAAAAAAAAAAATCCCTGCTTCCTCCCAGCCTCCCATTTCCCTCCCCCTCCTCCCGCCCCTCTCCCCCTTCCCCCCACTCCTCTCCCCCTCCCTCTCCAGTCTGAAGAGCAGTCAGGGTTCCCTGCCCTGTGGAAAGTCCAGGGTCTTCTCCCCTCCATCCAGGTCTAGGAAGGTGAACATCCAAACTGGCTAGGCTCCCACAAAGCCAGAACATGAAGTAGGAACAAAACCCCATGCCATTGTCCTTGGCTTCTCATCAGCCCTTATTGTCCACCATGTTCGGAGAGTCAGGTTTTATCCCATGCTTTTTCAGTCACAGTCCAGCTGGCCTTGGTTAGCTCCCAATAGATCAGCCCCACTGTCTTGGTGGATGGGCGCACTCTAAAGATGTTTTCCTATTTGAGAAAGAAGCTATCAATTTGAGAGCGAGGAGGAGGGGCTCGAGAGGGAAAAGGAAAAGAATGTAATTGTGTTTTAATTAAAATGTTTCTATTTGTTTTCTTTTTGGAGACCAAGGGGGGCCAAGTTGCTTCCTAGCCTCACTCTGCTGTAACAACAGGAGCTGTCCATAGTTTTTACAGGGGTTGCTTGCAGGAACTGATTCTACACTGTCCTGTCAGAAGCCCTGAAGCTAGTGTCGATATACACGCTCTCAGCTCTAATCCACATGCCACGAATGCCCTGGGTCACCCCACATGCACAATGTCTATTTTGTCTTTTCTCTGTAGGAGCTGAAGGCACAGTCTTTCCCAAATCCATAGAAACACCTAACGTCAGAGCAGACCCCTTCAAGGAACTAAGGTAAGCTTCTGGTTTCGATTTGCATTGATCAGTGGCTGTTTCCTGTCTGTGGCTGGCCAAGGACTCATCTTGAATAATGCTGGTATTTAATTTGTATGAAACATGTTAATGGTGAGAGATTGGAGAATTACTGAAGACAGTGATTTTTTTTTTATCTTGTTGCTGTTGTTGTTGTTAGTGCTTAAGGAATTGCAGGTCTGGGGTGAGAACTTTCAGCTCTGTAAAGGTGATTGGTGATTAGATTTCTGGGTTGACGTTGTCTATTGCTTATTTCTAGGTTGCTACAAAGGGATAGAGTTAGAAAGTGAGTCACAGCTGGTGTTTGATCAGCTGTTCCAAAAGTCTTACTAAAAGAAGTAGGTTTCTAAACCCAATTCAAATGTTTCCCATGTAACAGAATGTCTAGTACTTGACATTCGATAGTGCTGGGACTGTGTTTTTAGATAGTCTTTGTGACACTGTTGCTCTTCAAATATCCTTAAGTGTGGGTCTTAGCAGGGGAGGTACCTGAGATGCTGTGCAGCTGCTGCCAACCACGTAAATATATATATATATATATATATATATATATATATACATATATATACACATATATACATGTATACATATATATATATATTTATACACACACACATATGAATGGACATAGAGATATGTCCTAAAAACCATCCTAGGTCCTGACAGTCCCACAAGATAAACACATTCAAAGTGCTATGTCAATGTAAATACAACTCTAGTTTCCAAGGTTTAATTATAATCACCCAGAAGCCGGGAAAATGCTGGCTTTCTTTGTGTTTGACAATTCTTTGACCTGACACCAATGGTAAATCACAAGAAGACAGACAAGGCTAGCTACTTCATAATAGACATCAACTATAATCGTACGCATCTGCATTGCATAGGCTGTATCTACTCTTTCAGAATGCAGACTCTAGATCCATGCCACACTTTGCTGAAATGGCCACAGCCACAGGGGAGCCTGTATTCCCTTAACAGAAACACATTCTCAGCCGTGACAAATATAGCACTTCATGCCCAAAACCCTGGCATGTCTTCAAAATGTATACTCCCTAAGGATAAAGGGAAATAGATTGAGAGAAAAGAGAAAAATTTTAGGGAATGAGAACTCCCCACCACCACCACCACCAAAAAGAATCCCAAATAGGTAGAGCTGCAGTTTATAAGCCAGCTGTTCTGCCTGCATGCATGTATGTGTATTCATGTTTATACATGTGTGATGAAGTCAGTACATACACCAGAATCTGCAGTTCCACAGTTGATGCAGCAAGTCTCACAAGAGCCAAGACAGAGAATCAACTCACTTGTGTCTTGATGGATGAATGGATAAAGACAATGTGGCAGAGGTGTAATGTCTCTGAATTTTGACTCAGAAACTGCATCAGGGAGAAAGGCTGTCTCTGGAGTTGTTGGGAGAACAATTCAGGACTCCTGAATCAAGGTCCTCAGAAAGGCATGGCAAGTCTAAGCTTAGCTGTGCCATTGACTGTAGAGAAGGTAAGGAAAGAATGTGTAAACCGAACTGCAGAGCTCATAAAGTTAGAGTCCAGTTGCCGAGTGATGGACATCCTGAGGCTTAGAGTACAAAGGCAATGCCTTGTAGTTCCTGTGTTGTGGATGCTTCACATGAAAGGTTCACATTTCAGGAAGCAGTTGACAGCTGGAGTCATGCCTGTCCCTATGTCCTAATGGCTCCCTGACTCATTTTGTAACATCCTATCAAAACTGCTTTTGTAATTATTATTATTTTTCTCAACACAAAAGCTGTAAGGATGATGGCCACATGTGACAGCACGGATGACCTCAAAGACGTTACACTGAATGACATAAGCCAGGCACATAGGGACAATAGTGTGTGGTCTCATTCATATGTTAAACCCAAAATAAGTAGATTGTATGGTATAGAGTAGGATGATGGTCATTATAAGAAGATGAGCACTGGAGATTGGAAAAGCTTAGATACTGAGTACCAAATATACAGTATACATGTTACACTGAAATCTGTTCTAATGTTATACCGTGCAGTCTGGTACTAGAATTCATAGCCCATCAAATATCTGTGAAGAACCAGAAAAGATGAGTTCAAAGATTAACAACACAAAGAGTGACCACTTTAAGGAGACAACAAAGGCTAATTACATTCATTTAATCATTATTATATCGTATCAAATTAGCATCTTTCTCCTCATAAACATATAATTAAAACAAAACCATAGCAAAAGGGTATTTCTCAGTGTATCAGTCCATGCTGGAGAGCTAGTTCATGAAAAACAGAGGACAATTTTTGCTCATCGTTTGCTAAGGATAAGCTTAAGTGTCTACTCAAAACCAAAGAGAAGCCCCGGAACATGTATAGAATATGGACTCACTAAAGTTCCTGAGGAAATGAGAGTGTATTACGGTCATATAAGATGATTGGCAGCGTCCACAGATGATCAAAGTGATGTTTTCTGATAGGAATTACCTTCATTTCATTTTATTGACTTAAAAAAAATACTCCTACCAAAGGCAATTTTGGCTTACATTTTGAAGGCACAGTCCATCACTGAAGACATCAGGGTAGGAACTTAAACAAGGAATCATTTCAGAATGCACAGAAGCATGCTTCTTGCTGGTTTGACCTCTAGCTCACTTACTTATGCTTAGCTAGCTTTTGTATATAGCCCAGGACCACTTGCAGGGGGAATGGTGCCACCCACAGTGGACTGGACCCTCCTACAACAATTCGCAATCAAAGCAGTCCTTCACAGGCTTGTCCACAGACCAGCCTGATTTAGATAGTATCTTAACTGAGGTGTCTCCTCTCGGATGACTCTAGGCTGTGTCAAGTTGACACTTAAGCCTGACGAGGACAGGTATCATAAAAGTATTTCCATATGTTTTTCTGACACTGTTGTTTTGTTTGCCTTTTTTTTGTCCAAATAATAGTAGCCTGAGTTCAGTTGAAATAAAAAATATCATACTTTAGCCTTTTTCTTCCTTCTAGAATTCTTTTCTCCCTGGCATTGTCTTAGGGTTTCTATTGTGGCACTGAAATACCATGACCAAAATCAAGTTGCAGAGGAAATGTTTTACTTGTCTTACATTTCTGCCGTGTTGATCATTATGGAAGGAAGTCGAGTCAAGAACGCAAACAGGGCAGGGTTCTGGAGGCAGGAACTCATGCAGAAGCTATAGAGGGGTGCTGCTCCTGACTTGCTCAGCCTGCTTTCTTATAGAACCCAGGACTACCAGCCCAGGGATGGTACTACCCATCAGTCCCTCCCCCATTGATCACTAACTGAGAAAATGCTCCTCAGATGAATCTCATGGAGGCATTTCCTCAACTGAGGCTCCCTCCTCCCTGATGACTCTAGCTTTTGTCAAGTTGACACACAAAACCAGACAGTATAGTCATCTTGTAGCATAACCAGCCTGTTGGCACTGAAACATGACCTCATCATCTACGAAGTTTACACACCATAACAAAGCAGTCATATTAAAATATATGTGTCTGCTTGTGTATAAATACACACATATTAACATATATATGTTAATATATATTAAAATCTTAGGATAGTTTAGGTTTGTGACTAAGCCCCATCCCTGGCTATCTTCAGTTGTGAGCTTACAGGGTGGATATACCTGTTAGAGAAATTGAAAAGATAGCCAAATGTGGTTCACAGACTAACTTGGATTAGACGGTCTGTATGTTATGCATCTTCCATTTATTGAAAAGCAGCACTTTTGACTCTTTGCTGCTAATTAATGCAGACTTTTCCTGTAGAGCCTAAGGATAAGGAACTTGAAACCCACGTCCTCTGGCTTCTGCCACTGTATCTTTGGACTCAAGGAAGTGAGTGCTTTAAACGAGAGTCCTGGACTTGTGTCAGCAAGTAGAGGACCACAAACTGTTGTGGTGCTAATGCAAAAGAACGAAAATGTCTAAGTACTGTGGGTCAGGAACCCACTAACCTCATTCTGTGGCCTTGAGGCAAACATGGAGCCCTGCCATCTACAGACATCCAACTCTCTTTTGGTTTAGATTTCTATTTCTTTTCTATTATTCTAACTTCTTGTTTTAAAATAATTTTAAATTTAAGCAGGAGTTATAAAGTATGAATGGATGATCCCTCTCCTTGCTGTTCTCAAGTGTCAACATCTTACAGTCTGATGGTATCATGTTCTCTATTGAGATTTGCTTCAGGAGATGCAATCATCTATCTCATTGATCAAGAATGTTATTAAAAAGAGTTCTATAGACAGGAGCTGGTTGAGAAGTAAGTGAATAGATCTTTAAATTTCTCTGCGCAGATAAACTGAAATGTTTTCAGGTGGACATTCTTTTAATGTTATATACAGATTTTCTCAGTAATTATTATTAATGGGAAGCAAGTTGAGTCAGATGAAGACAGAAAACTTGAACCTGGGCTTTCTTTAAAAATCAACAACTTAATATCCACAGCACTCCTTCACCCAGATGCTCAAACATCAGGAAATTGTACCATCTTTGAGTGCTTTTCCACTGGATCATTCCCATGTCCTTGCTCTCTGGCGCCAGCAGAGTTTGGGTTCTTTGGTTTATTTGTTTGCTTGCTTACTTGTTCACAAAAAGCAGTGTTGAGACTTCTGGCATTCCTTCCTTAGATGCTCCCAGTAAAAGAGAAATAGCTTCCTCCTTGCAGAGTTTTGGCTTATTGCTTTGTTCTTCCTTGACTATGGTCCCTGCTTTGCAGTTTTCACCGAAAATGTTTGTCTATAATCCCTGAGTTGAGCTCAAATCCACAATAGAGGGCTGATTCTCACTATACTGATAAGGGCTACAATAACAGTCTGGATAAGGAGGGTCATGCATGTTGACGTCACCTGTCAGGGTAATTCTGAAACAGTGATAGTTTTCCAGATTAGAAACTGTCCTCAAAACTACTCTAAGTGCTGAACCTGTCCCTTGCAATAAGAGGGACTCACCTGGAATAGCAATTGGATTTTAATAAATTCACAACTCAGGGTGTGAAGATGTTCAATGTTCCCTTGTTCGGGTTCTTCTGATCTCAAGCTGCTCGTGATCTGAAGTGGGAAAAGGGCCCCTCTGTTTTGCATATGTATTTTCTCGGAGAACAGAGGCAGCCTTTGAGTGCCCACTGCTCTGAGTCCTCACTGTGACTGTGAAGCCTCCTTAGAGGATTCTGATTCATAGAGGATCAGGAATGAGAATCTGAAATCAGAGAGACGCGGAATGAAAAAGTGCAAGGTGGAGACAGTGCTGTGTGTGCTGTGATATTTAAAGAACCTTAACTAACTCCCTAAGAACCAAAAAGCTAAATAAACTTAAAATAAAAAACTTCACATCTTATTTCTAATCTAGTCAGAACAAGGAGGGTAACCTGAAGATCAGAAACCGTTTACAAAGTAATGTTTGGATACTTAGTTACTAAGGAGTTATGTACTAAGCATTTGGAAGGCAGCTGTGGATAAAATGACCATTAAAATAAGTTTTCTGTTAAGGGGGGAATGCAACAGAAATATAACCCAAATACAGTGTAACATTATAATTACTAGGACATAAATCTAAAGCAAACTGGTAGACACACAAAAGGTGATAGCATCTACCTAGGAACACTAGGGAAGTTTTGCCCATAGCAAATGAGATTCTGGTTGAGATATGTTAAAAAAAAAAAAAGAATGAATGGCTCAGATTTAGGATGGAAAGGGAATTTGACATCTCTAGTCACGTACTTTAAGAAGCAAATATCCCAACCGATCTCTGTGACTCTTCATAAATATGAATAAATTTCAGAGCATTTATTCAAATGTGATTTTTCCTTTTCGTGGTTATGTTGTTTAATATATTGTAGAAGCGATTTCAAATATGACTGCAAAAGACTTGGAAGACTTTATTAAGTTGCTAAAGGTAGGACGTCCCATGGTTTGGGATAAAAAATAATCACATGCATGTTGTACAACAACTGAGAAATGATATTACTTTTAGTTTTTAGAGTTTTTTTCAAATATTAACAACATTCTGTGGATAGGACAGAAACCTTATATGCATCTCATACTCCCAGCATATCCTGGAACAGTTGATAGGTGGCATGTGAGTGTGCGTGTACGCACATGTGTGCATGATGTGTGTGTGTGTGTATGTGTGTGAGTGTGTATGTGTGGTGCGTGTATGTGTCCACTTGTTTAATGTAAAATAAGAAAGCTAAACTCCTTTGGGAATGTGCAAGATTTAGAATATGTGTATGTAATAGGGAAACAAGAATTCAACCAGGCTCACTTAGGTTGACAAAAATAAATTATTTTACTTTCTATTGTCTGTGCTTAACTAAATTTAGATTTCCTTCCGGTGCTTTATAAACCTAAGGTACCAAGATAGTTTGACATAGCCTCAGGGCTCAATTAACTACAGGGTGGGTATTAACACCCTCCTTAAAGTCACAGTACAAAAGTATCAGATAACGACTTTTAGAACTGGAAAGGAGGGAAAAGAGAAGAGAGGCAGATAATGAGCCTCTTGCCTGAGGATGTGTAGTGTATAGAACAATACCACAGCATGTCATTAGGTATAAAACCCTTAAGTTCTTTTTTAATATTTTATAGGCATCTTCCACAAATCACATCCTCCCTTTCTTTTCCTGCATCCCCAGCATCCCACAAACTTAGCCTGGGGGTCCTTTGGTTTTGCATACGTGATATTCAGAACCATATGGCTGTATAATATGATTTAAATGAGAAATTTAAAAAATATACAAGTAGATGTCTGAAAGGATCAGAGACCATTACAAAGTATTGTTTAGCTACTTACCGAGGAGTCACGTCGTAAAGACGCAGACTGTAGAGTCAGAATGATACATTCATGAAATCAACACTGGTCTCCAGCTTGGGCTTTCCGGGTGTCCTGAAGTTGTTTTGAATGTGGCCCTTGTGCCCATGCACATGACTAATACCGGCATAGCTCTTAAGCTCTCAAGCTTAGGTAACTAGAATGCAGAAAAACTCAGGAAATACAAGACCAGAAACTGTTGGCTTTGGAGATGGGGGAGAGGCAGTTCTATACAATCAGAGCTGACAGCTCAGACTGGCATTCCCAAAGCTGAACATTTTTTTTAACCAGCAAAAGTTTTTATCAAATGATGGAGGCCAATAGTTTTTCAATTAAAGAAAAAAACAAGAAATGCAAACAATTTCTGTATTTGGGGTAACTACTAACATCACAGATAAATGGTTGCCGCCCCTCTCCCATTAATTGTTAAAGGACAATCTCCTAAGTTAGGCTAAGCCATTGTGTTGCTTTCATTTTCCCATTTTGCTGGTTTTCACGAGGAGACAGAAACAAATGGAACAAAGGAAGAGAGATGCTTCAATAGTCAAGGTAGCTCCATCCTCACTTTTGACCTATACCAATCAGAAGCTCTTTAAAAGCTGTGATAGCAGCCAGGAGTGATGGCATGTGTCCATCATCACAGCACTTGCGAGGCAGAGGCAGGAAGTTCACAGCAATTATGAGGACAACCAGGTCTATTTAGTGAGTTAAGCTAGCCAGGGCTACATAGGAGACCCTGTCTCCGAAATGATATTATAGAGGATGCCAAGGGGTTTGTTCCTTATGTTATGAGGCCATAGCATAAGGAAGGTCTCACCTGGAAAGGAATTGAAAGCTTGTTTCTCCTTATACCTTGTCAGTTGTGGGAAGAAGATAACAAATGCCACAAAAGCTAGGATTAAAATAACAGCTCTCAATGACGGAGGAAATGGCTAGTTAGATGGGTTTTGAGAAAAGTCAGCGGACCCTGGTACTACACACCTTTAATTTCAGCACTTGAGAAACAGAGGCAGGTTGATCTCTGTGAGTTCAGGGGCAGCCTGGTCTAATATTAAGTTCTAGGCCAGCCAGGGATTCATAGCAAGATCCTGCCTTTCAACAAAAGGAAATAAGAAAAGAAGGAAAGTTAACTGTAAAGCGCCATTGCCCTTTCTGGGACTGTGGGAGGAAGCCATAGTGCAAAGGCCACCCTGTGTGTCATGTGGCTAGGGAAGAAATGCTATGAATCTCTCTGGAAGAGGGAGATGGTTTTAGAAGGACCCATATGAACCTCCCAACACCCAACTTTTTCTTCTGGTACTGCAGACCAACCCAGAGTCTCATGTACGCTAGGCCAATATTCTACCATTGAGTCGCATTCCAACTGAGTCCTGTCTGGGAACACAGGTGATAACTGATGCTGGAGGTGGGCAGGCTTCCGGGAAGATTCCTTGGAGTGAGACTGATTGGTTAGCTTTCTAATCACCGTGGCATGTTACCTGTTAGGAACTAAAAGAAAGAATATTTGTTTTCTCATCATTTCCACCCACTGTGGCAGAGAGGGCATGGTAGAGAGAAGCAGTTAATGTCATGGTGGCAAGGAAACAGAGGAAGAAAATTCAGCAATTGACCAGGCCAACCTTTAGTCCAACAGATGCACCTTACAGTTATCCACCTCCTCTATCTTGGCCACATCTCCTACTTTTCACTCCCTCTCAATAACATCATCATACTGTGACTTGATCAAAGAATTAATCCAATGATTAGGTCAGAACTCTCCAGATTCAGGTACTTTCCAAGAGGCCAACAAGTGGTTTCTAAGTCTGGAATCCACAAAGCAATGGGAGACATTTCATACTTAAATCACAGTATAGACTGAGGCACCAACTAGACAGTCTGGCATGGAGATAAGCAACAGAATTCAGCATGCACTGCTAACCCATCCCTGACTCTCACAAGAACTGCACATCCTGGAAACTGAAATTGCTCTGTTTGTCTTCCCAGGGAGCCTCACAAATCTTTTCCTGTCTCTAATATTCCAAAGAGGAAAAGGAAATGTGAAAAACTGATTATTTGAGGAAAAGCTTTTAGTTTGTGCTCATAGAAGGGTCACCAGGCTAGATGCCATTTGACTTTCCCCCAACAATTCATAAGGATTAAAGTCCGAGACAAAAATTAGCCAGACAAGAACAGTGAGGCAATGCCATTTGCTTTTGTCGAATGAATTGGTTTGTCAGTTGACCAGTCTTCCATGGGGAATGGCTTGAAAATCCCAATGTCTTTTAGCTGATGTTGGCGAGATATAATAGCTATGAATCTGTCTTTCTGAATTTTGTGGGAGCCATGGAAATAATCAAAGGGGAAAAAAAATCTGTCAGAACCCACCATTATAACCCTTGTCATAAGCAATATCCATCCCCTTACAAATCTTAAACTAGCAAGGGATGGGTCTAAATATAATGCTATTCTCCTCCTAAGTGGTTTGGGTATTTTAATCTTTCAAACTGAACCAGATGTAGGAAGGAATGCCTTGACAAGAAAAGCATCTATCAAACCTCTCTCAAAGTCATTACTAGACATCCCTCAGGCTTCTGCAATAGCTAGAGCCATTGATGGCATGCTTGAAAAATGCCACTTTTAGCTGTCATGGTAGGCCTGTTTCCATCTCAACATAAAAGGGACAGTGACATGGCATCACCACCAGCATCCCTGACAAGTGGTTTTCGTTAAAAAATATAATTATGTATTTTATATTAATATTAGGGATTAAAGACTGAAATAGCACTCTAAGAAAAGCCATCATAGGAGGGAATAAAATTGCACTTTTACCCTAATTGTCTACTGGCTTACCAGCTTAAAGTAAACATTGGTACCTTTGTCTTTGAGAGCAGAAAACACAATCTCAGGCTACCTTCTGCCTCCAAAGAAAGCGCAGCAACTTTGTTATTGTTTTTGTCTTGATTAAAATGTCAGCTGCTGTCATTTATTATGTAAAGTATGCAGAATATATTGTTCTGTTATTCTTGAAAAACACACAGTTGCCTCTGACTCCTGTTTTTTCCCTCCTCTGTAGATGGCCCTGCTGGGTATACAGACAGAAAATCTTGCTTAATTACAGCCTTCATGGTCTTGGCTTAAAGCCAGGCTTGTTTGATTCCAGTTAAGACCTTTTCAAAACGAAGAGTAATGGGAGGTTAGCGGAACAAGATGACAAGAGATTTTGGATGAATAATTCAATTGAGAATCAGAAATGAATTAAAAACAAACCAGCCAGTCAATCATTTTTTTCTTCCCATGCACTCTTCTTAATCCAGTATTGTCTGTGGTTTGTTAGATTACAGTGTGGTATAAGTGAGGGTAATACAGGCAGATCTCAGGGAGTCCTGGATAGGCTCATCTCATTTCCTGGCCAAGGTCATGCACGATGTTGGACCAAAGGTCACTGCATCATCTGCTCTTTGTTTATGGGTCTCAGTGCTGTGATGATGAAGCTTCAAAACATAGTTCTCAGGAGCTAGAGAGATGGTTCAGTTAATAGGAGTACTTGCTACTCTTCTAAAGCACCTAGAGTTCAGGTGACCACCTATGTTCAATGGCTCACAACGTCCTATAACTCTAGCTTTAGGTAAACTGACGCTTTCTTCTGGCTTCTATGGATGCCCCTACACATATGGCACATACTTGTACATTCATGTGTGCATGCACACACACACACACACACAAATCTTAAAAATCTCTCACAACCTTATCATAACCCATTTGGTTATGGTCCACTTCTCTTCCCCATCTTCTGGCATTGTCCTATTTTTATTTTTCTTGTTGCCCCCCTATACTTTCCATCCCATTCCCTGATCCTTTGGTTCCTGCTTTCATATTAAAATTTTCAGAAATCTTCATTCTAGAATGTTACCCTTTTATTATATCCTGCAAGAATTGCATAGATGTACTCTCTCTTTTCTTTTGAACTATCGATTATAAAAATGATAGTTCCTTTCAAGCTATTTAAATTGAGATCTGCAGAGACCCACAGCCAGACATTATGTAGAGGGAGAGTCTAAATTGAAGGTCTCCATTAAATCCCTCCCCTCAGGGCTCAGAGAATCTTGAGGAAGAGGAAGCAGAAAGACTTTAAGAGTCAGAGGGGCTGGAGAAGACCAGAAGGACAATGTCCTCTGAATCAACTAAGCAAGGAACATATGGGCTTACTGAGACTGAAGCAGTAAGGACTGGGCCTACCTGTTGTCTGAGGTTTTCTGTCCTACCCAGTTCCCTCAATCATTAAGTCCCAAAGAAATCACACAGAGGTCTACATTAATCATAAATTGATTGGCCCATTAGCTCAGGCTTCTTATTAACTCTTATAACTTATTCTTGTCTGTGTTAGCCACATGGTTCAGTACCCTTTTCAGCAAAGCAGTCACATCTTGCTTCTGTGTCTGGTCGGGTCAGGACTGCAGAGGAATGGGCTTCCTCCTTCCCAGAATTCTCCTGTTCTCATTGACCCGCCTCTACTTCCTGTCTGGCTACTGGCCAATCAGCATTTATTTAAAACATAATTGACAAAATATAGAATTGTCCCACACCACCTACCTGGGTCTACACTGAGTCCTCTGTGTCTATAGTATAGTTATTAGCTTAGTATTTTTATGGGACTCCTGACTGTGAGGAGTGGGTCTCTGACCCTTTTGCCCGCTCTAGGGATTCTTTTCCTTCTATTGGGTTGCCATGTTCAACTTCATTATGAAAGTTCTTACTCCATCTTATTATTTTTTACTTTGTCACATTTTGTTGTTATCTCTTAGAAGCTTGATCTTTGCTCGTGAGAGGCAGAAAGGGAGTAGATCTGGAGGGGATGGGAGGTGTGGAGGAACTGGGAGGAGCAGAGAGAGAGAAAACTGTAATCAGGATGTATTGTATGTGAAATAAATCTATTTTCAAATTTAAAAAACTTAAAAAATAATAAATTGAGGTCTGGCTTTCTGATTAAAGGTTTATGAAATGTTTGGTGATTCATACACCACATGAGTTTAAGAACGATCAGACCATGGATCTCTTTGGTGGGGCTGGAGAGATGACTCAGCGTTTAAGAGTGAGTATTGCTTTTACAGTCCATTTGAAGTTTGTTCCTAGCACCCACGTCCAGTGGCTCATTGCCTGCCATAACCCCTGCACTTAGAGTATCTTAGGAAGTCTCCGTGAGTACCCACATGGGTACATACATATCCACACACAGACATACATGTATACATGGTCAAAAGTAAATATTTTAAAATAATCTATTTTATGTGCATGAAGAACTAGTTGAGTGATGGGTTCTGAGATATGAAGATTCTGGAATTTCTTGATGAGTTGACATCCACTGTCAAATTTTCTATGTTTTCCCTCTTGGGCTGGTCAGTTTCCCTAGAGTGACATCTAACCCATTTGTTGGGACAACTGTGCTGGTCAGTATGTTTGGAGCCATGGGAAACTGTGAGGTCTTGCTCTCTAATATGTAGGTTACCTTCAGCTGTCCTGGCATGGCCAAGGCCAGAGTTAACCTCAGTCTTCCTCAGTAAGGGTGACTTGGTCCCAAGGTGAAGAGTGAAGAAGCAGTCCTGAAGGGTGACAGTTTCCTGTGGCCTGCTCTGTTGACCACCTGACCGTAGCCACACCAGATATTCCTGCATGAAAGAGGTAGTTGTTCACTGCCACTCTTGGGCCAGCCAGGACTGTGACACTTAGATTGCCATGCGGCTCACTTCTTATTAGACCCATAGACTTAGCTACGAGCTTCTTGATCTGTTCTAATGAAGTTATTATGTGTTGGGTTTCATCCCAGTTCCAAATTGTGGTTGACATTTTCTTTTTCACGTTTACCTCTTTTATTATTTTTTGTGGGTTTGGGACTTTGAGGTTCCATTTATGGTCACTGCATTGTCATGTTCTGAGGGAGGCAACTACATCCAGCACATTTTTTCAGTCAGAAGATTCTCTACCTCTGCAGGCTTCTGCCATACTGCCCTTTTCCATCAGTCTCTAGACGGACTTAGAGCCTTCATGGTGTCACTCTCTTGATTTAAAACTCTCATCCTTTTCTCCTGGATAACTCTACTCACTTTTCAGCTCTGAGCTTGGCTTGGCCATTTTGCCTAACATAGGCCCCCATGATGGTCTTCCTCTTCCAAATGTACCTAAACTTTCATTTTCTAGTTGATTGACGGAGATGTTTTCTACTTTGCCTGTTGCTCATAAAGGGGTCTGGATATATGAATACTGGATAAAAGTCCAGTTCCCTCAAAAGCAGGTACCCAGTCAGCAAACAGGCCAGTAACCAACTCCTACACATTGTTAAAGAAGGAACAATATCAGGGTCTCCCTGGTGTATTCAGTGCTGTCAAAGCATGTAGTAGCCACACACTTTCTTCCTTCTTTCCATAATAAGCCACCTTCCAAAAGTTGTTATTTTATATTCCCCATTTGTTCCAAGACAGTCTTAAAACTTCATGTACTTTTTATGTCCATAGGTTTTGTAACAGGCACATCTCAGAGAAGCACATAGCCTACAGCGCTTATTTGCTTTCTAGGCCACCAATATAATTTATAAAGGAATTCCATCGCCCTTTCCCCACTTATATCTTTCATTACTGTTTCTCGTTTCACATAGGAAAAGAAGTCTTCAGTTCTTTGAGACTTCTGCTTCCACACACACAGCCAACCCTACTAATGTTTCCTTGTCTGGCATCAGAGCTCAGCCACAGGCATTCTAGTCTAACAAAAAAAACGAGGAATTTGAAGGCTCTAGCAATCCAAAAACTGTACCCCTAATCTTGAGTGGAAAATAGATGCTAATAAATTCAGGGTCTTTAAAAAATGTGAATTATAAGTCATTTCACACTTGGTGGCAGCTTCATGCTTAAAACTTAATTATGATGCTTGTCCCTTCTTTAAGTGCAGATGACATCTGAGGAACAGAGTTGAGACAGTAATTAGTTATTCCTGATGGAGACTATTGACGCTGTACTGATTAAAGCCAAGGGTTGACGCCCTTCCTACGCGACGCATCTGCCTATTAGCTTCTGCTGCTCTCTCTGGTCCTCGTGAAAGCTCTCGGGGAAATGATGGAAATGCCCTCCAGCCTCCGCATGCAGATATAGACGGAAAATGTGCATGATAAGTGAGGTGGAAATAGAAAGCGGAAGGCGCTGAGCTGCTTCTGATTGCTCCATTCCCGCAAATGGCTCCATGTCACGTGGAGGAGCATTTGTGAGACACACAGCTCTAATGGACGTGGTCCAATCAGAGCACTCAGGAAGCTATTGTGCAGTATGCTTCCCACTTCACAACACACCCAAAGGATAGAAATCAGGAGAGGATGACGTATAGAGGACTCTGCTCTGTCACGTTCTCCTGGAGCACCAGCCAGGCTCTAATTAAAGAAGGGTAGAACACAGTCAGGCCTCTCTGTATGTGGTATTCTCACAAGAGTGTTTGCTCATTGTGCTAATGACCTAAAGTGCTCAGAAGTGAGGGGTGGAGCCAAAAGCTCCAGCCCAGTAGAAAAGATCTGTAATTGGCTGAAGTGCTGGGGTACCTCCCTTGCCAGTCCTCGATGTGGGTCACTCAAGACAAGGTCTCTGTCCTATCAGAACTGCTGTAGATGTGTGAGGAGGGGAGGGAAGGGAAACTGCAGTCAGGATGGAATATATGAGAAAAGAAAAAATAAACTTTAAAAGAGAAAGAAATGAATTGGACTCGTACAGAGGAGATATTTTAACTAAATGGCTTCTGCATCTGCTCCAATGTGAAGGTTCTAAATCTTAGGGCTCTAACTACAGCTCATGGAATTTTCTAGGACCGCTTAGAGAATTTGAACTCTGTCATTGAGTGGTTGAGACCAGAATCTTTAATAAGTGTTGATTCCTCTCTTATGGTGTGAATATTTGGAGAACAGTTCATAGTCATATAATGGTTTGTAATTTTAAAGTATTTTCACAAATACCTCTTTCAAAAACAAACAAACAAACATGTCACAGTGGAGGCATTGATTTCATTCCTGTACAACAGATGAGGAAGTAGATTGATTAATTTGAAACACCTCCCATCAGGCATAATGAAAAGGCCTCTGACAACATCTGGCTGTAGTAAGTATTATGTCTTTGTTTTAATTTGAGAGAATCTCCATATGTAGCCCAAGCTTCCATTGACCTTGAGATCATCCTGCCCCAGCCTTCTGATTTTTGGGTCCTAAGATAACATGCATGGTCTGCCATGTCTAGAATTGTTTCTGTCATACTGGAAAATGAACCCAGGGCCTAATGTATGTTAGGCAACTGTTCCACCACCCAGCTGGGGAACACTTCCCTAGCCCCGCTCAATGATATTTGAAGGTGTCAGGAAGTGTGATGTGGGAGTGTCTTATCAATCTGTTGCTTTCATTGGTTAATTAATAAAGAAACTGCTTGGCCTGATAGGTTAGAACATAGGTGGTTGCAGTAAACAGAACAGAATGCTGGGAGGAAGAGGAAGTGAGCTCAAATGCCATAGCTCTCCAGGGCAGACGCAATGAAGCAAGCCGCCAGGTCAGACATGCTGAATCTTTCCCGGTAAGACTGGTGCTACACAGATTACTAAATATGGGTTAGGCAAGATGTGAGAATTAGCCAGTAAGGGCTAGAGCTAATGGGCCTAGCAGTGTTTAAAAGAATACAGTTTGTGTGTTGTTATTTCAGGGCATAAGCTAGCCAGGCGGCTGGGAGCCAGGTGGCAGGAACACAGCCCACAGCTCCCACTACAGAAGTGGGTCAAATATTGTCTCTCGTAGCAGCATATGAGTTTAGAGGGTTGAGCAGTTTTGTGCCCTACTAGCCTGTGACTTTAACAGAGTTTTAATTTCCTTATTTGTGAAAATTGTAGCAAGGGGACAAGAATGAGACCAAAACTCGGAAGGAATTTATGAGATTTCAGTGACTTGATTACAAGTGTGTGTGTGTGTTTTAGTGCATGCATGCGTGCATACACATGTACACACATGCTATTACCTGGAACATGGAGCATGAAAAGCATTCATTTCAGAGACCTTATTGTTAACATAATACATCATTACTCATCCTTAAAAATAGTAGGGGAACCTGGAAATTTGCCTGCAGTATTTATATGCCTTTGGGATACTAGCCAGCCATGGGTCAACAGCCTGTTTTGTACAAGTAAAGGTAATAGGACATTAAAAAAACAAATGTGAGTTGAATAATTTGCCATGTTGGTCCCCAAATCAAAAGTGAACTCTGGCCCTGCTGAAAGTTTCTTACAGGAAAAGCATTCATTTCATAGCTGAAGGCAGGATCAAAAACCACATCCTTTCCCTTGGAGAAGCAATTTGAGAAACACAGCTCTCCACAGACAAAATGAAGTGCTAAGCATTGTTATTATAAACCTAAAGACTAATTTTATAAGCATTGGTACTGCAGAGAACTTTTGATCATTTCTCTGAGTTTAGTCGCAGTATAGTGAGGAGTGGGGAGGTCATGGGATTTAACAGTGGGGGAGAAGGTGTGGGGTGACATCCCTGCAATTCCAGTAATAGGCTGAGACAGAAGAATTGAAAGTGCCAGGCCAGCCTTGACTACAGAGTAAGACCCTGTCAAAAAAATAAATGCACACATACAAAGACACATGCATCTATGTAAAATACATGCATTTCTACGTGCATGAAAGATGGAAACAAACAGCATGTCAAAATGTGTTAGAAGTCTGCCAGCATTAAAGTGACAAATACCGTCCTTCCTGACACCACAGGAGGGCTGTGGGGATCAAAATTCAGCTCCCCGGAGGACAATAAGAGTCAGAAAATCCCAGGAACAAGAGCCCTTCTTGGCATACATTTCATTTTTGTCACCAGCCACTGCCAGCAATCAATAGCCCTCTCCTAACCGTGGTGGGAAATGAAATGAAAACATTAAACTCTAATGAGATCTGAAATTTTTCATATTGGATATTTCATGCTATCCTAGAGAATGCCCATTTATTTTTGCATGTATCCATAAAGTTTGTGCCTTTCCATTATATTGAGCCTGTATGAATTACATTGTTTTCTTTCCCCTGATGGCCATAATGGTTACCTACCTTTTTATATGACTGAGACAGAATTTTATCTTATGACTATAGGCGGCAACTGATTGACCCTTTCTATTCTTTGAACCCAGATCTTGCTAGTTTACCCTGTGGGATTGACAATCCCCCTGTGTCAGCCTCTTGGGTAGTTGGGATTGCAGACTTGTGCCAGTAGGTCCTATAAACTCTTATTCCTCGAAGACAAATTACTGCTAGGCCTGGCTCCCCTGCAAGATATAATGTTCTACCCCTGTGGTTTTTGTAGGCAAATTAATTGCTTGGTGATAGCAGATATTTGGGTACTCCTAGAACCATTTCAAGCAAACTAGAGCAGTAATTTTGAGAAAGCTAATGTCACATGAATGGATGCTACCAATGAAGTCTAAGGAATGAATATCAAACTGTCAAAATCCTGGTTCCATGGGCTTCCTGAGACAGAACTTGACCCAGGATTGAGTGGTTTCAGCATGGGACCATAAGAAAGCAAAGCAATGCTATCTCCTTGGTTCTTCAACACCCTCAAGTCCTGTATGACTATTTTGATGAGATAACAGGCAGGAGAAGGGGACAAGGAAAATGCCTCAGGGTGACACTTTACAAAGAAGCTCATTTGACCAGCTTTGAAATGACATTTGCTGCCAGAATCTATGCTTTCTAGGCAGAGACTTTTCTAACTGGATTTGCCAGGCTAGCCACATAAATGGATGTATATAGCTAGCCCAAGTGGATGTATATCGTTTCCACTAGAAGTTGTATCTCTGTCATGTGTCTGACATGATCTCAGAACACACTGATGAACAAGATAAACGTGGTCCTTGCTCTTGTGGACTCTCTGTTCCAGCATGAAAGGCACTGAATACCTACCAGAGTGACTGGCATTTTTGCAGCACATTCTTCTGCCTCATACCAGCCTAACTCCTGTGTGCATCTTACCTCATTTAATCTACATCCCAGGAGAGACAATGGAGTTGTGCCTAGTTTATAGGTTAGAGGGCCAGAGGCTCGTAGAGGTCTGAGGACTTGAACAAGAACATTGAGAGATTCAGGGAGTGAGGGGGTCTCAGCAGATGTCACGGGGGCGGGCAGCAAAATGGTCTGAGAAGAGGTGAGAATAAAAACTCAGTTCAGATTGCCTTCACCAACCTGGATCAAAGCTTCTAGAGAATCTGATGCCAGCTTATTTAAAACACAGCACAATCTGGAAAAAAAAACATTTCCAAGCAACAATCATAATTCCAATTCCAGGTGTACAATAACCCCTAGGGTTGTGACTGTGTAGAACCTCCTTTGCCAAGTGCAAGTGATGATGAATATGGATTCTGAAGTTCATGGGCCTAGGATCTAGTGTGGTCTCTGACCAAGAGACCATAGAGATCAGCAGGCTAGAAAGTTCATGTGACATCTAAGGATTGGTTCTCTTACCTGGGAGCTAAGAATAATGGTCTACGTAGGGAAGAGTCTGGGATAATCCTCCGTTTTTTTACCTCTACAGATAGCAAAAAGGTCACCAGGTCATTAACAGTATCCACTCTCAGACTGTGTTCTGTCTTTCCTGAAAACGTACCTGCATGTTTAACATCCCTGGTTTCCCTAGGGATCTATGGGTACAGGGACTTTCTGCCCCACCCACAAAGGGAAGGAGGAATTACATCTTCTTTGTCCAACCTCAACATTTATTCTTTCTGCTAACTCATGCCTGCTCTCAGCAAGAAAAGAAACTATCTCAGTGTGATGTTAATTTTCTTATGCTTTCTATTACACGTATGTAGAGATGCTGTCTGGGGTTCTCATTAGGAATAGTTAGTCTCTAGAAAACAGGACATAAAGCTCCAAGTAAGTTCAGCTTTGTGCTCAGGGCCTCACTGAAGCTCACTGTCTGTGACAGGAAGCATACCAGCACTATGGAGAAACTGTGTGGAGACACAAACAGAACTTTCTTTTGAGCCTGGTCCTCTTGACATGGTGGAGGCTTGACGGAACTAACCAAAAAGAGAGAAATACCAGTCACCAAGACCTTTGGCATAATGTAACAGTAATTAATAATGCTAATACTACTACTAATAGCAACTATTATTAGTATTAATTTTAATCTCTTGTTTAATATTTGTCTCCTTTTTAAAAATAACTAAATTTATTTATTTGTTTATTTGTTTCCTCTCCTTCCAGTCCCTCCTTCCATTCCCACTCTGTTCCCACCCACAACCAGTCCACTCCTCCATTTCTGTCTAGGAGAGGGCAGGTCTCCCATGAGTATCAATAAAACATGACCTGTCAAATTGTAGTAAGACTAAGCACCTTCCACTGTACTGAGACTGGGCAAGGTGACCCAGTATGAGGAGTAGGGTTTCAAAAGCCAGTAAAAGAGTCAGAGACAGCCCCTGTCCCCACTGTTAGGAGTCCCACAAGAGGACCAAGCTACACAACTGTAACCTATATGCAGAGTGCCCAGGTCAGTCCCATGCAGGCTGCCTGGTTGTAGATTGAGTCCCTGCGAGCCTCTATGAGCCCATAGTTGATTCTATGAGTTTTCCTGTGGTGTCCTTGACCCATCTGACTCCTGTAATCCTTTCTAAAGAAAGAAATTGAAAAACATATCAGAAGATGGAAAGATCTCCCATGCTCATGGATTGGTCAGATTAACATAGTAAAAATGGCCATTTTATCAAAAGCAGTCTACAGATTCAATGCGATCCTTATTAAAAATCTCACCACAATTCTCTACAGACCTTGAAAGAACAATGCACAACTTCATATGGGGCGGGGGGGGGGGAGGGGCGGGGAGGGAGACAGAATAGCTAAAGCAATTCTGTACAATAAAAGAACTTGTGGAGATATCATCATTCCTGATTTCAAACTCTACTACAGAGCTATAGTAATAAAAGCAGCATGATATTGGCATAAAAACAGACAAGCAGCTCAATGGAATCAAATCAAAGACCCAGATGTAAATCCACATACCTATGGATACCTGGTTTTTGACAAAGAAGTCAAAATTATATAATGAAAAAAAAAGTATTTGTCTCCTTTAATTAGTTAGAAATCCTAAGCCCTTGATTCTGAACCTTTGTTTCTTATTGGAACCATGTGAGGCATTTAGAAACAACTCTTGATTTCTAACCCCCATTCCAGAAGAATGAATTAGAATCTTCTGGAGTTTGAGCTAGACATTAAAATTGCCTAAAACGTGTTTTGTTTCCTTGGTACATCCAAATTCAGGAGCTGAGGTTAAGACAGATAACTATGTCAAACTCTCATCCACAAGTACACTGTGGTTTGTAAGCTGTGAAGTGGTACAAAGCCCAGGAGCAGACACTCCGAATGTGTTAGTAATGTGGTTGGGAGGAGAGGTAAAAAGATGGGTAAGTGTGTGGGTGGGTGATTGAGAGAGAGAGAGAGAGCAGATGAATGAAAAGCAGGGATTAGAGCAGTTGTCGGGTTTAAGTATCAGTGGTAGGATTAGATTGTTGTTCACAGCTAACCTTATTATTCTGCGTGCTCCTTCGTAAAAATCTTTAGAGGGTTCAGACAAGTGTATGAGGATATGAAAATGTAAACAGCAAACGGCAGGGTTCTCGCCTCATCTAGAAGTGTAATCCTCTTTCTGTTCCTTAATATGCGCTCATCTCTGATCTTGGCTCAGCTCTCTCTCTCTCTCAGGCAGCCATTACATCGGGGTAATGGTTCATTCTTATATCTTCAGTGAATTGTGTTTGTCTGAAGGAAGCAAAGATAACAAAGAGGAAATTATAGTTTGTGTCGAGTGGTGTGATTGCTTGTAAACCTAGCAATGAGAGGGAAGTTTCTGTGAGCAATTGAGAATTCCCTGTCATTCAGATGCAGAAAGTGATGTGCAGTGGAGGAGACACATGCCCTGTCCATACTATTCACATTTTAATTGGGGGGGAGGGGGACATACTGAAGTACCTTCTGTACCTGAGAGGCTCACAAGATCCTTGTTAGGAAGTTGATTACACCCCTGGATAATTCAGCAGGGTACCAACACCACGGTGAGCACATCAAAATTTTATTCTTGTTTTTACTTAAGTGCAAGTGAGGCTGTGCATATAATAGGGAGTCTTGGAAAGACTGGTGGAGAAAATAGCATTGGCTAATTCCCTAATTCTGCTCTATCAGGGTGTCTCTTGGGTGTCAGTTAAGATTATTGTGTCCTTCAGTTATTCTACCCAAAAGTGGTTGATGCAAAATTTTTGTGTCCTATCCTGGGAAATATGACGTATTTTGTAAGAACCCGTGTCGGCTTTCATGATCACTTTTGGCTTTGAATTTTGTTCTAGCACTGTACTTGGTCTAAAACTGGTAGCCCTGCTACATTTTTTAAATTACAGTAAGTACTTCTTCTCTCAGGTCATTTCACTTTTGTTTGTCAAAAAACTTATCTTAATATTGTTTTGTTTGCAGATTTCATGGGTACAAATAATGTGTTTTGATAGAATTCACCCCATTCCGTCTCTTCTAGTTCCTTCTATCTCACTTTCACTGCTCTTTCCCCCCAAATTTGTGTGCTCTAAATAACTACATGATTAAAAATTTCACTTAGTGCTACCTGGATGTCCATGGTGTAAGACCACTACAAGAGCATAAACAGCCTCGCCAAAGCCACATCCCTGAATAAAATTGATTTTGCCTCTCCCGTTAGCCAGCAACTGCCAGTGGCTCCTCAGCTAGAGGTACAACTTTGCAAGCTCCTCTTATGCCTGCCCTGGGATTCTGGCTGTCTTGATCTTGTGTGGGTCTTGTGCTTAGAGTCACAGCTGCTGTGAGTTCATATGTGTTCTGAATCTTTGAGTTCATATGTCCTCTGTTGTGTCGAGAAAACACTGTCATGTGCCGTCACTCAAGGCCTTTGGCTCTTCCAATCTTTTGCCCCTCTTTCCAGGGTCACTGAGCTTTGGAAGGGAAGGAAGGTGCTAGAACTGTCCCATGTAGGACTGAGTTCACCACAGTCTCTTGCTCTCTGAACACTGATCAATTGTAGATCTCTTTAGTAATTGTCATCTTTTGGAAAAAAAAACAAGCTTCTCTGATGAAGGTTGAGAGATGTACTAATCTATGCATATAAAGACAAGTATTTAGGGACAATTTAATACAAAGCAGACAGTAGTTCCTGAAATTCTCCCCTGGAAACTGTGACCTACCCAGTCACGTGTTCTTGGCCCAACACTAGGCATAAGTTATATCTTGTGAACTGGACCTCAAATCCAATCATAAGTAGTTGTTTATCCCATGACAATCGCGCCACTATTAGAGATCTGAGCTTATTGTGCAAGTTAGTGATCCATGAAGCTTACAGGCTTCATAGCTGGGCAAGACTGTTATTTTGTTTTTTCTTGTAGCATGTAGCACTAAGAAAGCTAGATAACAGGAATGAAGCTTCCAGGTCAGAGTCAGCTTGGTTTATCCATGTCCTATGATATAACTATGTGGTATCTTCAGCAATAGGGTCTTTCTATCAAGTTCTGGAAGATAACCCCATGAGCAATAGCAGTTGTCTTTAATGGTGATTACTTAAAAAACAATATTCTCTGCCTCATACCCGAAAAAAACATAGCAAAGATAAAAATATGAAATGTCTATAATTCAAAAGACCCTCTACATATGCAATGACATGTGTGCCACCTATGAGGAAGGCCTGACATACACTGCTATGAAGGAGCCCCAATTCTGCTGTAGTTATCTATCCAATAACACACAGAAGGGATTTAGAACTCAGCACAACTCCCAATGGAATCTAATAAAAAAATATCTGTTTGTGCATTGCCCTGAAAAAGTTGGAGGGTTATACTAAAAATTTTATGAAAGCAAAACAAGCTAAAATTCAATAGTAAATATTCCTAGTCCAAAAAAAGTCCCCAGGATACATATCTAGAGCAGCATCTCCGCTAGTCCTTCCTTTATTATTCATTTCTCTTCTCCACTTTGTGCTTCTGACCTTTTTCCCCCATTCTGATTCTTTCCAGTGGTGATCAATAGAGTTATCTTGGTTCCTCAGGCTCCTACAGAAGCATGCCTGAGGGTCTTACTGGAGCTGGAGCTGCACAGAAACGTTTGTTCCCAACAAAACAAAGAAGGCCAGGGACACCTATTCAGACTGTTTCTGTAAATTTTCTTTGAATATGTATGTCTTCAATAAGAATTGTTGAGTACAGTAGCATGCATGTTTCTCTTACTTTTTAATTAATGTGATATTGCTTATGTTTATGAGGTAGAGTGTGAAATGCCAATGCACATACACAATTTGTGTCAATCAGGTTGCATTTACATCTTACTCCCTTGTGAGGGCTTGTTAGCATCCTGCAGGACGTTCAGAGCAACCACTCATAAAGAAGAGGGTTTATAGGAGCCTTGGATATTATCAAGTCCACTCCTGTTGTGTGATAAATGGGGAAATCTGGGTATAAAGATTTGGGGTCACTTCTCAGGACATAGCTAAGTTGAGCAATAAGCACTAAGAACACACAGCCTTCTGACTTCCAACTGGTGACATACTAGCTAGCATTGTACTCTTTTATCCCATTTCATCTGTACTTTGAACTTGATCATATACCATTCTAGAGTTACTCTGTTACTCTTAGACCAGAGAGCCATGTGATCTTCCTCTATCACTGATCAGCAGGCACTTGTCCTCTGGGAACTTTGCTTCCTATTTGAAAAAAATAGATGCTAATACTGCTAAGTAAGAAAGTTCAGATTAAAATGGACTCTTTGAGAGTCAAAGGGTTGTAACTGTATAAAGTCCTGTATGTCAAGAGTACACATATCTGACATGTGGTGACATATTAGGGATGCAACAGTTCTCCAGCCATGGTACCACCTCAATGAACACATCAACTATTAAGTCTGAAAGTCAGTTTTACAATGCGCCTATATACAAAGGGAGAACACAGTGGGAAAAAGTGTGTTAGCTTTAGGAATGTTCGAGACTCCACCACAAAGGAGAGGGTAGAAATATTTTGGTAGAAGAAGCCGATCTTGGTACCACAGGGAGATATGAAAATACATGCCTGATAAAAATGTGTTTCCAGGACATTTGGATCACAGATAATAAATGGTACAGAATTTGGATGATAACAAGATTTTAACGTCAAACAGGTTTTTATAACCTCTAAGAGTATGTAGGTAACCAGCATAATTGTAAGATATTTCAACTATGTTCTACATATTTCTACTATGTTCATCACTAGACCGACTTTCAAATGTTTCACTATTATCTGTGTTCTTGATTTAATTTCAATTTGAAGTTTCTTTACTGGTAAACAGTAGTGTGGTCCTAAACTGTCCATCTAAAACTAGATTGCATCAAATGAGGCTGATTCAAAAAGGTCTCTCACCAGGTGAAAATATCCTCCCAGCAGGCTTTTCTTTAATGAGAGAGTACCATAGTGAGAGAGTTTACTCTAGCTAAATGTGTGTTACTGGCCTCTGGGTCTAATGAAAACTGTTACATGAAAAAGGGTTAAAGCAATGATTCTCAACCCACAGGTCATGACCCCTTTGGCAAACCTCTATCTCCAAAAATATTTACATTATGATTCATAACAGTAGAAAAACTATAGTTATGAAGTAGGAATGAAACTAATTAGCTTCTTACTTACTCTATGGGCTATTTTGTTTTGTTTTGTCTTGTGGGGAGGAGGCAGGCACTGGAGAGGGTCTCCTGGTTGCTTTCTGAAGACTTTGGTAGTTCAGTCATTCAGGAAAGCCTTGTTCAGTTCTTATATGCTGTTGGGCAGGCTGTTCATCTGCTTCCATGAACCTTTGTGGGTCAAGTCTCTCAGAATGTGTTGTATGAGATCTAGAATCCCTGGACAGGATCATGTGGCTCTTTATTAGTCCGTGGGAACACAATGGTTGCCTGGCTATTTCTCAAGCAGGGTCACATAAGGGTCTCCTGAGAACTTCTTCAGGGCACAGCCACTAAAGCTAGGCCACCTGGGTTCTTAGGGTGAATGGGAGGGACTAGGGCCTCCTGACCGGTTGGCAAGGCGAGAATGTCAGAGCTGCAAACAGCTGCCTGGCTTCTTCGCAGGACCCTTCTTGGCGTCCTCTCAAGACAGCTCGGGTGGAAGTAGTCAAAACATCACGTGGAATGCTTTCTCATGGGCCAGGCAGCAGCGGGTGACCCTGCGATTCCTCACTCCGGGCTCTGGGTCTGTGACTGCTTTAGCAGTCTCTAGAATGCAGCTGTCTTTGGCACATGAACTGACTATCCAGCGAAATGACTGGAGTCGTCTCGCAAAATTTTCAATGACATCACATGAAGTACATGTTAAGAGATATGCAGGTAGCACTAATAGAATTCTTTGTGGGGGGGCAAGAATTTACACTGAAATGGTTATTACTTTTAGATGCTGGCTTGTTTTATCCCTAATTCTTTCAAATCAAGCCATAAATGCAAAAGTCTTTGCAGCCCCTGCCAAGAAGGCAGTGTTTTTGGGCCATGTGTTAGCCAGCTTTAGAATGTAACCCGGTGAGCCAGATAAAGGAAATGAATGCAGTCTGGGTAAGGGATGCTCAAGTACTAGGCAGAAACTAATTGGAAATGTGGGAAGAAAGCAGCAGGTCCCACTGTGAGGAGAGACAGAGGACATCATTTCATCAGCAGGGGCTGAGTCTTCCAGGGCTTTGAAGCATTAGAGGTCAAGGATTTGGGGGGGGAGGAATTTAGCTTTATACTTGAGAGTGCTTAATGATGACTTTGGGAGCAGCATCAGCACCAGGAGTCTCCAAAGCACTGACACAGAAAGCCACCGGGTGGATTAGCAGACACTCTGCGGAGCTGATGCCATGCGGCCCCTCCCTGTGCATCTTTCTCCCACCACACACCATCAAGGGAAGTTTAATTGAGAATCCCCAAGAAAGCAAAGGACATAACTCACCAAAACTTGGGCTGGAATGTAGACTAGAAAGTCTTAATTCCACAAATGTTTCCCTGTAATGGGAGGGAGTCCAGGTATATGGGTGAGTGAGTGAGATAGTCAAGCCCAAAGCTTAAAGGAGCAGACATGCGGCACATAGCAAAGCCCCGTGCCTACCAGCTAAGTCACACCACATTATGGGAAAGATCTCAGTGTGGATGTTTCACTCTGTAAGGTTTCGTTAACTTAATCAGCTGTATAAGGTCTTGAGACAGACATGGATTGTCTTGTTACTTTATTGATTCCCCTCCCGCTGTGCTTTGTCTAGCTAAAATCCATAGCGAGTGCAGACATCTGTGTTTCGGACTGCACTTTGTAACTGGGTTCCAGAGGCCCCCACATCTCCTGTCTAGCGCAGCTGCCTCTGTTTTCATTACACATTTACTTTAAACCCGTCTTATTCGGAGGGGTCTCCTTGATCAGCCCAAAGCATGATGCTGCCGGGTAATTTCACTTCCCATTCATCCCCACCATTTAACACAGTGCCTGACACAGAGCACTTATTTGTTGAATGAGAGTAAATACACCACAGTGAATCAGAGGCAGCTGGCGCAGCGAACCTTGAAAAAAGGTGGGTTATCCTGAAGAAAAAATGTTTTCTGGGTTATAGAAGTTCCTATAATTTATTATGTGTGACACGGGTCTAAATATCTTCACACACACACACACACATACCTCTCTACTAACTAAGAACAACAACAAAGCCAATATTTCTAGAGTAGCTTCAATTTTGGACCCACGTAAACCTGAGCTAAGTCCCTGACTTTGACATTTACTAGTTTTATGACCTCAAGCAAATAACATAACCCCCTATATGCCCAGTTGTCTAAAAAAAAAAAAAGAATCATTGTAGATTTATCTCATGGGCATCTGGGCAGTTTGCTAACTGCCTCCGAGCACCAGTACTTAGAGACATCTAGCATAAGAAATATAAACTAGTTACTCTGGTTCAGGAAGCACTGGAGAGTTTAAGATCAGGTTAGTGCAATAAAATACTCAGACAACAGCAACTTCAGGTAGAAAGGGTCTGTCTGGCCTGTAGGTGAAGACTAAGGTCCATCATGGCAAGAAAGTCCAGGTAATAGGAGCGTAAAACAACTGGTTACATGGTATTCATAGTTAGAAAACAGAGCAATGGATGCATGCTGCCTCTCATGTCCCTTTCTCCACTTTACTGTCCAGGGTCCCGGTGAGGAATGGCTCCACCTCAGCTGCTAGGTCTTCCCTTCTCAATTTCTAAGGCCAGGAGATTCCTAGACCCCTTCCCCAGTGATTCTAGATTCCCTCGGGTTGACAGTTACCACAAACCATCTAAGGACTGCTAGGACTTAAAGCTGGATTGTTTCGTTGTTTTGGTTTTATTTGAAGCTCCAGAAATCCCAAAGAGTACCTTGGAAGTGATCAAACCCATGTACAAAGCAGAGGGATCAGCCTGCCACAGATCCATCTCAGAGGAGAGAGAGCACCACAGAACATGACAGGGGATGCATAAAGTAGCTGACAAAGGAGTTAGATGCAAGAGCTGGAGGATAAAGAATGCTTCTCAGAGGAGTTGGTATCATCTAACCCTGTAAGCAAAAGTCATTAAAGGCAAGGCTAGGGGCAGATGCCGAAAGGCAATGTCTTGTGGCACGGAGTCAGCTGCCTCAGAATTCCGAGGAAAAGAATGGCAGGAACCTAACTCAAATGGGCTGCTCAGCCAAGGGTAGCTGCTGGCCCAACAAATTAGACTCAGGCTCAAGTAGAGGTCGTGGAGAGGAAACAAAGAGGGGGGGTTGCCGGCATCATTGCTTTGTTTCTTAGTACTGTTCACGTCTTTTCTGCAGGGAAAGAGATAGGCACGTTGCCTTGTTGAATACTTCAGCAGATTCCCAAATATTTGGTGGCTCATACAGCACAGGGCCTCGGGGATGTGAAAGGGGCCATCCATATCCCTGATGAATTATCTTTCTGCTTTGCTTTACATTTACTAAGCGTTTGGGTATTTCGGTCTCCACAGAGCCTCTGGCTTGCATTTCTGCTGCCTTGGAAGCCTTCCCAAAGTCCCCTCATGCATGCCTGCCTTGTCAAGAAGTTTATGGTACAGTTAGGGAGGCAACAGGGATGGTGCCATTTACTTTAGTATCTTGGCAGGAAGCAGCATCCACAGTAGCTACTTAACAAATGTTTACTGAAGCGAAGTCAAGCTGGGCTGATGTTCTTTCCTGCCACAAGGCCTGACTTACACATTCTTTCTTCTAAGTGGGTGAAAAACCCTTTAGGAAGTTTTCCTCTTCTGTTAATTGCTAGGAATGGTGGGTACTTTTAACGGAGCATTCTGTGAGGCACTTTCTATGTCTTCCATCGTAATAACAATTTTGAGATAGGGACCATGTTTAAATAAGGAAACAAAGTACCGGAATAGGCTGAGGGATTTACTAACCAAAGATAATATTGGGTTATCGCCATTTGAATGCAAGTTAGTCTAAATTCAGAGCCATTCTGGCTGTGCTCTTCCTCATAGTCACCTCCTCTCTGTGAACCCAGAGAATCCCAGCTATGTGGTGGTCTGGAAAGGGCTGTTCTTTTACCTTTTCTTTTTTGCCTTCTAACCCTGGATAGAAAGCAAGGTTGTCAGTGCAATTAGCAGACCCTGCCTCCTTTGGCAGCATAGCCCTGATGAATTATCTCTCCAAATGGGCTCGCATCTTGCACACCATGGGTCCCCAGCTGTCTTCATCCTTGAACAGCATCCCTGCTGAACGCACAGCAACCATCGTATTTGGTATGAAGCCTACTCAGTGCCTGACAGACTTGCAGATATCCAAGGGACAAAGCTGTGGCTGGTTATTAAGCGTGCTGTGAAGTCCATCACGTGATTTAAGCAAGGTGCTCCGAGGTAGCCAGTTTGAAGAGCTCCTTAGAGTCACTCGTGGCCAACCCCTGTGCCAGAATCTCCTGATGAACTTTTGCCTTCAGGAATTCTCAAGCCAAGCCAGAGCCACACCGAAATTTAATCTTGAGGACATCGCAGGGTCATTTCTTCACGCGTTACTTCTTCCATCGTCTGCTGCTGTCAGGGTTATGTAACCATACCTGTGACTTATAAGCATGTCCGGTTTCCTCTGGGGGTGGACCCACTTTTCAAAGGCACCTCATACTCCTTTTCAGAGTGACTGTCTCTCTCAGGAACCTCGCTAGCAATCAGTAGTTCACCAGACAATGAGGCAATCTCCAGAGAACTGGCACACACATTAATGACGGATGCATGCCATCCGCCACTGGGACAAAGGTAGAAGATGGATGCTACACAGAGAGCATGAAAGCTAGGGGCTGTGAACAAAGACAAAGTTTCAGGATAAGAAGTCATGACATCGTAGAACTTGACAGGACCCCCTCATCTTGATGCAACGGCAAGAGTTAGAACATAAACAAATGGGGGTGGAGTGTTTCAAAAAGACTGAAAAGCTCTAAGACTGGGTTTCAGACCATCTGAAACCTGCAGAATTCAAATCACATCTGTTCTGGTTGAATGCTAACCCGGCATTGACTCCCTGTGTGTTTGGTTGGAACACTTGACCTCCAGCAGGTGGCGCGATTTGGGAAGGTTGTGGACATAAGGAGCTGGAGCATTACTGGTGGTGGGCATGAAACACCGGGGGTGGGGGGATCTTGAGGTTCTGGAAACCAGCCCCATTCCTGTTCAATCCTCTGCTGCATCCCTCACAATTCAGTGTGACCAACTGCATCCTACTCTGGTCCACTAGGTGTCCCTTGCCATGATGTGCTATACCCTCAAACTGACCTATGCTGCTTTCCTGCCGGGTATTTTGCTCACAGCAAAGAGAGAAGCATTTTAGTGGAACACTCTTTCTTGTTTCCACCTTGTCCCTCCCTGCTCGTTCCTTATCCTCTCTCAGAGCCGTGTAGTAAACGGCTGATGACGCAGAACAAAGGGGTGAAAGCAGACAAGCTATTTATTAGAGGCAGAAGACTCAGCCTGTGCTGGCATTATATCACTGAACAGAATAGCTATCTGAAACTCTTTCCACAACTTTGAATGGGCCCAGAATGTCAGTCTTATCAGAGCCACACATTAAAGAAGACAGCAGATAACATGCCTGGCAAAATAGGCAGCCTCAGCCTGGAAAATGTATCGCACTTTCATCCCCCGACCCTCCTCTCCCTCGGCATCAGCGAGTGTCATAAATCGCTACTTGCTGACAAGCTGCGCTGATACAAACCTACAGCTAGTGGCGGCACAAGAGAAACATGCCATTCACATAGTGGCCGGGACTGTCAGCTGTGCTCATCCCAAGCTGATTGCACAGGTTGCTGGCTCCGGGAGAGAGGAAGGGAGATAGCCATCTCGCAGTACAGGCTTGATTCCCCAGTGTGCTTGTCAGCTGCACCAGTGAGCAGAAGAAAGACACTGAAATACCCCAGGAAGCCTGGTGGGATATCTGCCAACCCCCGCCAGCTCTCTCCTGTGTCCCCAACAAATACACTCATCACTGTCTGAGGAAGAAGCCCTGACCACTGCAGCGTTGAACTGACTCTGTGATCACAGCGAAACATCTGCTACTTCAGTACAGTAGCTGACACCTATAAATGTTTGCTTTTAGTATTTGTTTGATGAAAGAGAAAGAAAATTGATTTTATTTCAATGGATTTATCAACTAGGCTATTCCTAGCAATTGCTCTTTATTGCGGACTGTCATAGGTGCTAACTTGCCTAATCTGTGCAGCAATGAACTCCTCCTGCACTCTTGACTTAGGGTTCTTTGGTAAGAAGCCACAGAAATTCTGGCTTGATTGCCTACAAGTTAGGTTTTCAGAAGGATGTCAGAAAAGCGCAAGAATCAACAGGAGGTGAGAAAATGAAGCTGAAGGTGGGAAGAAGTTATGGGATTCGGCAGGCGATAGGCCACGATTCTGGGAGTCAGGCGAGTCTGGCGAGGATTACCTGGTTCTCGCCTCCTTGTTCTGCTCATCACCTCTGAGATGGGGGCCAGCACACTGTTCCAGCCTGGGTTCAGAGAGCAAGCACACATCACGGCTCCACTGGGCTGTATTCAGTAAAGACCGAGTTCTCAAAGGACATCTACGACAAAGGGAAAATGTATGCTGGGAAGCAGAAACCCTTCAGGGTTACTCACATCCGGCAAGCTTGCAGCCAAGATGATTTCTCGAAAGTGACAGATACACTATCACTGAAACCAGCTCAAGCCTAGGTACTTCCATGTCCCGCTTTGTTTCTCATAAGCTAGCCATAGCATGTGTCCATTGAGACATCCAAACAAGTCCTTGAGGGTGGTGTGCCATCCTGGAGGGTACAGTCTCAGACCAGACCCTGAGTGAGTGAAGGACACAGGCATGCTTTGGGGAACTAGTATATGCTGATAACAAAAGAAAAAGACATGGCAAGCAGCAACATCCAAATGCCACAAATAGATCATGATATCAGAGCAGTGTTGATTTCTCAGTCTTGCATATACACCTTTGGTAATGTAGAACATTGATTTTAGTAGAATCTGGGCACATAATATTCAAAATTTCTACTTATATAACTTCTATCTAAATCTGAAATTATTCAAATATAAAAATTGTATAACAAGAATTTCCAGTTGATAGCAATTTTCTTCCTTCTTTGGTACAAAGTAACAACACTGATATGATGCAAGGAATTCACAGAGACTCAAGTTGTCAATTTCTATACCTATGGAGACAATAGAGAAGGCAAGACCATGTCAGTAGGGAACACGGGAGACTGAAGTCGTAGTCAGAAATCTCAAAAGAAGCAATAGATTGTGGGGAGAAAGAGATTCATGGGAAAATGGTGTTTGGGGGTAATGTCCAAAAGAAGGAAAATTTGAGGTGTTATCCTTGATGACAGAGACAAAAGCAGAGCTGAAATTGCACTTGTAAACCAACAGGATGACCATCAAGACTGATGGTTGGGATTTCCTCCTCTGCTCACAGCTGACAGAGGGTATAAAGACCACTTGCAGAATAGATACTATCTACTATAAGAACAATTCTGAGGAGAGAAGCAAGAACAGAAAGGATGCTGGGGAAATTATCCTAATTTCAGACAAGAAATATATTAGCTTCTGAATATCTAGAACCGTCTACCAGAAGGTTTCAAAGAGTAGCTGTTATTTATGGAAACCCAGAAAAGCATATTATATGCAGAATTTAGCTCATATCTTATAGTAGTTGCAATATTTTCATAAAATATTAAAAGATTACCAAAATATTCTCCCTCTCTTTGCATGAACCATCTGTATCCTTTCCACAGTACAACTTTTAATGTTTAAAATATATGACATTTTTAAACACATTTAGAAGTTACTGTCTTAATTACTTTATAACTGTTAACTTATTTAAGTCTCAGTGCACCTACTTAAGAGGCAGACATGCAGGAACACTTGTCTACAGACAAGGCAGCAGAGGAACAGGGACACTGAGTTACTTGCCTGTGATCATGGAGCTAGCACAAGAACTCAGACTCAAACCCAGGCAGGCGAGCTGAGTCTGTGCTCTTGTAAGTGTTTGATATGTTTGTTTGTTTATTCGATGTGTCTTTTACAACATGTATCTTGATCTCATTTATTTCCCATCCCTTTGCATCTACCCTCCACCCCATACAACCCCCAAATAAAACAAAATTTAAGAGAAAAAAGGAAAAAATATTAAAAGAGAAAAACTTCAAAAATTCTCATCATAGAAGCTGCAGTGTGACACCATGAGTCACGCTGTGAACCCCTTTGTTCATTTATCTTTACTTGTAAGTGTTCATTACAAAGATTCATTGGTCTTGTTCAAGTCATCTGGTTTCTATTACCCTATCAATGCTGGGTCCTCACTAGGGCTTCTCCTGGATATCCTGTTGTTACCTTGTGTTGTGGAGATCCTGCACCTTCCAGTGTGCAGGTGTTAGGTTCCTTCATGTGCTCCAGCAGATCACAGATGGTGTGGATGATGGGGTGGGCCAAATCCTATCCTTGGGTATGGGCCTGGGCAGCTGTAGGGTTGGTCCACCAGATGTGAAATGGGGACTACTCTCCCATGCTTACAACTTCTGGACTGGCTCAGTGATATCTGAGTTAACAGAATTGACTCTATTGTGGTGCCCTGGCAAGGTGAGGGACCTGCTCTTGTGAGTATTGTAGCTGGTGGGGATCAGGAATGGACCTCCCAAAATTATGACCACAGGGTCACTCTCTTACCTGCTTCAAGCATTGATGGGCAGGGGGATTCCTTCCTTCCCCTGCCCATGCCGCCACAATACAGATAAGAAATGGAGACATCTCCCCCATGCTCACAACTTCAGTGCACACCTCTGATAACAGGATTGGCTCTACTGTGCTGCCATGGTGTGGTGCAGGGCCGGTTCTCCCCAGCGTTGCAGCTGGTGTGGGCCTGGAACAGTTCTCCTGCTCTTATGACCTCAGGGTCAGCTCTACCACCTGCCACAGTCATTGATACCCAGGGGAACAGTAGGAGCAGGCAACTCTCCCCCACCCATGCCACCATAAAATAGACGGATAGGTAATGGGTACAGTTTGTCCATGCTCACAATTTTGAGATTGGCTCAACTACACCTATGCTAACAGGGTTGACTCTATTGTACTGCAAGCCTATGCTCTTAAGGTTTATTCTTATTTAAAAGTTGGATTGAAACAAAACAAATGGTGTTTTATTTTAACACCAGCAGTAGGACTCCAAGCATATAAACATCACAACTGGACTCTTTTTAGAACATTCAGGAAAAAGAGATCACTTCGATAACAAGTGGACAACAAGAAAAGTGGCTAAAAGTATGTTTGGGTTCATACACTGGTAAGTTAAGCAGACATGTAAAGCCAGAAACTAGACTTTAGGGCACTTGGCTCAGGAACTCCATATTTGAAGGCTATGGGCTTAGATGTGACAGTTATTGGCATGAGAATAACAGTTATTAGGAGAAAATTACATAGAGAAGTCATGAGCAACTCATTAAAAAATTTCTACTTTTAAGGAAATAAGAAACTACAGTAGGTAGGGGCTGGTGGGGAAACTGAAAACACAGTAAAATGAAAGTAATTATTGGTTTGATGTACAAGAGATGTCAATGGGAAAGTATTTTAAAAGATATGTTTGTTTACTTACTTGTTGGCATTAAAAATGATATCACTAAATTATAAAGCTGGACTTGAATTCAACTAGGTCTATTTTAGACTCTCAACTAGATGGGACTGTAGGCTCATGTTGCTGCAACTGGTTCTAAAATATTACAGACTCTGAAAATCAGTAGAGGATCCAGAGTATCTGTAAGACTGACTAGAACCACAATATCCATTGCATACATGTAGTTGTTAAAATTTCACCTAATCAAAATGGAGTAAATAATAATTTTGGTAATTGAGTCTTGTTGGCATATTATGTGTCTACAGGTGCCAGGCATTTCTGTTGTGTAGAGTTGATCTCAAATATAGGGATCAGGAAGTGTTTTGTGTAAATAGTTAAATAGCAAGAACTGTAGGCTCTTTGTGCTGCACAGTCTGTCCCAATTGTTATACTCTTGCTATTGTAGCCCAAATATAGCTATAGAAAATACCCAAAGAGATGATTGTGGCCATGTAACCATCTGCCTATTGGACAATGGAATTCACAAAGTTTTATATGTCAGAAATGCTGTCTTATTTCAATTTAACCTCTATCATTTAAAAATGGAAAGTGAAATCTTAGCTTGTATATTTAGACAAAAAAAAAAACAGATTTCAGGTCAACCTTAACCAAAGGTTCACAGTTTCCATCAATCCTCAGACTGGTATCCTGGGCATCTCAGCCACAAAATTGGCATGTACCTGAGCATCTATATGTGTTAGATTCAGTAAACTAAAATGAAAGTATAAAATGAATGTACATGATCAATGATTTCCTTTGTTTCCATTGTTCAAATAAATAAACAAAACACATAAAATGGACATATAACATGATCTATGTTAGATCAGCAAAGAGGAAATTATTAGTATATAACAGACGAAGAGATGTTGGGTTGATAAGAGGTCTATGGTCGAGTGCTTATGTAGTCTATGTGAAGTCCTAGGTTCAGCTCTCAGCACCACAGAAGAAAGGGTAGGAGAAGTGGGATGGGGAAGGAAGAAGAAATAAAGGAGAGAAAGAAAAATGAAGCAAAGAACAAGATAAAACATAGAAAAGAGAAAAGGAAACTGTTCTCATTTCTTATGTTGTTCTTATCTTCCAAAATCTCACTGGAATGACTCATTAACTTCTGATTGCAGCATTCTATGGCTTGTCTAGCTTACAACTCCAAACTCCTCCACATTCCTGCTATATAACAGTCTCATGGACATAGGAACCATGTGGTTGGGTTTGTCACAGCAAAAACCCCACTTCCTATATTAGTTACTTTGCCATGACAAAATGCCTAAAAACAAAAGAACAATTTAAGGATTAATTAGACTCACAGTTGAAAGGTACCATCTAGCACGTCAGCGTAACAAGAACGGAAGATGACTGCATGGGCAGTCAGGAAGCAGAGAGAGATGAGTGCTGATCCTCCTCTCTCTTTTTCTTTTTTATTAAATCTGGAACCCAGTCCATAAAGTGGTGGCACAGATACTCAGAATGGATCTTTTCACCAGGGAAGTTAAACAACTTCCCTGTATTTTCTCCTGACAGGTTTATCTCATAAGTGACTTTAAATTCCAAAGGAGAGGGAAAAAAAGGACAAGAGACAAAGACATTACGTGTTCTTGCTGCTTAGGAGGAAGTGAAGTGATCTTCCCATTGTGAGATCTGACTTCAAACACTTCCTTGTGGTCTTCCACAATAGTTGAGTTTCCAACTTGAAACATGTCAGGAATATACACATGAGAGATGAAAATCACCTTAACTTTGGCAATTTAAGGGACAGCTACACAGCTTAGGTGATAAATAGAACGTTAGTAACATCAGAACATCTGCTCAGTGCGGTGCAACAATGGAGAGGAAATGGCTGACTTCTCACTGCCACGACCCCTGCATGAGCCATTGCTTCTATTCTTGTTGCTCTGTAAGTTAAATCAGAAGGGTAGATTATCAGAATTTGCAACTGATATGTGTAGATGTTTACCTTAGTATATGAATCATGTATTATTTTATTATTTCTTATGTTAATTCCCTGTCCATATTTTTTTTTTGCTTTTTCGAGACAGAGTTTCTCTGTGGCTTTGGAGCCTGTCCTGGAACTAGCTCTGTACACCAGGCTGGTCTCGAACTCACAGAGATCCCCCTGCCTCTGCCTCCCGAGTGCTGGGATTAAAGGCGTGCGCCACCATATTTTGTTTTAATGGGAGGTTTTACTTGTAAAATCTGAATTATAATCTGGGGCTTCTGCCTCTAGAAGAGGCAGGTGGTCTATAACTTACCCCAGGCTCTAAGAGTTCTAGATGTCTCCCAGACCCTGAAGGTGAGGATCGCTTGACATTTATCACTTTGCAAAGTCAGAGTGCAATGACTTCTGAAGTATTTTACCCTCACATTCCCTCCATGATAACTAGAAGGATTTGCCATTGCAGAAGAACTTTATGAACTCTAACGTCTTTGAGGTGCTGTGATTGCCTAGTAAAATATTACATCCCAAATGGCTAAGGATGCAATATGTTGTCTAATTAAAGTCTTCCAGCTGTGGGAGCTTGGGAGTCTAAACTGCAGGGTTCACCTCTTCACCCAGATCACTGCAGTTTTCAAAGGAAACGCTGACTCTAGATTTGAGAGTGGAGGTAAGCATGTTGGAGTCCCGTGTTCTGTTTAGTTACATCTCCTTTCTTTGTTTTAGATTATAATTCAGCCTACCACTGAGGGCCCTTTTAAACACCTTGAGTGTTTACAATCAAATCTGGACTGCAGCCAACTTGATTATTCTGGCTCTTTGCTATGTTGTCTTCTGTTTGCAAAGTCCTCTCTGGTTCTGAAAATTCTCTCCAAAATGGAATTTAGTCTTCGCTGTGCCCTTGAGAAGGAGCAAGGGCAGAACCTGCCATGCCCACCTTACAGAATCAAGGGAAAGCTTGTATAATATCAACAACGGTTTCAGTTTATCCCCTTTCCTTGAAACTGTAATATTTTGTTTTGAAAGCTATTTTCTAAGCACAAAAATAGAGACGTGTTTATTTAATTAAAACATCATTCTCCGAGGCCTAAAGACTTCCAGACTGCTTTATTCTTTCTCCCCACTGAGACATAATTGAAGACTGATATGATACATTTTATTAATTAGGCCCGTCTGGTTTTCCCACAGAGAAGAAAGGAATATGTCATGTTTTATGCCAGCTGATTTAAATAAAAATCCACTTGGATTTGGCCTTTCCGTGCTGGTGTGACACCAAAATGAGCAGGAAGTGAAATGTGAAATATTTACCTTCATCTCATGTTCTAAGAGGAAACATGGGCCACACATCATATGCATTTGCTTGAAGAACACTAATGAAACCTTCCACAGGGCTTCTGTGTCTGCTTTCTGATTGACTGGCAACCAATCAAAACAAATGAAGTCAAAATTTTAGGGGAAAAAAACAAAGAGGGGACTGTGTCCTCTTCTTGACTTTGGGGGACAGTGGCAGAGGTGTTAATTTTATTTGTAAACTTGGCTTTATATTGGGTTATATGGTTTATGAGTTGAGCCACTATGCCCAGATATTTGGTCAAATGTTATTCATATGTCTCAATGACAGCAGTGTTCAAATGAGACTAATGTTTAATACAGTAGACCTAGCATCAAGCAGAGTGGGTCAAATATGATGGATCTTAACCAATCCAAATAGAGATTCTATTAGCATTTTGCTTTAGATTTGAATGACAACTCTTCCCAGCCTACTACCCTATCCTATAGAGATTCAACTGTATTATACTGCAACTACATGGGTGAGTTTCTCAAAAATCTCACTCTCTCTGTACACTGTCTCTCAAAATCTCACTGCCTCTGTCTTTGCCTCTGTGTCTCTACCTGTCTCTCTCATAAAATGTGTGTGTTATCCTATGACAACCCTGGTTTTAAAGAAGAAATTGGCAATCATTTTCTTTAAATGGAAAGAGAACAAGTAATTTTTACTTGGAGGATCATATTAGCTTTGTTGAAACTCTACTTCTTTATTTATATTGGTCCAAAGCAGCCACAAACCACTATTAAAACAAATGAAAAGCTGTGTTCCAATAAAACTTTATTTATAAAAATCAGTCTAACCACAAGTTTTTTTCTAACATAACAATTACAATGGTTAGTACTGGCATATAAAATATTGAGGATTTACTCCATGCAGAAGTCTCTCATGATATAACATGTATGCTTACAGGTGCATTTGTGTGTGATTAAGTATATATAACACCATTCAAATATACATTATGTATAACACTTATCTTTCTGTTAACCTAACATCTAATTCTAAGGCTCAGTCCATTAGAGTAGCAAAATTTGACCTTCTCATTGGGTTACCCATATGCTTTCCCCTGCGTAGAAAGAAGCTAGAAGTCCTTGATGTCTTCTTCCCGGTCTGATATCCAGCAAGGTGTCTGTTGTCCTTTCTTATCCCTAGCAGTCACTGGTCAACAGCAGAACTCCTCGCTATTTTCTTCAAGGCTCCTTCATGTCCAAAGAGAACTTGTTCTCTCTACACGCCACTCTCTGTGCTATTTCTGTTTTTGCATCGCTGGAGAAGAAAGATGAGTCCTACAATTCTGAGGCTTTACTCCCCACTTCTGGTTAGCCATTCTTGAGTAGTACCTGGTCCATCTAGGATTTTTCTCCCATGTGTGGGATATATTGCATTCCACCCAATTCTGACTTATTTTCTTCTGTGGAATATCATCCAAGAACTGTCACTCCAATCTCCCAATGCAGTCTAGATTTTTTTTCTGGTTTAGGAGAAACCTTACTCTTTTCTATCGTGCTTTCAGTACATTACTTTCCCTTTATTAGCTGAGTTTTTTTTTTTTTTTTGAGGAGGAGGAGATTCTTTCTGGAAAACATGGTTAGATCTTTAATGGAAAGAATGACCAAAATGAGAGAAAATACCCAAGCAAAGCACTAGCAAATGTGTGAAAAATAGTCTCTTGTCACATTGAGCCCTTATGACACCCAGGCTAAATTAAATCACATTGCCCATCATAGAACTAGAAAGCACAGTTGACAAAAATAGTCCTTTGCTCAAGCTCTAACCCCAGTACTCAGATGAAGGTCATCCAAACTCCTGAGCTAGGACTTAGTTCCCCCCGCAGTACATCCTCCTAGCCCAGGAAGTCCACTTCTGAAACAGGCCATAGTCTGTGGAGCCAGAAAACTAATTTTTCAGTTAAGGTTAAAGAAAATATGCAAGGCAGTCCTATTAGCAATAAATGAATCTACAGAATAGACAAATTTAAAGAGAGAAGAGACAGAAATCTTTAATAAATAAATAAATCAATTAAAAAAAAAGAGAGAGCAGAAGTTACTGTGTATCATCATGGTAAGGTTTTCCCAGTGGTACTTGGTCTCAATCTTCAGAGGTTAATGTGGCTGAGTGGATTAGAAGTTCGTTAAGAGGCATTCTGTGCCTTAATATCTTGAAGATATTGTAATTTGGGCTATGACGATTGGCACTAGTCTGTTTTCTTGACATAGACATAGCCACCCATTTTATGCATCATTGGTACAGACCTTTCAAGAGACCTACAAATCATTCTATCTCCACTCCTACTCATTTCCCACCGATTTTGAGTAATTGCAGTGATCTTTGGGTGTTCTTCACTGTGAAGCTCTATGGACAAGTCTAGTTTCTCCATCATTATACCACTTGCCCATGGCTCCTCAGACATGAAGAAAGAGATAGGGTTCCTCACTGAGACTTTCTGGACCCATGAGTGATGACTGAAGCTAATCAGTAGATAATCTCATTCTGGTCCTCCTTCTAAGTACTTTACAAAGTATTTTACTTTGCTTTTCTTTGTCTTTTTAACCCATTGAGAATAATTTAGAGTTCAAAGTGACCCCCTGTTTAGGAATGTCTCAGAATCTTTTTTTCTGTCACCATCTTCCTTACACACAAACACAGAGACATATTCGTTGATTTCATTACTGTAATACACATAGAAAGCCCCCTTCTGTTCTAGAAGTATGGGTTTCTGGCTATCTACTGTCTCAAACTGTTAGCCAGAAATTGATATTTATACTTTTTATATCTGAATATCACTTTAATGTTTGAAAAGTGATTGTTTATTACCTTATAGGGGTGAGAGATAAAGAACCTGACATTTTCTTTGAGAATGACCACATTCTAGAGGTGATTATGATAATATGTATTTTGATTATAACTATGTAAATAAAAGCCATTTACTTTAAATGGGTGATACAAAGTAATAATCATATCTCAATAAGTGTTTTAAGAATAGTATAAGAAACCATACATCTTACTGGAACCCTCAACTGGGTGCTTGAGAAAGTGAGTGGAAACCATTGGGAGCTGTTTTGCTTCTCAAGCATTGTACTTTAGTTTCCTTTTATAGACTTCCTCTACTAACCCTCTTCCCCATTTCCCTCATGACACTTTGTTCCCAGTTCACATGCATTCATAATTGAGCTAGAAAATCCTGGATTATCCCTTTGGAAATAATCTACATATTAGCCTTTTCCTTGAAGTTTTTTTCAATCACTCAAGTGTGAATAAAGAACACCCTGCCATGTGTTCATATGTGACCTTGAAGTTTTCTGTCATAACCTACTTCTTAGCCCATCTTTATTGCTTCTTCACTAGGCTCTGAGCCCAATGTGAAAAGAAGCACATTCATCACATCCACCATTCAGCTCCATGTCATCAAGACAGAACAAGAAGGATAGGTGGGTAGGAGATAGAAAGGTAGATGGAATTGTGGATGGATGGATAGATGGATAAATGATGGATGGATGGATGGATGGATGGATGGATGGATGGATGGATGGACAGACAAACTGATGGAATGAGGGACAGATGGACAGACAGATGGATGGATGAAATAGTAAAAGAAATGATGGGTGGATAGTTGGATAGTGGATATATGACTAAAAGGGCAGGTGGATAGATGAATTATTCTGTAATATGATGCTCTATGAGATAAAAACTTACATAATGAGAATAGGGAGATGCCTCCAAGAGTAAAACACTTGCCATACAAGCACGAGAACCAGCATTTGGGTCTTGGCCACCAATATAAATGCTGGACAGGCAAGGTAGCCCAGCTGTAATCCTAGTCCTCAGGAGGAGCAGACAGGGGCTCCCCAGAGCAAGCTAACTATCTAAACTAGTGAAATTATTGATCTCCAGGTTCACCAAGAGAATCTGTCATAGGTGTTTAAGGGGACATGAACTAGGGGAAGACACAGCCTCTAGGCTTCCACATGTACACAAACACATACATACATGCTCATATATGCATGCCCCCAACATGAAAACACATATACACATGCATACTACACTCATATTCACTCAAAAATATTGTCAAGGTTAAAAGAAGTCCCCCCCCCCGAGGTCTAGACAAATAAAGATATTATAACCCAGATGAATCACTTTCTTTTTGATTCTCTTATTTCTATGGCAATGGCTTTCTCTGGGCCTGTAGGCTCATCCACATTTTGCTATGATAATTAACCCAGATCTCTTGTCCTGCTGCTCTCCCTGCTTGTTTAGAAATTAGAGAACATCTTTCAGCTTGGTGGGGAAGCTGTACTCCAACACAGGAACAATAAGATGGCAGGGTGTGGAGACACGGCAGCTTCAAGGGAATGTCCCACAAGTTTCAGGAATGAAATCTCTCACTTGGACAGGGACAAAACAACACAACCTACAATTTCTCCCAAGGCCAGGAGAAGAGAGGACATGTTAAAAAAAATCAAGGAATTCTCTGCGTGAATGCTTCTTCTCTTTCTGTTTGCTCCCTAATGGTTCCCATGATGGTCACCAACTCAGTCAGCCAAGTCCAGTTCTAAATATGTGCCAACCCTTTGCAGAAGGGTAAGGATCAGTGGGAAAGCACTTCAGAGGCCACATGGTTCAACCTGCCCTTAATGTAGGAATACCTCCCTGCCATTCTGTTCAAGATATTGTACAAGATAATACCATTCAAGATAATGTTCATCTTGCCCCTTAAGCATCTCCAGTGATGATCACACATTTATATAGGAGATGGCTCATTTCCCACATGGGTGATGACATGGGAAACTCACTTCACAGGATCAGCATACAGGTTGTAGACTCTCAAGCCTTTGAGTCCTGTCTCTGTGTATAGGCCAGCTGAGTGCTTTGGGGCAATGCTATTTCCGCCCTCTGCATCAATTGTGTATCTTCCCAAAATGGGAAGAAAATTATAGTTCATTCATGACATTAGTAGTCAGGATATCTAGGGAACAGAATTCAGATTAGAGGAGGAAAAAAAAACACCACACAGGCATACTCCGTGTTGGTTAGCACATAAAATATATCCAGTAAATAGTAGCCAAAAAGTCAAACCAAGAATAGTTCTTTAAAAGGTCCTAGGACTGATGTGACATTTGCAAATAAAGGTCACAAACATAGAGAGTAACAGCTACAGTGATTGTCAAAAGCATGCTGATTACACTCTTCTATACATGATACTCCTGTGACTACCCTTGAGTTTGAAATAAAGGACTCTGAGCTCATTTGTAGTACACAGAGTGAAGGAAAAGAAATCACTGAGCAGAGACAGCAGGGCATGGGAAACAGCCCGATGGCTATCTGAATATTTGGAGAGAATGTATTTGTCAGAGTCAAGAATAAACTGTCTCATTCTATTTTATTCAAGAGAGAAAATGGTATGGATTTTTTCTGTTTTTGCTCCTCATTGTCCCTCTCTATACCAAGCCTGCTGATACTACCTCCAGGACTTAATGAATACCACTAGACAACCGAAAATTAAGCCAGTTTGGAAGGAAGGGATATTTCTTTGCTACTTTCCCAAATATGAGTTCAATTGATTCTGCCATTCAAAGGTTACAATCACCTAGCTTGTCAAGGTGGTCCTTGGAATATCTGCCTGTCTCTGAAAGCGATTGACTTGTTCTTTAAAGACACACACACACACCAAGCATTGTTCTTGATGTTTCTAAATTCCTCTCATTACAATTGTGAGGTGTCTTTTCCAGTAAGAAACCCGTAAGCTAGGGTGTCCCTCTCAGTTCAGTTAGCCAAGAAAAGAAAAAGGGTTAGAACAATTCTATAGGTTCCAATCAGCCACTTTTATTCATTGGAAGACAGGTCCCCCTCAGATCTTGTGTTGTAACCTTTAGAGAACAAATGTGTCTTAAATAATGTTCTCAAGTACTTCTTGAATAAGCCAAGAACACTGTGTTATTTCTCTCAGTGTTATCCATGAAGCTTTGAGACAGCATCACCTATGTAAAGAACGTCTTGACTTGATCTTATGGTGATGCCTGTCATCCCAGTTGGGGCAAAAGGTGAACGGTTCAAGGTCAGCCTGAGTTTAAAGGCACAGCTCCCAGATTTGGCCTAAATGTAAAATTGGTGTGTATCAGCCTTCTCAGCAGCAGCAGTGAAAGTCTTAGAGTTTGCTGCAGGACAGTGGAAGCCAGTATTTTCTAGTCACCAACTTTGTCTTGTTAAACTGCTGCAAATAAGAATAAACCCCATGCAAGCCAAATCGCCTTGGAGGTATGTTTGTGCTTAGAAGGAATATGGAGACTTTTGTTAGACAAGATGTAGAAAAGCCCAGTAGATTTATTTTTTTCTTTCAGTAAAACCATACATATACAACCTTGAGAGAGTTCAAAAGGACTGGTTTTCTTTACCCTAAATTCTGTGCTTTTAATCCTTATGTTCTCAGTGTACTCTCTAATCAGGAAATACTACCTGTTCTTGCCCCCCCCCAAAGTCCTAGCCTCTATCTTAGTATGTAGTCTGCAGCGCTGCCTTGTACTTAATCAGTTTGTCCACTTGTTGTGAGGACACTACAAGCTCCATCTTTGTACTCACAAGTTCATGGCCCATAAAGCCCTGCCAAAAATATCTTTGCTGGTAGCTATGAGAAAAATACTATTTTAATGGAATTTTTCATTTAAAATATATTCATTGATTTATTACCTAGAGAATAGCAAGTTATAAGAGAAATTCAAGTTCTCAGAGCTAAAAGAACAGCTATAGAGCATAGAAATGCTTGTATTAGTTCATATGTGTCCTTCTTTGTAAATCTCTAAAATTGCTTCTATAATACTTCATATTTTAATGTTCAGCCACTCTGTAATATTTCTCATGCACTTTAAGATTTCATGGGCACTGAGATAAAGGAAGGAAAATGTTATTTAAATGCAGATATCTGGGCAGTTAAATACCTTTCCTGTAATTATTATATTCTTCTTATAGGTAAAACTAGAGTGGGTATAGTATACCTGCTCACATAGGAGTTTCTATCATTATTATTTTTTAACATTAAGTCCCTGGAGTCTCAACACACTTAAAATCTGTTGTAAAAATTAAATAATCTTTCTGCCAACATGGGTCCTGGAATTTTGTGGGTTCTCAGTACATTTTCTCCCATTTTAAATATAAAGCAGCTTAGTTGATGGAAGTATGTGAACACTTTTCCCTGTGTAGAAGAAATCAACCACTGGCATTTTGGTCATTGTTATTCTTACTGTGGCTTCCCTGATGACTGCCACTGTCAGGCCTGGCTCTTGGAGCCTGAGAAAAAGCAGTAGAGAGACTGATTGTTATAGGGTGTACAGCTGTGGTGGTTTGAAAGAAAATGGCCCCCAAAGGAAGTGGCACTGTTAGGAGGTATGTCCTTATTTAAGTGGGTGTGAGCTTGTTGGAGGAAGTGTATCGCTGTGGGGCAGGCTTTGAGGTCTTCAATGCTCAAGATACTTCCCAGTGTGTTAGAACACTTGCTGTAGCCTGCAAGATGTAGAATTCTCAGCTACCTCTCCAGTACCATGTCTGTCTACATGCCACCATGTTCCACCATGATGATAATGGACTGAACTTCTGAACTGGAAGCCCATGCCTCCATTAGGTGTTTTCCTTTCAAAGAGTTGCTGTGGTCATGGTGTCTCTTCACAGCAACAGAAACCCCAACTAGGACAACAACCGTGTGGGACTCATTACTGGGTCCAGCCTTGTAGACATTGTCCTAAGCCACAGAGGCAAGAGTTGTGAGTGAGGAGAGTGTGGTCCTGTGCTCAGAAACTCCAAGTTAATATGAATGACTTGGCTAGAATAAATAAATATCACAGGGTATCTATAGAAGAAGAGAAAATCAGCAGCCAGTCATCTGTTGTCCAGGTGGAGGGCCAGGGGAAACTATGTAAGGAAGTGACATCTAATATAGGTAGTAGTTAATTGAGTGGACAGTAGAGGAAACTGTCTTGTGTGGGGATAGATTAAGATGGAGAGGAAAGAGAAGGCGTGAAGAAGTCCAGTGTGGCTGGGCTGTGAGCACAGACTTAACTCTTGTCTACTGCCAGATTAACCCATCTCACCTGTTTCACCCAGGTAGTAGACAGTGACCACGGACATACTAGCCTGCCTCTCTGTAGTTCATGGTTGCTAACCTCCGGAGAGTTATGAGGAAAACCTGCAACCCTCCCAGCATCTTTTGAGTCTCTCCCCTGACATGCTCTTTCTGAATTATTTCAGAATTTCCTCTCTCCAACCATTCCACATGCACTTGCTATGCCCTCCTCTTTTCTTGATGACTTCATCTCCTATTTATTTTTTTTAAAGGGCTTAAGAACACAGATGTGATCAAAGGAAAACTTCCATACATTCTGACATCAGCATCTGCATGTCTGCTTACCTTCCAATGTATTATAGTCACTGAGTTCCCCTTGCTCCTGAAACAACCCTCTGCTAAGGCAATGGAACCGTTGCTTGCAGCTGCTCAAGGTTATAGCTCCTACAGTTAGCGACCATCTACTCACCCGTGCCCTCAGATTTTTCCCCATGGATCAGTGCCCTAAGTGGCTAAGTGTACTCTGACTTTTTTTTTTTTAACCAAAGACAGAAAAAAAAATTCTTCAACCCCATCTTGTCTCCGAAAACCACCCCATGTATCTGTTCCCTACTGGAACATCTTGTGGAAAGGTTGTCTGTGCTCTCTGTCTATGTCTTTCTCCTCCCCTTATACTGATCTACACAATTAGGCACTCTACCATTTTAAAATATATCAACAAAAGGTACTTTTCCTAATTTCACCATGACATTTGTCAGAGGTAGATTTAGCTTAAATTAAAAAAACAAATAAACAAAAAACCACTTCAATGATCTTCCCTTTCAAGTGCCCTTTTGAGATCCTATACCTAATTTATATCCCCTCTCTTCAAAATTGCCTAAATTACGTGTTTTAAAGAATGCACAATCTGGATCTACCCTAGACATATACATAAGAGGATTTTGTTGGTTGGTTGGTTATTTCCTTTAAATATTATTTTATGTGCATAAGTGTTTTTTCTGCCTCTATGTAAGTGTGTGGGCTGTCCACAGAGGCCAGAAAAGAGCATCAGTCCCCTGAACTGGAAATACTGATGTTACAAGCTGACTTATCAGTCCTAGAAACCAAACCCAGGTCCTCTGCAAGATAAGCAAGTTACTTTAACTGCTGGGTCATCTCCCCAGCCCTAGTTAGTTTTTTTATCAAAGCTTTCATCAATTTTTGACACAGTAACACTTATGATAATGATCACTTTCTTTTTGTTTATTGTTTTTCATTGTGGCAGTTGTTTTTGAGATGGGATGTGTGTAGCCCAGGCTGGCATCAAACTAGTGATCATCATATCTCAGTCTTCTACTGATGGAATTATAGATGTGTTTCACCATGCCTAGACATTCCTCACTACAAAAAGAATCAATTATCTCTCTCTATAGCTCTCTTTCTCCTCTCTCTCCATTTCCACTCCATCCTTCTATCCCTCTTGTTTTGATGGCCACCCATTCTCAGTGTCTGTGGTATATCTCATCTCTCTGCCCTGTAACAATTGTCACACCCCTAGACTTAACATTCTACTTGTCCCATTGATGACTTTACGTAGTTTTATGGCTTTAGATATAATCTATATTCTGATGACTCTTACTTGCATCTCTTTATCCCAGAACATCTCTTTGGAACTCCAGACTGATAAATCTAACTAGTTATTTACATATCTGTGTAGGAACCCCAAATATTGCCTCTGGACTTGAGTTCTCCATCAACCATTGTCTCTCTCTATACATGGCAAACATGCACAACTAGTTACTGAAGCAAAAAGAGAAAAGAAACTTTTTCCTTGAGGGTTTCCATGTAATTCTTATGAAATCCCTATTGATTCTCTCTGGAAATTAGCACTAGCATCTACCTACTTGTCATTATTGTCTCTGCCCTTTGCCTGCCCTAACTGTCATTGTCATCATAAATGACCTGAACCTCTGTATCTGCTTCTATAGGTGTCTGGTTGTGTTCTCTGTGTTCCAGTCAACGTCTGGTATCATAATAAATAGGGACAGAGCGACCTTGATCAAACAGGAGGGGGCAAGATGAGGATACCCAGGGTAGTCTGAAAAGCGTAGTGGTCCACAGTACTTTTAAGAAAAGATGTCATTATTTTTTACTATGATACAAAGACTCTGACGAGAATTAATCTGAGACATCAGATTTTCTTTAGAATATACTGTTTTATAATATGGAAAAATAGTCACAGGTTCTTTTTTATCCTCTATAGCTTGAGAGTTTGGAGCTGCAAGTCACCAACACAGTCAATTACGTTTCCCAAGAATGTTGACAGAGGTTTCTGTCCCACTCAGTCCCTCAGCCATTGAGTCCCAAGGAAACACACCAAGGCCTCCATTAATTATAAACTGGTTGGCCTATTAACTCAAGCTTCTTATTAATTCTTACATTTTACATCAACCCATAATTCCTGTCTGTTTTAGCTGCATGACTTGGCACCTTTTACCAGTGAGGCATGTTCATCTTGTGTCTTCTATGTCTGGGTAATGACTGCAGACTGAGTCTTTCCACTTTCCAAAATTCTCCTATTCTGCTTGCTCCACCTATTCTTCCTGCCTGGCTAGTGATCAATCAGCATTTTATTAAACTAATACAAGTGATGAACTTTATAGGGTATAAGACCATTGTCCCACAGCACATGAAATCCTGTTCTGGCTCTATGTACACTCATTTCATTTATTTTTTTTCCTTTTCGTAAGGAATTAAATAGATTCGATTCTTCCCAAATCATATTCCCCTCCTCCCTGCCCACAAAATGAAACCCCTAAATATCAAACAGGTGGGATAACAACCAATAGAACCAGTTCAGCCTTAGGTTTCTGAAAGTGTGCTACGTTTGCTTGGGAGGTTCGAGTCTTGGGAACTTAGTAGAACTCAGTCCTCCTGTCTGCCTGACTTATGACTGAAGCATACGCAGGTCAAGTCTCATCAGTCCACTGACATTTCCTGACTGTTTTCTTATGCTGGATGCACTTGTGTTGGCTGCTACAGGTTTCCACTGGTAACACAATGCTGGATTCACTTGTGTTGGCTGTTAGAGGATTCCACTGGTAATACAATGTTGACTTAACTGTTCAACTGCTGTCTAAAACAGTATCTGAGTACCAGATGACTAAAATTTCCTTCAGACAAATCATTCCAGCTTGTTTCTTCTGTTAATTTTCTACCACAAAATGTGAAAATGTACATACACACCATATTCATTTCTGGTTTTCAAAGCAACACTTCATTTCTCATATCAACATTGGTGTATTTTTTTCTTTAATCATTGAATTCTACTGGGGGCATCAAGTTAATGGTCCAGTAAAAACTGTGGTTACATCTCTACCTTATACTATTTCTAAACACACGCAGGAATAAAACTAATAAAACTAATCCTAACACATCAAAAGCCAAAAGAATCTAACTTCCCTTGTAAAATGATTCAGGAGAAAAAAAAAGCAATATAAATTTTGCTTTTTGGTCCTCAGGTAGCTTCTTAGTGAAATGGACTTTTATATAGCTTCTTTTTGTGATGTGGCAGGAATTCTATTTGAGGGGAAATTAAATATCCAAGAATTAATACACTCAGGCTTAAATAATGAAATTCGCATTTCCTTTTCTCCACTTTACTATAGTAGAGAGAAGGTTATCCTGGAACTCTGTGTTTTTGCAGGTTTTCCAAGGGAGGCAAGTGCTGCCCATTGCTCCAGACTCCCTTCTTATACTCCTATATATAGTCAAAAACTTGAAAAATTAGAGACATTGCCTCCTGCCAGCACAGAGGGTAGCAGAGCTTATTAATCATTATAGTAAAACTGCTTATTTCTGTAACCAAAGACAAGCAAATTACTACTCATTAAAAACAGATTTGGGGCTAGGAACATGGTTTAGAGGTAGAGTGCTTTGCCTCAGATACACAAGGGTCCTGGGTTTGATTGCCAGTATCACACACACACACACACACACACTGTCATCTTGGGTCCTCTCTTTTCATAAACCACTGTATCTGCAGGTATCCATTAATGCACACTAACCTATGAGTTTGTGGGGCTGGAGAAGCTGATCACTATGCTGTTGTTTATGGCTCATGCTATTTTGTAGGAAGTAGCATCATCTGTAATTCAGGGGTCGCTTGTGGTGGTCTTGCAGCTTCTCTGCAAGCTTACAGTAAGGTGAGATCTCAGATCTCAGATCTTCCTGGTTACTGGCAACTATGAGAAGCATACCTTGCAACAATATCAGAACAAGAAAAAGGAAAACAGCAATTGAAGAACCTGTAGAGGACCAAAAAAAGGGGGCAGGGACTGGAAAGATTACTCAGCCATTAAAGTCTAGGCTCACAACTAAAAATAGAAGAGGCTATAGAGGGCCACTCTGGAAATTGAAACACAGATTCCTCTGCATTTATCCATCCCTTCCTTTTTAGTGTATGCAAACCTTCTCTTTGTTTAGATTTCCCCTTCCATTCTTGATCTAAGTCATTTCAGAGCTGGCAGCTAGCTTGTTTTATGAGTGGTATTCTTTTTCATACGCATTCAAGAAATATGTTGTAAGAAACTGGATGAAGCAAAGAATCTTTAGACACATTTCTTTGCTGAGCTAAAGACACAACTTCGCTGAGCAACATTCATTCATTCTTTTACTCAAACATTTATGGTGTACATAATTTGTTCTAGGCACAATGTTGGACTTTAAAAATGCAGATAGAAATTCCCAGCTTAAGGAAGCCCAGGAGAAAATGAATAAAAAATAATGAGGTTGAGATATAATGAAATCCATACCAATATAACGTTCCCTCACACTTAGTGTCTCATAAACAGCAGGGACTCTGTAAATCATGCCTTTGTGCTACTTGTCTCCATGTGGACTAATGTGGTAGCCACCGACTCCTAACCTGTTGTCTTGTCTTGACCATTAGCATCAACACCAAGGCATGACTGTGTCTACCATACAGACAGATCCACAGTAAGAATGTTGAGTGCATGAACCAATACTTTCGACACTTCTGAAATTGGGTGCCTAATTTACATAATCAAAATTCTCCCTTCATTCTTCATCTGAGGTCCATTTTCTCTTATGTAGGTTCCATGCGCAGGAAGGGTCTCCAAAGACCTGTTAAGATGCCTGTAGGATGTCTTCCTATCCTTTATCTCACCCTGGGAAGGAAAGAGAAAGAATCTGTTCTCAACAATCCCTATAAGAAGGCTCTTATTAGATCCCAGTACATTCCTGAGCCAGTAATGAGCAGCCATGCACAGAGCATGCAGAGTGGTGGGATGAATTTATGACTTTTCTTGAAGATAAACACTAAGCCACTTAAACCATGTCAACCGAACATGATGATGGGTGTAACTCAATGAATGGGAAATGAACAGTGAGCGGTCAAAAACTAAATGAGTCATTCTTCTACTTAAAGGTCCTTTTATCTAGAAGTTCAACTCTAATATTCCTTACATCAATAAATAGACCTGGGTCTGTGAGCGGAGCAAGTATTAACTGAGCAATGAATTACAAGATAGAGAACCATCTCTTCACATTTACATTGTTCTCAATGCTGTTCCAAATTTCATACATTGTGAAAATGAGAGAGAAGCTCTACATCTCTCTGCATTTAATATTTTTAATTCACTTAGCACTAGAAGGCAACATGTGTAACCATCCTAAATAAAGGCAATCATGTTAAAAATCTTACCCACTTGGTATAAGGAAGGTTATGATATACAAGTTTTAGATGATAAGAAATGGCATTCCAGCTCTTTAAGTTGGGTCTTTAATTGATCATTGGCAATCCTGATTTGGCTTACATTGATTAGAGACTAATGTGTGGCAGATGCTGTGATAGGCATTCATGCTAGACAAGCTAATCTAAGTAGGCACTTCTCTTACAAATTCAAGTTCTATTTTGTAAATTGAGCCACCTTCTTATTGAAATGATTTTATAGCTGAGGCTCTAAAATTCATTTATAAGAATAGATATAAATATTAGGCTGGAAAGATGGTTCAGTTATTAAGAGTGTGTATTACTCCAGCAGAGGACCTAAGTCCAGTTCCTGCCACCCATGCTAAGCAGATTTACTTTGTCTGATTGACCTTCAGTCCTCATGCCGTGCAAAGCCATGACATCCTAGATTCTTGTCATTGCAGCATACCTTACCTTATTCTGGTTGGTACAAATTCAAAAATTTTAAAGTAAAGTTGTACCATCTGAAATATGATTACCTTACAATCTACAAATAGTCCTTTCAGTCCCTCCCATCTGAAGACCCAATGTCTATAGTCTGTACTAATGAAAAAGAACTTGGCATTTTGAGCATTGGCACTAGGTTGTGAGTGACTAGCTTCCATTGCCTCCGCCTGAGCCTCATTTAGCTCTCAAAGCAGATGACTCTCTGTCATTGCCCTTTGATCACAGCTGTGAAATAGTCCCTTATCAACTTTCTTCACAGGGCTCTAATATTTGATGCTGTGCCTTGGCCAGACCTTTAATAGTGACGTGGCTTAGATCTTGCCCTTCACTGCTATTTTGTTCTTATCCAGGGTGAGTTCAAATGTATATACTAAAATACTTCAATCAACGTGCTGCAATCATATTCAATTCTGTAAAAAATTCTGATGGAAAAGTCACTTGAAGGATATATTTAATCCCTTATTTTCTCTATTTCTATGAAGGACATGTAGTTTAGTGTGTCATCTATGATCTAGGTACAGAATCTTAAATTATATGTGTGGTCAGAGCAGTATAACTTCTAGCCAGTGATGGAATGAAAAGATAGACTTTTATGAATATCCCATATCCTTCTAGATAATATGAATTTATTAGCAGTTAATTCAATATAACACTCCTCTACTCCTCTGTTTGATTACATGTCTCAGTTATGATGGGAGTAATAACATGCCAAGGATGCTGGTCAAAGAAAGTTAAGTCCTTAGCCAGGCATGGTGGAATAATCCCAGTATTTCAGAGGCTGGGGCAGAAGGATTGCCATGAGTTCAGTAACAGCCTCAGATACATACTGAATTCAAGGCCAGCCTGGTCAAGAGTAAAAGATGCTGTCCCATAAAACAACAACAAACAAACAAAAAGAAAAGTTGAGTCCCTATCCTTCTCTACTTACACTGTTGTCTGACGTGATATGTGTGTGTCTTGGTGGTCAGTCATTGGTCCTGACAGGACATTTTGCATCCTCTTCATCCCAGCCATAATTTCCAACAGTCTTCCCATGCTTTGTGCCATATTCCTGCTTATTTTAATGCCATGTTCAGAGGCACAATGAACAGTTACCCAGTTTGTTAGATCCAAAAGGTTTCTTCTTGAGATTTGTGTTACCAACTTTTGGCTGCTGTGATGAAAAACTAAAGGTAGACAAATTAATAGAAGGAAAGATTTATCTTGACTCACGGTTTCAGTTCATGGTCACTTGGCCCCATCTCTTTAGGTGAAATAGAGCATCATGGGGGTAAGACACCTATCATGATGGAATGCTGCTTACCTCATGATATCCCGGAAGCAAATAGAATAGCCCAAGGTATCTATATACTATTCAGAAGAGCAACCCTAATAAATCCCACCCCTAATGAGCCCAACCTCCAAGATGCTTCACCACTTTACCTTCCAGTAACATGTCCATTTGAAAACCATGCTAAACTCTAATCTATACTCAGATCTTGACATCCTTTTCTGGGATTTGGGTACAGGATTTGTATTCTATCTGTTTCCAGATTTCTTCTGCTCACCCGGAAGTATCAATGATATGCACCTCCCCCTGCTCTGGAACTCTACTTGGGGTTGGAAATGGGTACTAAAGCCCATTGTCAGATTTTTCTCATTGACTAAACCCATTGATTAAACTCTCTTCCTCCTGTCTCGCTTACTCTTTTCTTCCTTCATCTAAAGATCTTCATTCATTCTGGGGATGTTACTTTTGATTTCTCCCCTGATTTTAAAGTTTGTTGTTTATATTTTAAGTCAGTCCTTTTGATCTGACTGTCTTATTGAATTCGTCTTTCTTCCATTTCTAACTTGAAGTTGTTGGCATAGAATCCAGAATCAATTTATTCTTTACAGTTGTAAACTAAGAAGTCATATATATTCCAGGAAACATAATATTAAAATATTATTATTCAGTCACAGATACGTAGATGAAAATGTTTGGTCACAGGTAAAACTAAAAGCACAAAACTTGAACTTTGGGTACAACATCAGAGAGCAGAGGATTTCAGTAATAAATAAATAAGTAAGATTTGTTTCCATTGGTCTCCTCATGTATTACACTCTGTAGATTTAGACATCTTATTGTGTTGCTTTGTTTTTATGTTAATTAAAATCTGATTACTTTTCTCCCCCTCTTTCTTTCCCCCAGCCCTTCCATGTCTCCTGTTTTTGTTGTGACCTATAACAAAACACCAGAGTCCGAGAAATATATAAAGAATCAAAGTTGTTGACTAGCAGACTGCCTACCTAGCTTGTGTGAGACCTATATTCAGTTCCCAGCATCATACACACCATAAATACCTGTCACCTGGCTCTAGAGGTTAGGAAAGAAAAGGACATTCATCATCATGCTGAAGAGGCTAGGACTTTCTCCCTCTTCTTTAAGGCTACTAGCGAAATCATGGTGCCTCTTCCCTCATTAGCCCAACTAATCCTGATAAAAGCACCGAAGCCTCACCTCCAAATAGCGTTAACACAGCCTTGAGTATGGGGTTTCTGGAATATGAACTCCTGGGAGGGTGTATTCAAACAATAGCAGATATTGTAAAGAATATTAGAAATGTGTGCCAACCCGAATGCCATGGAACGCATTAACAGTACCCATGCCTGGACTCTTGAAGGATAGTGTTTCTGCAGCCTGGCATCTTCTCCACTGTTGTAATTACTATTTTCAAGAAAGAATGCTTGAATGTGCTTCAATTTTACATACTTCAGTGCTTTTCAAGTTCTACTGCAAGACCTACTCTTTTCCCTTTAAATAAGCAAAGCTTTGTACTAATTCAAGATAACAGACTCTTAGCTAACATGAATAAAAGTAATCAAAGAGAACACAATCAAATGACAGGGTACCAAAGAAAGCCACTGAATGTGTAGAAAATATTTGTCCCTTGCCTATAAAAATGAATCTACTTTATCTCTTTCATAAATTAGGCAAATAATTATTCCTTTCCTTTTAGGGATAATCCCAGCAGAAGATACCTTCCGCCAGACATTTGATATGCCTCCCTTTGCTTTAGAGTGATGGATTTTGAAAAGGCAACATGACAATAGAGAAGGGATTTTGTATTTCTAGGTGCACTGAACTGTGGGAAGGGAAATGTGTAGGGACGGATGACAGATGGAAGGTGATTTATTTTAGTAACCTTGCTTATGTATATCACCCATGATGACATCTAGGCAGGTAAGGAGAATTGTGTGGCTTGCTGTTGAATCAAGGGAAGATGCCTGGCCAGACCTAAGGTAGAAGAAAGTCTGTGAAGGAAGAGGAGAAAGAAAGTGTGAGCTGATGACAGACTGCAGTGAATGAGGTCCAGGGGAAGAAATGAGAGAGAATGAACACATTACAGTTATCTTGGACCTGGCTGAAAGTGTAAAGAACTGTGTTTTCACTTTCTTCCCCCAAGCCACAGCCTCTACAAACAGTCAATTGTGTTCTTTTCCACTCCTTTCACCATTTCTCCCTTTGACCTTTCTCCCCTCCTTCAACCATTAGTAACAGAGCCAGGAAAGGAACTTCGATTTGGAAGGAACAAGTACTAGCCGCTGATGGGTGTATGTACTTGGAGCAGAAAGCTGGCACTGGTCCCTGGAATTAGCGCTCCTCTCTTCTGGAGAGCTGGGACAGGAATCCCTTCACTACTTCTCTAAACACCTTCCCAGACCCCCACCGCCAGGGAGCTTTGGAACGAGCCTTTGCAGAGCACACAGAAGCGGGGACTGGGCTTGGCAGTCTTCTAGCTCTTGCTTCAACACTGCAGGTGTCTATGCAATCCTGAGGGAGTTTTCTTCCCTCCTGGGCCCATTTGTTATTAGTCTTGCCCACTGCAAGTTACCAGAAGTATTCCATGCCTGAAAAAATGGAGAGACCTAAAATATCTACCTTCCTCTTTCCAACAACCTCACTGGCTTTGTGAGAATAGTGGAAGCCAAAAAATTAAGGCAAAAATGTTTTTGAAAATACATGTACAGAGAAATATGTGTCGAAAGCATCTAATAAGTTATATTTTTTCACAAATAAGAAAAAAATCATTTTAATAATAATTTTAAGTATTTGCCACAAATACTGATCGATAGATTAGACATATTCATATATTTTTAATTTTATCATGAAGTAAAAGATAACTTAAAACAAAATGAATCAAATAGATATGTATTTGTTAATTCTTTGGGAAATTCAAGCAATGTATTTTATCATTTTCAGTCTTACTCCTCTCGTATCCACCCCCACACGTTTATAAGTATTCAAACAATGTGCAGAGGCTTGGTAGAGAGTAGATACTTGATGGCTGGCAGCCATTTGCATCAGTACAATATCAATACCCTCTGAAATACAAGTCAGAAGACACCTCTTTAAGAAAACGATGCTTAAAATATCCTAAGGCAATATTTCTGTGTTCAGCAAGTATGTTGGAAACTGCTCCTACATTTTCAGTACAGGGCAGTTCTGGCCTTAGTCATGATATTTGCTCCATCCCGTTTGTGTCCGTAAGGTCCTGTCATTGTCAACACCATGTGTCTTCTCTGTCACCACCAAGGAGCTTCCTGCCAAGCCAACATTAAGTCCCTGCAGGTATATTTCACAGCATCTCCCCTGGTAGAGTAGGTAGAAGGAAGTTGGGGAAAGAAATGAAGTGTGGTAAAAGCAAAAACATGTCTTTAAATGCAAGAAATTCTGACAACCTTCAGCATCAACATAAAGACTTTAACACATCATATTTTGCCAGAGGAAGACTTTCTGGTGGGACTGGTAATTGTTCTACTTTACCTCTTGCTGTTACTTCTAGGACAGTTTGTCCCTGGGCCCTGACCTAGCTTTTCTTGATGAGAGATCCCTAGAAGCTGAATCTACTACTTTTTTTTGTATCTTTTTTTTTTGTATCAGATTTCGTATCTTAACAACTTCCCACAACTCCCAAAAGCAAAACGAGTGGAAAACATGGTTTCCCACCAAAAATATGATGATGCTGTTCAAACCAACTGGCCAGTTGTCCCAGGAGAGCTAAGGTGTGCTCCTGTCTCACGAGATCTTACAAGCCATTTAGGGGGAGGTGTAAAACAAGAGAGGCGTGATTTTACCAAGTCATAGTTATTAAATTAAAGTCTCTTTTCTTAACCAACATAATGATCCCACTTAATTAGACCAATTGGCTTTCCTGCTAGGCAGGAAGTATCAGAGATTAGAGAGATTTAGGTTTAAAAAGAGAGATAAATGTGTATAGTTTAATTCTGTTGATAAAATACAGACCAAAAGCAACTTGGGAAAGAAGAAAAGGCTTTATTTAATCTCACATTTCCCAGGTCACAATCCATCACTTAAGGGAAGTTGGGTCAGGAACTTGAAGCAAAGACTGAAACAGAGACCATGGAGGAATGTTATTCACTGACTTGCTCATCTTGCTTTCTTAGATACCACCTGCCAAGTATGGCACCTTCCAGAGTAGGCTGAGCCCTCCTATATCAATCATTAACCAAGAAAATGGCCCACAGATATGCTCACAGGTCAATTGGTTGGAGGCAATTCCTAAAATGCGATTCCCTTCTCTAAGATGACTCTAGTCTGTGTCAAGTTGACAAAGGATAACCAGCACAATATGGACTTTCTAGGTTGTGTGTGTGTGTGTGTGTGTGTGTGTGTGTGTGTGTGTGTGTGTGTAAAACACTTCTCCAAAGTAGCATGTCATTTGACTTAAAATTTGAAGCCAAGGAATTTTCAAAATAGCTAAGTTGGATTAATCCAGCAGCATTTATAATCAAACATCTTTTGGCAACTATTGCTCTTTTCTCAGCAATCAAACAATTCAAAGACAACACAATAACACACAGTATCCATACTTTGTGCATTTACCATTTTTACATGACTTTTTTTTCTTACTCTATTTCTTTTTATTTTTTAGTTTTTGGTTTTTTGAGACAGTGTTTCTCTGTGTATCCTTGGCTGTCCTGGAACTCACTCTTTAGATCAGGCTGACCAAGAACGCATAGAGATCTGCCTGTCTCTGCCTCCCAATTGCTGGGATTAAAGGCATATGCCACCATGCCTAGCTACTCTATTTCTTTTTTAATGACTTTCTCTATCCTTTTTATTTTCTCTTCCAAGCCTATGTATATTTTTAAACACACTGTAAAACATTTAAAGAGTCTTTTTGTCTGAATCCTTTATTTATTTATTTTTATTTTTGGGTTTTTCGAGACAGGGTTTCTCTGTGGCTTTGGAGCCTGTCCTGGAACTAGCTCTTGTAGACCTGGAACTCACAGAGACCTGCCTGCCTCTGCCTCCTGAGTACTGGGATTAAAGACGTGTGCCACCATCACCTGGCTCTGAATCTATCTTTACTGTATTTCTTTATTTTTTTTCTGACCACATGAGTCTTTAATCTGCTAAGTGATATGGCTAGGATTAAAGCTGCATCTTTGGTGGCTGGCTCCACCCCATTCCTTAGCTTTGTGAGAGTCAAGACTCATAGTAGAGGTACTGGCAGGAGCCAGATTTATTGCCACAGTTCTGTGGAGTTTCTAGGTCCATGCCACTGCCTCTTAAAAGAGCTGCAAATATTTTGCCACTAACTCTGAGTCAGGAAGCTTCTCTTAAAGGAGCTTCACCTCTGCTCACCACCAGCAAACAGAGCCTATTGGAGTAAAGATGGCTACCAAGAAACTGTGCTTGACTCTGTTCTTGTCTGTCTAGAATTGTTTTTCTTAAAAGTGTTCTCAGGCTTTATGTGGAAATTCTAGCCAAACATTTCAGCACCATTTTTAGATGCAAGCTTTTGTCCTGCCCAGTCCTACAGCCATTCAATCCTAAAGAAACATACAGAGGTTTATATTAACTATAAACTGTTTGACCTATTAGCTTAAGCTTTTTATTACTAGCTCTTACAACTTAAATTAACCCATAATTCTTGTCTATATTGTGCCACATGACTTGGTACTTTTTATCAGAGAGACATTCTCATCTTGTTTCCTCTGTGTCTGACTGGTGACTATGTCTCTGTTTATCCTCTTCCCAGAATTCTCTTAATCTGGTTGCCCTGCCTACACTTCCTGCTTGGCTACTGGCCAATCAGTATCTTATTAAACCAATATGAGTGACAAATCTTTAGAGTGTACAAAATCATTATTCCCCAGCATGCTTTTATCTGTTGCATCAAGGAAACCATCCTTGAACTTTGGCTTTGTTTTTATTTTTAAAAAGCCATTAAAAATACAGATCTTTGATGAAATTTATGCCTTCTCAATGAATCATACTGATTTTCTTTCATTCCATGCATTTTGGGGTATAAACATCTGGGTTGCTCTGCTGTTGCTTGGAGTAAAAGAGATGGTATTTCATGTGCTTTATTGTTGACAGGCACAGAAAGGGACTCATCGAGCTGTGAAAGTTGACATTTGGCAGCCAGCCACTCTAACCTGTAGCAATGAAACAGGACAAAAGTATGTGACATTCTTTCTAATGTGTCTGGTCAGACACCACATGGCCTGCCACTTGTCTTAATCCAAAGATTAATTAAGAAATAATAATGCAGGGGAGTGATGAGAGGAACAAGGAAGATTAAATTCAATGCCATCATTATAATGAGACTGTCTATTGTGTAAATGGAAAGGACCCAAGACTATAGTTTTGAAGCTGGTTCAAACCCATCAGCAAAGGACAGTTCAGGTGATAAAGTCAAGCTTCATATTCAATTAGGATCATTCAGGGGACAAATACAAAGATGTACTTGTTGCCCTTAGATTTTCAAAAGTTGTATATTGTCTCCTTCATGAGTCTGGCGTGGCTTGCTGAGCATGCTGACTTCTGCACATCTCCGGGATCTGTGTGTCTACTTCATCAATCTGCTCCTCATTCACCAAAAATTTCCATGGAGTAGCTACAGGATTTCCAGCAAGGCCAAATTCAGGAGTGTTGTATCTTGTCAAGTGTTCGGATTATGAAGCAGGGGTACATAGATTTGAATTGCAGCAAAACTGTTTACTAACCATGTATTCTTAGGATAGCAGCAGCTAACTGGCCACAGCCTAACTTTCTACAACTGGAAAGCGTAGATAAACACTAGCACCTCCTCCTCCTAAGTCTGTCATGAGAGTTAAATGAAATAATCCGCCTATCAAAGCTCTGCACAGTGCCTGGCATAAAGTGTCTACTTGTCAGAGAAGCAGAAGGAAAGTCACTGTGCCATGGTCTTCCTTAGCAAAGAAAGAATGACAAGAGAAGAGGGACATGAACCAAATCATAAAGGGCCTGGTACATGGACAGAGTGAGCATTTAAAAATTAATTGTTGAAAAAAAAATTAATTGTTGAATGCATTTACATGGTTTTAAGGACGACTCTGGCAGCACTTGCTCGTGTGTGTGTGTGCACATGCACACTGTAGTATTTTGTAGAAATTATATCCACTATAAAAGGCTAGTGGCTATTCTTACGGCCACTGAGATATACCTTAGCTCCTAAATACCCTCATGTGGACCCCTGCTAGCACCTGCTAGTCTTGTCTGATGTTGCTGAGAGAAGTACTCTCTCATAAACTCAGTTGCATCATCATTTTACCCAGATCTCATAACCACACTTCATGTTCTTTCCACCTCCACTTTATGGTATAGAAATGAGGCTCCAAGTCTCCTGACTCAGAAGCACTTGGACTTAAATGTAAAGCACATTGTCTGTAGCAGGACTCCTTGGCTCCTCCTTGGTACCTGAGGAGAGTATTATATGATGGTGATAGGATCCGGAAGCCAACCCACCTGTCTTTGCCTCTGTTTCTCATCTCTGTGTCCTCAGTTGCCTCTGAGCTAGTATTTCATATCAGTATAAAACACAATTTCATCTCACGGCTGGGGCCTTGCTTCCTTCATATATGTATCCACTGCCTCCACCCTCAGCAAAAGTGGGACAAGAAGTTCCACGTTCCTGATTCAGAAAGCTAAGCCCAAACTCCTCCTAAAATGCTTTGCTCTGAACAACGCTTTTTAATTAAACCTTTCAAGGTTTAATTAGAACATGACATGATTCATCTTTGTTTCTGGAAATGTATTTGCAGTCTTGCTAATTGTGTTGGGAGATTTAATATGATTTCTCTCCTCATGTGTGAAATTAATACATTAAATATTTTTAAAAGGAAAACATCTAAAGCCTTTACCTGGGCAGCAAGTGGGGAGCCAATAAACAGTTCAAAGGAGATTCATTGAAAGGGATGCTAAGGGGAGCCCAGCTGGTTTTCAATGAGCCACTTTGTAAGGATCTCAAATTACTGTCTCTTTATCAATGGGCCTCATGAGAGAGCTTATGATGTTCCCTCTTGCCTGGGAGATAAAATCCAGTTTCATATTATAGTACTTACCTCTCAGTCTACCCACTACATACATAAACACATAAACACACCCACTCTCAGCCTCATGTGTATATTCTCTATCTCTACCATACTCTCCTCATCCCAAACTGAGTAGTTTTCATGCTTCTGTGGCTCTATATACGTGATGCCCTGTGTTACCTATTCTGGGAAAATTCAGCTATGCTTGCATTAACCATACCTTTATTTTCTGTATTGTGATGAAATTTTGGTATCATAGGGTTTGGAAGAACCATGCCTTGAAGGGTTAGTGGACTACTAGAGTATCAGTTGTGTGAGTCACCTTTCTGTCACCAGGACATAATACCCAACAAGAACCACTTAAAAACAGAAAGATTTCATCTAGACCAGCATTTCAGCCCATGGTCAGTTGGTCCAAAACAAGACAAAGTCATCTTGGCAAATGGGAACTGTGCTCCCCTCTCGGTAAACTGAATAAAAGGGCACACAGTATAGCCTCCAAGAACACAGCCTCAAGTGACCTGACTTCCTACTGTTAAGCTTTACCTTCTAAAATCTGAAACATCTTCTGACAGTGCAACTGGCTGGAGACCAAGCCTTTGACCCCTGAGCCCTTGGGAAACGCCCATAGCAACCAACCACCAGCCTTTGAACCTTTCCCTATCCCATCTACTGCTCTTCACCAATTACCTCCATTATCTGCCTGTCACAACCTGAACCACAGCCCTTGATCTCCAGGGCCAGGTATTCAACAAGCAGAGAGAACTAGGCGCTGGACCACAGTCCACTGAAAGTATTCAGACTAGCTACCCCAAAATAGCCCACCATGCCTTCCTCGTTTCCTCCCCTAACAACCACAGTAAAGGCTCTTGCCTACCTTCCCCCAGTTCCACCTCCTCCCGACCACCTCAGTCTTTCTCTACATGTTCTATCTGAGAGCTCTCCCAGGTTTTCTGTCTTTAGGATATGTTAATATGGGCCACTTCTTCCACAATAGTTATTCTTTTTATATTATTCTTTTTATATAAATTCATTTATTTATTTTTAAGACAATCTTTTCTCATTTTACATGCCAATCCCAGTCTCCACTCACTCCCCTCCTCTTGTTCCCTCCATTTTCCCTTACCCCATTCCCCCCATCCACTCCTCACAGAGGGTAAGGCTTCCCATCGGGAGTCAACAAAGCCTAGTACATCGCTTTGAGGCAAGACCAAGGCCCTCCCCACTATATCTGTGCTGATAAAGGCATCTCTCTAGAGCAAATGGGCTCCAAAAAGCCAGTTCAAGCAGTAGGGATACATCCTGATCTCATTGCTGTGGCCCCATACAGCTGTCCCATACAGCCATACAACTGTCACCCACATTCAGAGGGCCTAGTTTGGTCCTACGCTGATTCCCCCACTGTCAGTTTGGAGTCAATGAACTCCCTTTAGCTCTGGTAAGCTGTTTCAGTGGGTCTCCCCATCATGGTCTTGACCCCTTTGCTCATATTCTCACTCTTCCCTCTCTTTACTAGACTTTGGGAGCTCACCTCAGTGCTTCCCTGTGGGTCTCTGCATCTGCTTACATCAGTAGTGCGCCATGTTATGTCAGAAGCAGCTTATGCATCTTATGCTGATTGTGTCTCTCCATACATACCATACATGTTCCATATAACTTATGTGCTGTGTTTATAATACAGTGAGGTGTTTAGTAGACGGTGCCATGTAGGTTGATACTACTGCTCTCTCGAAATCACGCTATTAAGCTGCTCGATGACCTATTTCTCAGAATATGTGCTCAATTCATGGAAAGTACACACACACACACACACACACACACACAATAGGGGAGGAGCTTCAGGATGGGCCCTCAGGCTGAAGATGCAAAGAAGAGTTCAGTTGTATCCAAAGCCAATCCCTTTCCTCTTCCATGGTCATCCAATCTGTTAATGGCTTTAAGATAAAAAGGTTAAGTCCACCCATATTGTGGAAGAGAATAAGCTTTTCTCTAAGTTTGCTTGTGTCAATGCTATTCTTGTCTAATAAAAAACCTCCACAGAAACATCTAGAATAGGATTTGACCAAATACTCATATACCAGTTTAAAATATAAACAACCACCGTGTTGAGTCACACTGAAGGAAGTAGGTGTCTAGGGAGGACCTTATGGTTTTATAGGTGGCCCCCACTTCCTGTGTGCAGGTGAAACGTGACTAGCCAGTCCCTTACTACCATGCCTTTCCTGCCTACTGCCATAATGGACAGTATCCCAGACAGGTAAGCCAAAATAAGACTTTCCTCCTGTAAAACAATAATCCCCCAACTGTCACTTAAAGAAGGGCAGGATTTGGCTGTTTTCTCTTGCACTTTCTATGCTCTTAATAGGTACTTTCGCAGGAAACTTAAAATACTGCAAGAGGCAATGCTTTAATGCAGCACTTGTGATTGGTGGTGTTTATTTTAAATAGCTGTCAACGTGGCCCAAAGACATTCCTTAAACCTCTACTGGTCACAGCCACCATCAGAAGCTCCCTATAAGGTGTGATGATTGGAAGAAACAGTGTCCATGCCTTCTGTGCAGAGGATAAAGGTAGTCAAAACAGACTTTTGGCCAGCTATAGCATGGGAAGTCAACAAATTCTGTCACATCACCACATAGAGACAGGAGCAAGGCCCTCCCCCCTTCATGGCCAGGCTGAGCAGGGTTGGCTGAGATATTAAAAGCTAGTCTCACAACCAAAATATCGGTGAGATTTTATTTAATCCTCTGAATGACAGTCACTAAACACTAATTAATAGATATTAACCAAGCATCACTGATAAGGGAAATAGATGCATGGGACCATATCATGAATGGCAGGTAGGATGACATTAAATTCAGGTTGGTGAACATCCAGGGAGGGTCTTGGCGTACGTAGGAGATGGTGTCAAGGGATACCTTTCTAATCAGCCCATATATAAGTAGGCAAGAGCAAGTGAGTGTACAAACTATATTCCAAGTTGCAGAAACTGGGTGTGAGCTGCTGTGAATGCCCTGAGGGTGCATGCTTTGTGTATTCCACAAGGTGGCTGATGAGTAAGAAAGGAGCAAGAGGAATGACATGCAGAGAGCATGATGAAGAAGCCAGGGAAGGTGGAGAGTCCTGGATGGCATTAACACTAGATCTTTAGCCCTGGAAGGATATTGTTTGTAAATTTGACATGGTACAGTGAACTTATGAACACTGTAATTAAAGAGATGGCCTGGGAATGGTACCTTGGTGACAGACTTGCCTCCCAAACAACGCGGCTGGTATGGCAAAGAGGACAGAGAAAATGGACAGGAGAAGGGAAGATCTTTTTGCCCTGGAGGACTGCGTGTGTGAATCTGCATCCAGACTGTGCTGGGGAAATGGGAAGGAAGGCCATTTTGCTTCTGGCTTCTTTTATACTGACCTCTGGAAACCAGGAGCTGGCGTCCCTTCTAGTTTATACCCAGAGCAGAATCCCATTCGACAAGTTAAGGGAATTCAGAAACAATTGCATTCTTTATCCAGAAGACAGCTCACAAAGAACGTGATGGGAAACCAGACTCATAGCCCACATCTCCACCTTTTCCTTGCAGTTCAGTCCATGAGACTTAGGAGTGCACACCTACTCCAGCCCATTCTGCCAACACCAAAGCCCATGGCTCATCAGCTCTCCTTCTCTTCGGTTCACTGTCAATATTTTATTAGCTAATATTAACCTTAAAAAATGAAGAAAGAAAATAAAAAAGAAAGTTCAGACTCTTTGAAGGAAGGCACAAGACAGAAGAGAGTCTGAGCAATAAGACCAGATTTATTTCTGGCAGACGTGGGGAGAAGGAAAGCTGTGAATACTCACACATTAATAATTTTTCCCCTGTCACAATTATAATCAAAGCCCTGATGACAGCGTTGTCATAAAATCTATACAGCCACTACTCTGGCCTGGGGTTTAGTCTGAATCCTGGGCTCCAGGCTCAAAACTCCCACAATAAATTCTTTCATGGCTGTTCAGAAGCTCCTTATCATGCTATGTTTTACTGACTATTCCCAGGCCCCAAATGCAACATGTGCTGTAGACCAAATATAGAATCTCAGAGAAGGAACTGAGAGGTCATCATAGCCAACACTCCATCCATATCTGAATTTACTCTTGTAACAGCCTTGACAACTAGCATTCAGATGCTATAAACAGGCTAGGCTGCCAACCTTGGCATGACCATCTATTCTATTTGTGGAATGTTTCACATTCTAACAAGTTCATTTGGCACTTTCCTCTATGGCCCCAGATAACGCATTCTGTCCATCTGGGGAAAGAAAGACAGCCATCCTCTTACTTCTGCCTATTAAATGTCCAGACACCCTCTGAGTCACAAAAATGGGTGCACTCAGAATAAAAGCTTTCCACATAGTCCTTGGTTAGTAAGCCGAATATTAAAGCAAGAGAATGTGGACAAGGAGATGTCTTGTGGGTTAAGGGCATTTGCTGCTCTTGCAGAGGACTTGGATTCTCTTCCCTGTATGATAACTTATAGCATCCCTAACTCTGGTTCCAGGAGATCCAATACCCTCTTCTGGCCTTCTTGGGAACCAGACATACACATGGTGCACATACATACATGTAGGAAAACATTTAACATATAATTAAAATAAACAATTCCCCCTTTTTAAGGAGAAAGAGTATATCAATTTGAAGTCATGTTCTTAATAGTTCTTTGTGTAGAGATGATGAAAAGTTCTTTCATTGCCTGCACTGCCAAATCTGATAGCCAGGCTGAAGCTGGATGAAATCTGCTGTTGAAGTGATACAACTTCTTGGACTCTGAAGAGGGAAAGGGAAAGAGCCTGGTGATTGAGAGGCAGGATGAGCTAGAATCTTGATCCTGCCCTTCTATGTTTGTCGTCTATCACACATTTATTGCAGTCCCCAAATGCATGAGTGAGGTACTGGAGTGTCAATGGAGACCATTGGCCACATGTTCACCCAACACATGGGGCAACCCACAAGGGAGCCATCACCATCTTGCCAATGGAATAGAGTGGTGAAGAAAATAACCGGGTTGGGAGGCTCCGTCTGTGCAATGAATGTTCTAGTGAGCAATTAAATTTATTAACAAATCCCACAAGTGCATATAAAGTTGCAACAGGGCTAATGTTGTGCAGAGAAGAATCAGGATGCCAACCAAACATGTGATATCAGGAACTCAAGCTAGTCACAAAGCTGGGAAGACCCTGACATATATAGTGATGCTGGTGTTGGGTGCCAAAGGATGTGCAGAAGAAAGTCCCTGGCAGCTGAGCTCCTGAAGCCCATGATATGAGCACAGTCCTTAGTGAGAAAGCCTAGTGTGTGTGAGACCCATAAGGCTGGCAGTGTAGAGGACCAAGGTCAAAAATGAAATAGAAGAGGTGTAGAAAATTTAGATAATATAGGACTTTGAGGGCCAGGTTATTATTTTCCACATTTAGTCTCTAAGCAGTAAGAATCTAATATTTTAAGACAGGTATGTGTGTGTGTGTGTGTGTGTGTACACAGTGTGGTGAAATTGGGGTTAACTGAACACACTCCTGCTATAATAGAATGGGTTGAAAGGATCCATTATGAAGATCAAATTAAGAAACTAGATGATGGGGGAGGTTGCACTATAAGATCTTTAACCTCTGAATAATCGTGAGCACTTGAGCTGAAATGTCTAGACCCCCTGTAAATAAAGTCAGGTAGAGCAGTGCATGTCTGTAATCCCAGTGTTTCTATGGGGAAACTAGGGGTAGAGGCACAACAATCTGCAGCTCACGGACCAGCTAGCTTAGTGCACACAGCAGCAAACAACGAAGAGACCATCTCAAACAAATCGGAAGACAAAGACCAACATCCAAGTGTTCCTTATAACCTCCACACCTCTACACCTCTACCCTTGCAATGTGCACCTATTACACACATGCATACACATGTTGCATCTATACACACATGCATACACATAGATACAGATAAATCAAAAGTCATTAAGAAGGCATTGGGAGGATACAGAGTAGAGTTGCTAGATAACTTGGAATAGGGTGATAACAGTTAGTAGGCACTGAGGTGGCACAGATTAGCAAGAGTTCTAGGATGTAAAGCAGTGGGAAATTAGATCTGGGAGATTAGAGAAAGCCTAGTGACTATAGGGACCACTGTGGGTCATCTAACATGAAATACGTCCTACTATACATAACCAGACACCAAGAACTAATTTAGGGTGGAATGTGACATTCATGTTAAGATGATCGGTCTACTATGTAACTTCTGATCAATTCAGGGAGACAGAACCATGATACAGGAAAATACCATAGCTACATGTTATTTCAGGTGATATGGCTCCCTAAAAGGCTTGTTGCTGTTGTTGTTTGTGTCTGTATGCATAGGTATATATTATATTAAACTTGCAGGGTAATGCATTTAGGTTAAGTCCTTTCATACATTTAGGTGGTTGTTTAAGGGTCTTTCATCAAGTTGATAGGTCCTCATCCTCAACAGCCATAATCCAAGAACACCTTCTGGGTTGAGCTGGAGAGACTTGTGGATCACTTTCCTTCCACCTACTTTACTTTGAGGGCTTGCGCTTGGCACTCATCACAAAACAATCTAACTCCACTAAGATTCACATGCTGTAGGTCAGTTTTCAGTAAGCCCTGAGTGAAATGAATCCTAAGTGGTGACCAAGGCTGACAGTGGCACTATTTGAGATCAGGATTAGCAGTGCTATCAAATGGCCAAACATGGGACCTGTGGAGTTTGAGTGCATAAGGGGAAACCCAAAAGTGAGATGCCAGTAAATAATAAATCTGAAATGCTAAAGGATTTTCCAGAATGAACACTGTAAGGAATTAAACTATGTCACCCGAGGGCCCAGCTTAATTAAGAAGCATTGTGTATTAAAAGTGACGTCATAGGAAACCCATTATCCAAAGGCCAAGCTGGCGCTTCCCCGTTCTAAGAGTCTGCAGTTCATCAGCAGATACTCTTCACGGCACTGTCATGCTATCTTAATACTATATCCATTGGCTATAAAGAAATAAGAGTGTGATCCAGAACCCAAAGGTAGCTGAGCCCGATGGACTTAAAAATATGAAAAGGCTACCATCTCCATGTAAGACAGATTGTCTCTCTTTCTGCAGATGAGTGTTTCTTGTTTCTATTACAGTTGAAGAAAATGGTTACCCTAGTCCTGACCAGGGTGTCCATCTGCATAGCAAGCCTTACATTCTTTCTGCGGTTGGTCTGTCTCCTGACATACCAATCCAGGTAGTCATCCCATAGCCACTGCCTAGTCAGTATTCAGACACAACAAATTGGCACACATGTCTAGAATAAAGAATGATAATAGCCTTCTAGTCCTTGAAGATAAGAAGACAAAAGTCCTTTTGTTTCACCATCAGTAACTCTTAATTATATTGATGTTTATTAATCTATACCTCCCTATTTTCACAAATTAATCTCAAACTTCTCTTGTCTATATTTCTTGTCACTTCCCAGAATTGCATGTTACTATTTTCATTTTCAAATTTGAGTCATTTCCTAAGAATTTTACTCTTGCCAACTGTATTTATTTATGTCTAAGTAATTATCTTCAAATAATCCATCTTGAAAATGGCCAACTATTAAAAATATAGACATTACTATTCTACTTATTCCTTCTCAGAGCCTTGTGTTCTATAATAATTGAAAGTTATCTGAGTCTCAGGTCCCAATGCTACTGCCTACCGATATGCCTGTCTCCCATGGAAGCGCTGCTGTCCCTTTGTGTCTAATACCACGGTAGAGCCCTTTAGCTCTATGCTGTGCTTACTTCCACACCTTACCCTATATTATAGAATGTACATGATGACAGCACTATAGTAAACATCTGGACACCACCTCCCTCCCTCAACATTAGTTCTCTCATGTCTGAATACTTGCCTGCTGCCCTCTGCTGTTACTGTCTCTACCACATCACTTCCTGCTTAATACCCTTCAGAGGAAAGAGCACACAATACTCTTGACCAACAAAGTCATGATGGTTTGTCTCATTTTAACCTACATACTCCATTTTTTTTACCTCCCTGTATCACAAAATGTTTACAATTATGTTGCATGGAACAGTCTCCTATCTCCTTTCTCCTTGGGAAATATGGCTAAGTTCCTACAAGTGTGAGCCAAATATCATTCTACCTATCTGGGATAATCTACCACTTTCTAAACCTCTTATAGTACATGTTTTCTGCTATTTTAGATGTCAATTTACATTTCTCTTAACACAGAGAAGTGTGATAAAAAATGACTTTGGGGCCAGAGTTCTTAGCCTCAGATGCAGATCTGTATTCATATAGCTCTATGGCATAGACTAGTCTATTGCATGATTTTTTTGATCCTCATTTTCCACAAATGCAAAAATTAGGAATAGCAGTAAACTATATTAAATAGTTTACTATATTCTCCATACAAAGTCAAGCTCCATAAACATCTATAGATTGATGTTAAAACTGCAGGACTATAGGGATTTAATAAAGTAGAGGGAAGAGATATTGAGCTCAACCTTGAATAAAACATGGGTAAGTAACAATTTGTAACCAAAGGGCAGGATAGGAGTCAATGAATGGAAACATTAGGGAAGGAGAGTCTGAATTCAGTCAGCTAGTTTCTGCTGCAGGTTGACCAGAATGCTCAGATACCACATTGTTGGGGGAGAGAGTAGACCTAGTGAGGTATCAAGGGAATGACACAGATGGACCTCAAGGAATGTGCAGCAGCCTGAAGCAGAGACTCTGTCAACAGAGACATTGGAAGTTCAGTATTTGATTACTACAAGCAACACAAATATGTTAGGATACAGAATAATGTGCACATATAGAACAGAATATTATACCATATTTGGATCTCTGAAATTTTAGGCATTCACATGGGGGCCATAGAACACATCTCCTGAGAGTAAGAAGATGCAACTATATCTTATATTCAATATCTCATTCATCCTTCCAGTGAAGAGACTCAGAAATGGAGAAAATGACTTTATGAATGGGTAAGAAAGTGATGGCAATGCCACTTTTCAGAAACCAGGAACTTGACTGTGTCCTTCCTAGCCTCTACTCCAATTCTTTAGTCATGTAACTCAGGGAAAGATATCACAAGACTTATAGTCATGCAGAAGATTGGCCCTGGCCGATGTTCCGCTTTCATCAACAGCCTTCAGATAAAGCATTCAGAAACACTGACTGATATTTTCCTGTAATAACGGCCCCTCTCTTAACCCAGCACTTGTGACATGCCTCTCATGCCACTGTGTACAATATCCCATGTGTTTTTCCTCCCCACTATCATAGGAGACACCCTCGTTAATAAACATGCCCCACCATCCGCTGGGTTGCCAATACATCGCTTTGTGAACAGATTCGCACCGTAACTGTTAGAAATTACCTGATTATTAATGTGGTCTAACCCAGAGAACTGACTGCAGCAGGCTGAGGATTTATCGATAAGACTGATCATAACCTTCCATCTTTGTTTACCTCGGTAATTAATGCAGTTCAGGAGGGAGTCCTTGGAACATTGTACAAGCAAGATTTATCCCCTCTGGAATAGATTACAGCCATATGTCACCATTCAAAAGGTAATTGGTACATTTCATTAGAAAGTAATTGAAAAGACGATTTATTTTAATGCCCCGCAATAAATAATCTCGATAAGCGTTATCGTTAGCACGGATATTTGCACTGTGTAAAGAATTTGCTTTACATCAAAATAGAGTACGTACTATATATCATCCTTAGATTTTCTCAAAAGATTTTTGCCTCTGACTCCAGGTAAAGTAAAATAAATATGTACACTGTGAGGCGTCCTTTGAGCATTCCTCCCCGTGACTCAACACTCGACCCAGGCACTCGGATGACAATCCCTACAAGTATGAGCAGTGGGCTGAGGCAAAGGACTTAGGGGTGGTGAGATGGGGCACTGAGGTGTCTCACCCTGAATGGGAATGTGATGGGTAGAATATAACTTTCAAGAATGCTACTAGAAGCCAGGTGGCAGTGGCAGTGGCACATGCCTTAACGCAAGCACTTAAGAAACAGGAGGATCTCAATGAGTTCAAGGACAGCCTGATCTGAAAATCAAGTTCCAGAACACCCTGGTTTCTGTTACACAGAAAAACCCTGTCTTGAAAAAAAAACAAAACAAAAAAAAAAAAAAAACAAGAAGATGCTGCTGCTGCTGCTAGAGACGATGATGGTGCTTTTGTTTAGTACTTCTGAAAATCTACCTAATCTTTTATGGTGCTCACACCGCCATCAACATCTCTAATAGTGTTGTATCTTTCTATGCTAACCTAAGAAGAAATATGCTGAACTCCAATGTGAGCTTATAAGTCAGATGGGAATGCAGCTCAGGGATAAAGCACTTTCCTGCCATGTATAAACTCTTGGTTTGAGCCCAACAGAAACACAAACTGAGTACTTATGGCCTGTGTTTTACAGATAGATTACATTCAGGCTCAGAGAAGGTAAGAACTTTCTTAAGGTGACCTGTACTAAAAAGAACATTGAACCACAGGCTCTCTCTTCTCCTGGATCATTGTAGCGCTATCCTTCTCTAACTAGGGTCAGGGAGATCATAATATAAGCTAGACATGTCTTCCTGAAAATACTTTGACAAGAAATGACTTTATTAGTCAGATTTCCATTACAGAAAAGTGGTTGTAAGGAAGAATGGTTTTCTACGTGTTTTCATGTATATGGAGGCCAGAGGATGAGGCCAGGTTTCTTTTTTGATCACTCTGTCCCTTATGTTATGAGACAGGGTCTATTCACTGAATCGGGAACCAGCTGGTGACCTAATGAGCTCCATGGATTCTCCTATCTCTCTATTCCCTGCCCCAACCTGAGCTGAGGTTACAGATGCATGCCTAGTTTTTAGGGATCCAAATGCAGGTCCTCGTGCCTATAAAGCAAGCATATTGCCAATGAAGTCATCCCCCCACACACACACAAGTTCTAAAAGGTTTGTATTGTTGCTTGTAGTTTCAGAGCAAGGTCATCAGCTCCATTGTTCTGGGAGTGACAGGAGGCAGAATACTATGGTGAAAGGTTATAACAGAAGAGTCTGTTCACCTGTGATGGCCAGAGATAGGTAGGTAGATGGATGGATGGGTGGATGAATGGGTGGATGGATGATCAGAGCCTTCATGATCCAAATAGCTCTCAGCGCGCGCGCACACACACACACACCTTGGAATACTGTGGCAATAAGAAAATACCCTTTAACATACAAGAACTTTTCACATGCTAACCACAATAGGTAGAAATCAAATAACTTTGAAAATGATAAATTGAAATAGCACTTTACGTGATAGAATACTAAATACATAATGTTTTAAACCAAACATAAAAGAATTCAAGAAAGCATTGGCCTTTCAGTAGGTTGAAGTTTGATGATGCAAGCTAATCTGCATTTGTGTCAGACCACTCAGGTCCATATACTTAGATTGTTTCCAGACATATTAAAACACTGATTTAGTATTGTTATGTTCTATGTTAGTTAAAACTTGAAAGCACCTTTTTTAACATTTTTTATTGCTAAAATGGCTATTTGTATGAATTTTTATTTTGCAAATATTTATATGTGTGATTGCCTGTATGCATACACTATCTAGGGCATGGAAGGTCAGAAGAGGACTTAGGATCTCATTGGGAGTAAATGTTCAGAGAGTTGAGAATTGGGTGCTTAGAAGTGAACTCAGGTCCTGTACAAGAGCAGCAAGTGCTCCTCGCCACCGAGCTCTCCCTCCAGTTCCATAGAGAAAGAATGGTTTTAAATCATGTGAAACCCCTATCGCATCCTGTGATAGACAGAGTCCATTGCAATAAAACATTCCATTTGCTTAGTATATATTTGAGGTGATTGGGTTCAGGCCACAAGGAGGCTTTTGCTAAGGGGTAACTCTAATGCTGTGGGCACTGTATAACTTGGTGTACTTATATGGCAGCACAACATGCAATCACATACTATAAAGCAGCCTTAAAAAAAACCTTCCTGCCGGGCGGTGGTGGCACACGACTTTAATCCCAGCACTCGGGAGGCAGAGGCAGGCGGATCTCTGTGAGTTCGAGACCAGCCTGGTCTACAAGAGCTAGTTCCAGGACAGGCTCCAAAACCACAGAGAAACCCTGTCTCGAAAAACCAAAAAAAAAAAAAAAAAAAAACCTTCCTTTTTATTTAGACAGAAAAGCAGAGATGATGTGGGATTCCCCTCTGTATGCTGTGAATATGCTTTATTATCATTGGTTAATAAAAAAAATATTTGGCCTATGACAGGGCAGAATATAGCAAGGTGGGAATTCCAAGCAGAGCTAGAGAAAGAAAGAAGTCAGTCAGGGAGACACTATGTAGTTATCAAAAGAAAAGAACGCTAGAACCAGTAAGCCACAGTCTTGTGGTGATACACAGATTAATAGAAATGGGTTAATTTAAAATATAAGAGTTAGCTAGGAATACACTTGAGTCATTGGCCAAACAGTGTTGTAATATAGTTTCTGTGTGATTATTCCAGTCTGGGCAGATAGAAAACAAAATCAGTCTCTGCTTATATTTGACACAAAAATTGTGGTGGATTCTCTGTGAAATTGCTCAGTTGCCATTGCCAAAGGTCAAAATAGACCACAAATGCTGTTTCTTGATAGTTTGTGGTTTCTGAACTATGTTGGAATACAAAGCTCATGTGTTTCGACTTGATACTCAAGGTTGCCAAGGTGTCTATAAATGACATCATAACTGCCGTTTCTAGAAAAACTCTTGATGGTCCTCCCTGTACCTTCCTGCCCCATTCTCTTTCTTTCTAAAACCAATCAGAAAAAATCAATTTAAATATAAAATTATATACATCCCTATATTTCCATATTCTTTAGGCTGTTTTCTTAATTTTTCCTAACAAGACTTGATGCTCTCAGAATATTTAAAGATCTTTCCAATTAACCTCTCTGTGTGACAGAGAGCTAGGCTATCAATTATTATAATTAGGAATTAAAATGAAGAAATTCACAAATGCTGTTGTGATTTTTCAATTACATAAAAGCTATAGTTTTGCTGTGGGATGGAAGTCAATTTAGCCCTGTGGTCCAGTGAGTCATAGGAGGAACACTAAGCTGGGAGGTAGGAGTAGATTCTTGTCATGAGGTTTCTAACTAAACTTGACCATCAGGACTCATTTGTCTCTGTATGATGAGAGAGAGAAAGCTAGACTATCAAATAATAGGCATATCTTTCAGCCCTAAACACACTTCACATTTAAATACACACACACACACCACGTTGGAAGACCAACAACAACCAAATATACTGTTTGTCGTGATTATAACTTGAGAACTCCCTTGCATTGAGTTGAGTGCTGATAATGAGCACTCTTCATCATCCAAGCTAACACTCAGCAGACATATTTGACAGTACTCTGTTCCACTTATTTGTATGTTATATAGGGTCTTGGGGGAATAAATTACTTGAGCCTCACAGTCCAGAGGAGGCTCCCAGCAGCAGGCAATACGTCATCATCATACAGCTATACTTTGAGCTTTACTAGAAGGTATTTAACAAGAACTTAAATGTTACAAGTGTTGTATACCGAAGGCACTGTGGTAAGTGAAATTATAATAGAAGGAAGTCATTAATTATGCTATTATTAATATAGTCACTATTTTGCAGATAGATCTAACCTTCTAAACTTCACTAAGATCATAGAGCTAAGGTCCAGCAGCAAAACATGTGTCCTAACCACTCTTTCCTCAGTTTCATTGCTCCCCTAAAACTTGTCTCTACTTACTGAATATAAATTATAACCATGTAAAATTTAGAAAGTATCTAATTTGTGTTCAAAGACATTTTATTTAATGTAAATGGATCCATTGAACATGAAAGTAAATGGTTCTCTGTTGGATATTAATTGAAAACTTCTATTTTTATTCTAGCCATGAAGTAAGTTAATTGAGCAGTAACCAAACAACCTTCATATTTTTTTTTTGCACTTCCTTACTTTCCAGCCTCCAGCCTTGGTAGTAAGAGTGATAACGTGGGAAGCCTGCAGCAGCATTTGAAAGTGATCTGGAAAGAGGCTGGCCCTTCTGGCATGGTCAGCTGAAGGAGAATGTGGATGTTGTTGGAGGAATGAATCAGGAGGAATGTTTAGGAGTGGTTTATAAGGGGTTAAAAACAATGATTCCTGTATACTGAGCATCACTTAGGCATTCAGATGTTCTTTGGGGAGTTCTAAGGGCACTCTGGCCGTACATGGTAGAATTTCTATTCCACAGATGAGGCTCAGTATGAGAGGATGACTTGCCCAGGCCACCTAATCCCTACTTACAGATGGAGTCATGGGAACAGAGCTTTCTGAATTGACTGGAAAGTAGCACAAACTTGCTAATACACTGAAGAAACAATAAATCTTTTGAGACATTTAAAATAAGAAATTCTTAGCTTCGTGGAAAATAAAAAAAATATTTTTAAAAAGACCATGAAAAATATGAACCCCCTAGTACTTCTTTTAGGTGTAAGTTCAATATGGGATAGTACAAAATGACTCCTAAGTCTATTATAGTTCAACCTCAAAACAAGATTACATTCAGAATTGTATAGAAAGGAGGTGAGGAGAAGAGAGAGCAGTTTGGGCCTCTTGGCTTTGCTTGGGATACAACAAGAACATTGTGTAGCTAACAGATTCCAAGAGGGACACAAATCTAACTAATGTTTCTGAGCATTGAGCATCACGCTGGGTATAATCCTGGTAGAATTGCCACTTTTAAATACCTTAACCTTCAACAGAAGAGAAATTAAAACAGGTAAACAACAAATTACAAACTGTGTCCAGTTTGCCAGTGAAGAAATGGCATTGATTGATAGGAGTGGTCAATCAGGGAAAGTCTCTATGCCATTTATGAAAGATTTAAAGGATTAAAAGGAAATAAATATAATAAAGATTATTATTATATATAGTGAAATGGTACCCACCATGTCACTGCTGCAGTGTGACCAAAAACACCATGTAAATCTAGTCACTGTAGACTCTTTTGAAGACCCTTTTCAGCTTGAATAAAGCAAAGTTCAGAATATTCAGCATCCTTATCTCTTGAAATTGACTATATTTGCTTATGGGACAGCAGGTTACAGGAGATGTGGAAAGCCACTTTTCAACAATCAGAACCATGGGATATTATATAATATGCTACCTTCATATTTGGAGAACTGAATTGGGTCTACAACTCTGTAGTTTTTGTCACTGTTAAAGTAGTGCCAAGTTCATTGTTCCTTCTCAGCAATGAAGCTGGCTAACAGCGAATGTCAGGTGGGACAGTGTGCATGAAAAATGACCAGTGTGCATGGTTTATAATATGAATTCACCAATATGATTTCCATGTAAACCTGCCATTGAAATTGACAATGAATGTGCATTTAACAACCCTGGAATTCTGGGGTCCATTTCATAAAGTCTCTGGGGCTTAAATAAAACACTAAAAGATGAGTAGTGGGGATAAAGAAATAGAAAGCCAGATCCATCGTTAGGAATTATCAAACCAAAAAGTAACTAGGCCACAGAGGTTAATCTGATGGTAGGCAGTGTTATGCTTCTAAAATGATCTGGCATCAAACTCTCACTTCACACTTCTTTAGCACATAATTCTACTCAAGATCTGTTCCTTAGTGTTTATCAAACAAAAAAAAATAAAAAAGGGTTTAAATACTTTCCTTGAAATAAGAGTTAAAAAAACTTTGAGACTTAAAATTTCAGTGAGAACTAATGAACTTCAGATCAATAAAAAAAAAAAAGAGAAATATGTGTACTTCAAAATTTGTCATCTTCATCAAAAAAGATACTTTTTAAATTTGGGATCCCACTGATTTGAATACACACACACACACAGTGTAAGCCTCCTTACACTGAAAATAATCTTCATTTGATCAAGGAAGTCATGTAGGGCATACACAGAAGTAGTCTCATTGGAGTATAACTGAGCCGAAAATCCCTTATTGGTTAGTGATATCTTAGCTCTCATAGCGCCATCCTTGTGCATGTGTTTGCTCTAATGCTGCTGTAAATCACCTTATATGCAACCAATTACATAAAGTTATATATAATTCTTGTGCAGTATGTAATACTTGATAATTATCTGTTATTATGCAAATCAAGACAACTTTAAGATACCATCTTACACCTGTCAGATTGGCTAAAATCAAAAACACCAATGATAGCCTTTGCTGGAGAGGTTGTGGAGAAAGGGGTACACTCATCCACTGCTGGTGGGAATGCAAACTTGTGCAACCACTCTGGAAAGCAGTGTGGAGGTTTCTCAGGAAATTCGGGATCAACCTACCACTGGACCCAGCAATACCACTCTTGGGAATATATCCAAGAGAGGCCTTATCTTACAACAAAAGTATATGCTCTACTATGTTCATAGCAGCATTGTTTGTAATAGCCAGAACCTGGAAACAACCTAGATGCCCTTCAATTGAAGAATGGATGAAGAAAGTATGGAATATATACATATTAGTGTACTATTTAGTAGTAAAAAACAAGGACTTCTTGAAGTTTGCAGGCAAATGGATGGAAATAGAAAGCACTATCCTGAGTGAGGTAAGCCAGACCCAAAAAGAGGAACATGGGATGTACTCACTCATATTTGGTTTCTAGCCATAAATAAAGGACATTGAGCCTATAATTCGGGTTCTTAGAGAAGCTAAATAAGAAGGAGAACCCAAAGAAAAACATATAGGCATCCTCCTGAATATTAACCCTCATCAGGCGATGAAAAGAGACAGAGACAGAGACCCACATTGGAGCACCGGACTGAAACCTCAAGGTCCAAAGCAGAAGGAGAGAGAGCACGAGCAAGGAACTCAGGACCACGAGGGGTGCACCCACACACTGAGAAATGGGGATGTTCTATTGGGATCTCACCAAGGCCAGCTGGCCTGGGTCTGAAAAAGCCTGGGTTAAAACTGGTCTCGCTGAACATAGTGGACAATGAGGACTACTGAGACCTCAAGAACAATGGCAATGGGTTTTGATCCTACTGCACGTATTGGCTTTGTGGGAGCCTAGGCAGTTTGGATGCTCACCTTACTAGACCTGGATGGAGGTGGGTGGTCCCTGGACTTCCCACAGGACAGGGAACCCTGTTTGCTCTTTGTGCTGACGAGGGAGGGGAACTTGATTGGGGGAGGGGGAGGGAAAGGGGAGGCGGCGGTGGGGAAGAGACAGAAGTCTTTAATAAATAAATAAATAAATAAATAAATTAGCATTGTCTAATTGTGAAAAGTGTCATTGATCAGATAAAAAAAATAAAATTCTTTTATCTACTATGCTATAGTTTTTAATAATTATTTTCAAAGTATACCTGTAACAGTTTGAATGCAATTGTCCCCCATAATCTCACAGGGAGTGGCACTATTGAGAGGTGTAGCTTTGTTGGAGTAGGAATGGCCCTGTTGGAAGCATTGTGTCACTGTAGGGGTGGGTTTTGAAGTCTCTTTCGCTCCAGCTTCGCTCAGTATGACAGAGAGTCCATTTCCTGTTGCCTTCTGATCAAAATGTAGCCAGCACCATGTCTGCCTGCATGCCACCATGCTCCCTGCCATGATGATAATGGACTGAACTCTAAACTGTAAGCTGCCACCCCAATTAAATGTTTTCTTTTATAAGAATTGCCAGGGTCATGGTATCTCTTCACGGCAATAGACACCCTAACTAAGATAATGCCACTATGTGCCAAAAAGTTAACTACAAATTAACATGCCACGTTGATTTGGCAATGACATCCTCAGTCTCAGTCTTGATAAAAGGCATCTGCTGTGTGGTTGAACTATGCGATGTAGAGATGTGGACATGTACATTGTCGTGTTTGCACAGCAATGACACTGCCTACCGACCTTTTCCTCAGAGAGCCTAACCTCCGAATGCAACCCCATTATTAAGTGGCATGTGACCATACATTAATTTACTTTGTTCATACCTTTAGTCATTTGTCTCATCAAAGTTGCACAGCACGGTCTTCCCATCAGGGGCGTGGTAGGGCTCTACATGAAGTTCAAAGACCTGTAACACACACAGGTCAGCCATGTTAGTCTACTACACCTGATTCTCTATGCAATCTCTATTAAATTAAAATTAATTAGAAAACACATGTATGTCCTTGCCTTCTCATATATGTTCGGTGGGGCATGAGAACATCCAATGTTCTCATGTGATTCTGTCCTTGGTGAAATTTCTCAGCTGCTTGGAATGGCCAAAGCTGCACCAATTTTACAACGCTTCTCACAAGCTTTGACTGAATTCTTTCCCTATCCACCATAACTTCTTCTAATTAATTTTTCCTTCAAAGTTGCAAAGCATAGGCTCATCCCAGGTATTCATGTGGGTCTACTGTTTGCTGAGAGATTCTGGTGCTGCCTCTGTCTCTCTCCACTCCCATTCACAATACTTGGATTTTTATGGTGTTTTGAAGGTCGCTCCCTGGTAATAATGTGAGCTACTGTCTCCATTCTCTGAGGATGGTAGAGTATGAATATGATCTAGAAGCTTGTCTCGGTTTGGAGGTGATTAATGTAGATTCTGATGATGAAGGAAATGAAAACGAGAAATCTGGATAAGTAATCACTGTTCCAACAAAAACAATTTCAACAAAAAATGAACCAGAGACGGAGAGAACAAACTGATAATGCCAACCACAAATAAATTATTCCCAAGTTTCAAAAACAGACCTTGTGATAGCATTTAAAGTTTTGTGGGGTTTTGATTCATGAGACTTCTGAATATAACCACGATGGAAAGGGGACACAATTGTCGCCCTAGCTGTCAGGGTGTTCAAAGAAGAAAAGGTTTCAAATAAATGCAGAACTGTGCCAGGAAATGATTTGGTAGACAAACTACCCAGAGCTTCATAAACATAGAAGACATGACTAATTTCCTCTTTGTCATATTCCCTGGGCCAAAGAATGCATGTCTTCCAAGACAAGCTGTGATAGTACCTCAAAGAGCAATAAGCCTTCAGTAATAAATACAACATATCTGAGTGGAAGGGTGTCTTCATACTGAAAGGAAGAAATCTACACCACAAATCATCTAGACAACTAGTTCCCAGAGTGAGTGCTCTTCTCTAATCTCGCCACCCAAATATAGCTGCTGTTCCGCGGAAGGCCGTGCTTTTGGTTGTTTCATTTGAGACTTTACGTATGTAATATCGTCTCAGCAATAAAGAAATGTGCCTCCAACTATGATTGTCTATAAATGTGTTATTCATTCTCTTTATCCCTGCATATCAATTTTTCCATTTGACGTCTCAAACACACCAGTCCACCATACGTCTAAAGGTAAACTCACAATTTTACATCCTTAGACTCTACTTACACTTGTCCCTTCGTCAGTGGCGGAAGCTTCCTACCTACTAGTTAAACAATCTAAAATGCTGGAACTCAGCTTTGACTCAGTCAAATGCAAGTCCTAAATTTCTGCTGTCCATACAACAACTCTGTACTCAGAGTAAGGATAAAAGGGACTAGGAGAGAAACTAAATAGGAGGAATTGACCTCTGCAGTGAAAACATTTAAACAGTCTTCCACACTCTTCTGTCCACATATGGGAAGCTTCAGGGCAGTTGATGGTGTCTTTCTTGTTCTGAATCTGAAGACTCAAGCACTGGGATTTAGGAAACACAGTTCCAATCCTAAGGCAGAAGGCTGGCATCTTAAGTAGGCTGATGAAGCCTGTTCTAACTCTTCTTTATTTAACTCTATTTGGTTCTTCTATTGATTTGGTGATGGGAAAACTCTGTCAACCATTCACATCTAATTCCCAATAATTGGGTGAAAGTTATCTACAGTAAGGATAATATTCTTTATTTAGTCCATGTTTTCAGAAGATCTCATTCAGAAATACACTTGAAGATATTTTTTGGGTGATACTTGGCCAGATATCTAGGCAACCCATGGTCCAGTCAAGTGGACATGTAAAGTTAACCAGAGTGATCACCACAACTCAAATATAGGGGCTCAAGTTGCTCAATGTCATTATCATTATATATATATGATTTCCATATATTAACTCTTTCTTCATATATATGGGGAAATATTCCATTCATATATGTGTGTATATGTATGTATGTATATTTAATTATATATAATCTCCATGGTTATTTTATTGTATTCTTCAAAGCCAGTCCCCATTTACCTCCCACCTGTCAGTAATGCAGCTTGCTCTATCGAATTTCTTTGAATCTCCTTTAGCCTGCAAAACATCTTTGGACCTCCTCTATGAGGGTCTTTCTCATCCTTAGGATATCAGATATGAGCTTTTTTATACACCAGCCCTTCCTGCTATCCAGACTCATGCTAGTTATGGGCTCATGCAGTGTCCAATATTTCTCCACCTAGGACTCTTTACCACCATAAGCATGGAATTATTTACTACAGCTCCTCTTGAACAAGTTAATGACTTAGCTCAAGAAATAAATTCACCTTGCATACAACTGCAGCCTTTGCACTCTGCTTTGCACTAGGAACTCAGTGAAGGTCGGGTGAGCAGGCTAGAGATGAAGCTCGATGGTCAAGTATGTGTCTGGTATACTCACAGCCCTTCAAACACAATACATACAGAAAAACAAACACAAAACAAATATTGTCTGATGACCAAATGATGAACCGATTCCTACTAGACATTTAGAACCACACCCAGCAGCTGCCAATCTGGGATACAAGACATAGTTCCATGTCACCGTAGACCAGGTCTAATAAATGTACTTTCAATCAGCCCATAAGCTCTACACTGGGTAAGAAGAGTTAATTCAAAGCAATTTCCTGTCTTGGTCAGGATTATCGTTCATTAAAGCAAATCTCACAATGATTTTTTTCTCAAGGTGAGCAAATATTGCTGCCTTTCCGAGAGAAAATGTCTTCACCTGAAACCATTTGACTCATTTCTTAGACTTTCAGAGTAGACCCAAAGGCTGTTCTGCATAGTTCTTTTGGACTGTGGGGTTTAAATCTCTAAGCTCGGAAGCTCCATTTGTAAAATTAGAAACCTACTACACATAAGGGGTGTTTGAGATCCTAGAGTGATGGCTCAGCAGTTAAAAGCATGAAGTGCTCTGCAGAGAACCTGAATTTGGTGCCAAGCTCTAAAGTCAGGCACTTCACAATGATCTGTTACCCCAGCCCCAGGGTGATATATCTGGAACACACACACACTTTTTAAAATAATGTGTGTGTGTATTAAAGTCTAATGTTGCAAAGTAACTTGACTGACTTAAAAAGCAGAACCTACATAATTAGGAAAGCCCTGTTTCTTTCTGCGGTTCTCAGGTACCTCTTTTATTTCATTGAATTTCTGTCATGCAGGTTGAAATTATTTCTGCTGAATAGCACGTATTCGATACAAAGCAGGCATTTACAACAGGGGTGACATGGCCGACTAGACTGACATTTCAGCTTTTTGAGCTGGAATTGCAGTTCCTAGAATTCCCTCCCTGAATTAGTCTGGCCAATAATGGGAGACAAGTGAGCACCGTCTCCCCTGGAAGGTGGGTGCCCAGCACCGAGAACTGCTGGCACTCGCCAGCCAGCTCGCCTTGTTAGCATGGGACTGCATCCCAAACTTAAGCTCCCTGACTCCCTCAGAACCCTCCTTCAGCTTCCCCAACACTAGGGCCAGATGCAAGCATAATGAAACCACTACATTTTCTCTGCTGAAGCTGAGGCTCGGGAAGGCAAGTGGCTCTTACAGGCACCACTCCATGTCCATCTGTCTTTTCTCCTTGCTTTGCCTTGCAGATGTCAGGCTCTAATACCTAGCACCAAGCCTTGCATAGGCTACTGAATCAACTCCACCTCCCATGAACAGCCAAATCCCTATAATAAACATATGCAACCCTACTATTAGAGACTCGCCTTCTCTACTTGGTTCCTAATCAATAAACTTCTAAGGAGTTTTCTACACATTGGCATCTCCCAGGTTAAACAGCATTCTCAGAAAGTTGGTGTGTCTCTAAAGTATAAAAAAACAATCCCACCTTTAAAGACGAAGTGATTTTAGTATATGGTGCCCAATTATCACTTTTTAAAAAAATGTTCAGAAAGCTTGAATTCAAGTACAGCATTGTGGTAGTTTATATAAGCTGACTAGTAAACAAACTGAAGAAAAATAGGAACCCAGAGAATCTGAGCTCTGAGGGCCAGCTTTATAGCTTTTGCTCAATTGCATGAAATGCATCTCCATTTTCATGGGAACAATACACATCTCAAGCCCATTAGCGGAGTGTGTCTAAGAGAGAATACCAGTGAAACAGACACCAAAATACCCAAAGCAGTGGAAGGGTAGAATTGAACACAGGTCTCTACCCCACCCTTGATCCTTCAACCCAAATGACTACAAGATGAATGAACTGCCTCAAACTCAACCATGACTTAGTAGCTTTAAAGCAGCCCTTGCTCTAGTTCATAACCTGAGTTCATATTCCCCACACTAACCTGAAATTTCAAGCAAAGAAATTAGCTCTCCATGGCTTCGAGCTAATGGTACCAATTGTGAACATCAACTCTATAGAAAATTATCTTAAATGCAGGCCTGAAATAATTTCTTCAGATAATAACCCAAGAAATATAAACTCAAAGTCAAAGGGGGACAAGACACTCAAAAGCAAACTCCATGAACAAGACAGCAAGCATAGAACCTTACTGTCATGGAGACTTCAGATATGGGAGTAAGCAGGAAAGATGGTAACATAAATATTCCTGCTATGCATTAAAGAATGAAACACAATAATATAAAGTAAATGAATATTTAAAGTGGACAATAAATTAGAAAATGATCTAAACAAAATGTCTATGAATAAAAATATAACCTCACAAAGCAAAACCCCAATGGGTTGAAATAGATAAAGATAAATCACTATGGAAATATATTGAAGAATTATTCAGAAAGCAGAAACAGAGTGATAGGCATGCCAGAAAGAGACTGTCTAGTCTAAATGAGAGAGAATACTACTGGAAATGAGGCAAAAATAATTTTCAAGCACGTATCTGCCAGATGCTTTCCAGCAGTGAGGATAGACACAAAACATTCAGTTAGAGTAAGTAAAGTTAAATCCATGTATAGGGACTGAGGAGATGGCTCAGTCAACAAAATGCTTTAACATGCAGACATGAGAACTGAAAACTATAAGACAGTGCCATTCACAGGCTGCTGCTCATTGTTACTGTATGAGGGTGGGTGTACACATGGCGTGGTGCCTCTTTGAAAGTCAGAGAACTTTTTCGGGTGCTGGTTCTTTCCTTCAGCTCTAGGCTCCAGGAGTAAACTCAGGCCATCAGGGTAGTGTAAGAAGCTCTTATAGCAGCTAAGGTATCTCCAGCAGTTCCATAGTCCCTAAAGGATACTCAGCATCACTAGTCATTGCACAACTATCTGTATTAGATAGCACATAGTCCCCAAATTTGTACATTTAAGACATAACCTCAGCTTCTACGAGTCACAGTGGTGGTACAGCTTAGCAGAGGCCTCTACTTCAGATCTTCTGTGGGGCTGTAGTTGAGCTGTTGGTCAGGACTGGCATCTTGTCAATGGTTGGCCAGAGCAAAACTCAGTTCCAAGAACATCATGGCTAGAGGCAAGATTTTATGCCCTTCAGACGATTGATCTGAGTATATTAGCCTCTAGTGGGCAAAGGGCAGCCCTTGGTTTATGGATTTTAAGAACTCATCCATATGACGAAGTATGACACATTGCCACAACTCGAGGAAGTGGGAATCAGAATGTAAGTCCAGTCTTCATTCCCTAACTGGATGAGTAATAGACCATCACTTTTGCCATGTCCGATTTGTATAGAGTCCTATATTGAAGGGAGGAAATCAATTAGGGGCATGAGTACTAGAGGGCAAAGATCACTAGGGACTATCTTCAATCCTACTTTACCAGACTTATTAAAGCCACCTGTTTTAGATCTAGTGGTTTGTGGATATTTATTCAAAGGAGAGGAAAACTTCTCCTCAGAAGTACTGGCATTAAAATTTTCATATACTTTGTATAAAATAGTCATAGACTGAAAACAACCATATGTCTAATAAGCATAGATTGGATAAACAAATCATAGTCCATTCAAGCAGTCAACTAAGCAATAGGAAGAATGAATGACTAATGAGTAGAAACCCATGAAACAACAGTGAGCACCCCAAAAGTCAGAAAAGTCTAAAAATGGTGACATTTCTTGTATGAGGTTTGAAAACAAGTAAGACTAATCTTGAGTGATAGAAATGGAGGGGGTGATGATTGCATGAGACTACAGTTTTCAAAATACATTAAAGCACGTAATTAAGATGTGTGTTTTACTCTAGTTTCAGTTGAAGTAAAAAATTACATAATTTGAGCACTAAGGAGATGACTCTGTACATGTTGAACAAACATGAAGATGGGGGTTCAGTTCCCTAACACCCACAGAAAAAGCTGAGCATGATGGGTGTGCACCTCTGATCCTGGGGCTGGGAGATGAAGACTGAAAAACTTCAGGGGCTTGATGGCCAGTCTAGGCAAATGTGCACACTCTATGTTCTGCAAGAGACCCTGTCTCAACACATAAAGTGGACAGCAGTAGAGGAAGACAGCTGACATCAAACTCTGGCCTCTGCATGAGCACATACTAGTGTGTACACCCCCATATACCACACATACAGATCCAAAGAAAAATCACATGAAGTAAAATGTAACTCATTCTTACTTAAGGCACACATCTGGAATATAACCACATATCATAGCTCATATTTGAAAGCATCTGGAATATAAGCACATATCATAGCTCATATTTGAAAGTATTAGGAAAATACTGCAAGAACAACTTGCAATGGGTCCATGAGTTTTAACATGTGGTGGGGGAGACAAAAGAAATATCAAAAGATTCATTATTTACTGATAAGATGACAAGAAAGATAGACAATTGAAATATGATATCTAATAACATACTCCTTTTTAACATGAAAAAAATCAGCACAAGGTAGGGTATTGCACACCTTTAACCTCAGTACTTGAAAGACAGTGGCAGGTTGAGGTTGAGGCTGGCCCTGTCTATATTGTAAGTTCCAGGCCAGCCAAGACTACATATTGAGACCCAGTATTAAAAAAGAAAAACTAACAGCAAAATAGCACAAACATGACTTAAAAATAAATAAGACCAAGCAGAGCAATTAACTAGACTAACTAGTCTTACTCAAAGACAAAGAACATGATACCAATACTTGAAGTGCACAGGGTCATAGAAGGTTTATAAAGACTGACATTATCAGACTCAAAGAAGGTAGTTTGTTTCAACTTTTGAAGAATTGATTTCATACAGAAAGCAGTTTCTATTATTGGATTGTTAGTTCAAAGACAATGTTCAAAAGTTCAAAATCAATAATGAAAACATGTAGTAGGCATATCTAGAAATCTATTCTGGGGGATCTCATATTCTTAGAAAGTAAGGAATAAGAATAGCTTTTGATAAAACTTAGAGGCCACAGGAGTAATCATAGTGCAATTTTTAAAAAAGTTATTTCTGGGGATGCTGTTAAGATGAATATGAATGCATATATTCTAGAAATGTAAGGATTTGGGAAGTGGCACATATTAGAATGGAAAATAGTTGGTGAATTTTTCTAACCTGTTTGAAACAAAAAGTCAGAAAGGAATTTAGGAACTGAAAATAAAGATTAAATAGGGCTAATGAGGAAAAAATTAGTTCTTTGAATCTTGAAAAGACCTCTGGTGGTATATAGTGCAAGGGGGAAGAAGACAGAGCCAAAAAGAGACAAAAGTTTTAAAAAGGGGGGTAAAGCTTAAGCCTTTATGTGAAATAAGAAAATACCAAAAAAGTCTTATTAAAAATCAACCTGAAAAGAATTATAAAACATTATGATATAATTAGTTTTAATGAAAATAAGATCACAGATGTGTGATGTATAAAGCTATCTGGAAAATATTAAATTACTGAAATGCATCCAAAAAAAACATAACAAGACCGACACAATGATAATGGGTTGAACTCAGATCCCATCAAAAACCCCTCAGCCAGTGAGACAACGCAGTACAGAAAGACACCCGCTGCCAGTTCTGATCTCCTGAGTTATATGGGGCCCCCATGATGGAAGGAAATAGTGACTCTGGCAAGTTGTTGTCTAACTTCTTAGGTACATTATTGTACATGATTGTGAAGGAGTGCCTGTATACACACACACAATAATAATAATAAAAAAATGAATAAATGTTTTTAAAAGGGTAGCAAAATCATTCCATGTTTCCTTGTAATACTTAAATCCAAGACTGCATGGAAAATCAAAAATGGTTAAGGATTTTAGAAGAAGCTAAGGGTAGTAAGATTTACCTTACCAGATATATAGAACACTAGAGCCCCAAAGTAAGTTGACATACCATATGTACTTTTCAAGAATGAACAACTAAAATAATGAGACTGGACATCCCCAGAAAAGAAAAGTAAGAAGAGTAAGGCTATGATGATGTCATGTATGATAGAACTCCAGATGTTTTTCACATATAATGCTCTCATAACAATCTGTGTCATTCCAACCCTAACATCAGCCCATGCACAAAACCCAATAATCAGCAAGTTATGCAGGCTTAGTAAAAATGCAAATCATATGACTTGTCTACATTAAACCTGGAAAGGTACACTGATGTTCATAGACGATGCTAAGTATAGAATAAACAGACAAACCACAAAGAAAAAGAAAAAAATCACAAATATACAGAACTACAATTTTTACCATGTATATTTATAAATCACATCTAGAAAGTAAAAAAAAAATTAAAATAGACCAAAAAACGTTCACTGAAGAAAACCTCACATGGCTTCCAAGTAAACTGACGCTTCACTCTCTGACTAATGAAGGAAATAAAATTGTTAAGGACAATAGCATCCTGTCTCTTTAACATTACCAAAGTGGAATAATTGGTGCTTTCTGCATTGCTAGAGGAAAAGTCAAGTTGAGCAATCACTTTGGAAGCTGTGTGATATGTTCATATACTGTAGCTCTGTCTATCCCAGAACTACCCAGTCTATTCTATGCCTGAAAGAGTGTTCTGCATATACACACAAGCAGGCATGCTCCAAAGTGTAAATAGACAAACTATTAATAGAAACAAAAGTCTGGAACCAGATGTCTAATGGAGCAATACAAAAATATATCATAGCATATGGTGACACCAAAAAAAAAAGAATAAACTACAGCCATCTGATGGGGGAGTGTGAATCTCAAGAATACTAGGGACTGCACAATAGTTAATAAAGACATGTATAAATGGAGTTATTCTTGGTAGAAAGTTTGTAACATTCAGAAAGGAACAATGCATCAAGGAGACAAATGTGTAGCTGTGAAGGAAAGCGAGAAAACAATAAACACAAAAGTCCTAATAGTACTTATTAATAAGAGGGGAAAGAGATAAGTTGGAGGGAGGAGATGAGCTGTGGGTACCACAAAGGTAAGCCTTTCCCTTTTATTCTTCAAGAAAATGGGGAGCATGAAGACACCATGCTCTGCCAGTCTATACCCTCTTTATATTTTTATAAAGACTGTACATTTATTTGTAGAATTTAAGGGAAACTAGCTTTTGAAAAATCGGAAGCCTGAGTAACAGAGATTAGAGAAGCAGCTGTCTGTAGACAGCATCTCCATCATCTACTTCATAGCCCAGCCAGCATCAGTTGCAGGTACCTTTTTTGCTGGAGCTGTTCTTTGTTTTTTCCCCTTAAACCTTCTTTGTAGGTTGCTCACTAGTGCTGCCTAATTAGTCCCTGTGGGCACCTGAGTTTACAGCCCTGTGTTAAGGCAGCATCTGCAGATGTGTTGGTTCCACGCCAGCATCACTCATCAGCTACTGAGCCCAGCACTCTTACCTTCGACAAACTCACACTGAAAATGATTCCTTTTAAGACTTGACTTAGGCCCTTAGCCTTCCCTCCTGGTCATTCTCTCCCTTTCTATGTTTTGTTCTTGGCGGCTGTATTTTTTTTCTCAATGATAGTCCTTTCATTTCCAAGAGTCCTCAGAGTCCTCAACGTTTCACCACCAACAGAAAATCTGCTTTCATTTTTATGCCACATAAGCAGTTATGGTCTAGTTGCTGATCTGTGGTCAGAAATGGATAGGTATCATTTCAAAAGTATTTTGCCCTCTATGGTTCCCAAGGGCAATTGCAGGATTTTTTTTTCTTCTTAGCACTAAGTTTAGCATGTGAGAAAACTGTAATGTGTCACCCTGAATAACAGAGGCCATCTGGAAGGGTTATGAAGCAGGCAGTAGGGTACCTTCTTGTTTCTGTTCCTGGGAGGTGACCATACCAGCATAGTTCTTACATCGCCTTCCACAATGGAGCATTTTCACAGTAGCTCCCTTTCTTATTGTTCTAGTACTTTCAAGACTGGGGTTGGGAGGAGTCTATTTGTCTGCCTCAGAGCCTTTCTGATGACCTTGGGGCATTCACTAATAGACAAGGATAAAGCAAATTCCAATGCCTTAAATGACAGCATCCTGTCTACTGAGTTATCTAAGCCCTGCACATATTCTTTGTCAAGTCTCTTTCAGTCTGCCTCCAACTGTCTCTTCATGAATTCTCTCACTGTGAAGGCTAGGTGCAATGTACGAGCATATTCAATCTATCTGGGATTTGATGTCACTAATGCTAGGTACAATGTATGAGCGTATTCAGTCTATCTCTATTTGGCGTCACCAATGTAAACACTTAAATGTGAGAACAGTTGTGTGACTTGTGACAGAATGTGACATGTGCTTCACATGGCCATGTATGGTGCTAGCTCTCGCTCTCATTCAAGAACACATCCTGGAAACACAAGCACTAAACCCATGAAGAAAGAATAGCATGTATTTACAGGATAGCAATATAGATGGGGGAAAAACAGTTTTCCTAGAAGTGATACAGCCCAGTAAGCAACATATTGACTTTGATTTCTACTAAATTTGGTTAAAGTCTGGTTTCTGCCATTTGATTGTAAATATAACCCTGATCAAGGCTCTTAAGAATAGTTACCTGTTTATAACAACCAGAACTATACGGGCACTAAATTAACTGGGTTTTAAGAAGAATAAGATCCCACATACGATGCGTGTTTACAGTGTCACCTCATAAATCTTCAGTAAAAATAGAGAATATGGTTGTAGGAAGAAATAAGAACAGAACCAAAAATTTAATTCAGAAGGTAACAACTTGAAGTAAAAGTTTAGCAACCTTAGTTCTATCCTAGAAATTCATGTAAAAATAGAGGCGCTGTCTTCTGACCTCCATATGTGCACAGTGGCACATATGCCTGTTCCTCACACAAAAGTGATAAATACATTTCTAAAAGAAGAATAAAGACCAACAAAGTAAAACAGATCAAATTCTAAATGGCTGGGTAGTATAGGAGTTCAAATCTTCCCTAGGAAGATTAGGGAGGTTTTGAAAAGAAAGACAATCTATATCTATGTGTGAAGTCCAGTAAAGTGAAGGAAACACTGGAGACAGATGGTTACAACAAGGTACAATAATCTAAGTGACAACCTAGTCTACAAAAGAGAGGGGGTGAGTTTAATGCTGAGTTAACTGGTTAAAGAAGAGGAGACAGAGATGGAAAGGGAATGAAGGAAGACAGCAGTGTCGCTGATGAGCTGGGTAGAAAGTAGTGTTAAAAGAATGGAAATGCATGATACAGGGAGAAAGAGATCAATATTAGTAGAAGCAAAGATATAAGAAAACTCCAGATGATCTACCTTGGTCATTAGACTCGGAAGGAAGGAAGGAAGGAAGGAAGGAAGGAAGGAAGGAAGGAAGGA
>JABTXL010003145.1:378268-417595 GCA_025134845.1 Neodon shergylaensis | reverse complement strand
GGAAGGAAGGAAGGAAGGAAGGAAGGAAGGAAGGAAGGAAGGAAGGAAGGAAGGAAGGAAGGAAGGAAGGAAGGAAGGAAGGAAAATGGCTCCAAGTTATCTGCCCGTCTCAGAAGCAAGATCACCGACGTGAGACAAGCTCCTGGATTAGATGAAAATATAGTCTTGGTACCCTGCATAGACATCGCTTCCTCTTATTCTAGTAACAAAACTTCATCCACATTGCACTGAGATTATTCCCAGGCCCTATGAAAATGGAGTAAGTCCTATAATCAGAAAAACACACCTGACTGGGGCAGCCCTGGTGAAGGTCTTGTGATGAGACCATGGGTTGGAGAGATTGTTGCCACACACAGGGAGTGAGATCAGTAAGAAAAGAATGAACTAAGTAGAATGGAAAGCCTTTTGTAAGGAGAAGTATGGTGGCCCTGTGGAGTTATTATAGGGCAGGAAAACCTTCAAGGACAAGGCTGCTTCCTGGAAGTGGTTGAGAACAGGAAGGGTGCAGGAGCCTTCCCAGAACCTGTCTTGATATCCAGGGATTTCTCTGTGGTGACAACTCACTAGCTAGTTTATCATTGTGGCTGTTTTCCTGAGGCACTAAAGGGTTTGCTCTAGCCACGTATGGAGTGATAAAATAGAACAGGTAGCCAGCCATTGGCAAAAAGGATGATATCACTTTTCAACACTTTCAGGAAATATGAAAGTTAGAAACATTAACTAGGGAAACTGACCTGAAGAAGAAAGGCAATTCTATAGTCATTACAGGTCCTGCTCTTTGGCTAAGCTTCTTTTTCTGTAACAAAGAGGCTCTTCATGAATTCCGATGTGATAACACTGTTAAAATCTAGAATATTAATGGGGACGATTTCAGAAAACTTTTGGAAGCATAGCTTCCCCTGCTTTGCCATTATAATTATCATAGAATAAGGTTAATTTTTCTTACAATCAATAAAATTGACTCATTATTTTGCATTTTCAAAAATGCATAGAGACATAGACTCAGTGCTGAACTGTAATCAAGATATCTATCACTGTTCTGCCACCCAAAGCGATCTCTCTTCATGTCCCAGCGAGTTCCCCTCCCAGATCCAGGCAGTCCTTAGTCTATTCTAAATCTACATCATAAGGTAAGACTCAAGAACTCTTTTTTTGCTGGTATAATAGCAATGCCAACACCAGAACAGGGTGACCATCCCTGATCTGAAAAGTCTCAATATGCTCCAAACCCCCGAAACAATTGAGTGCCACTCAGAGGCCATTGTGTGGAACATTATGAGTTTTCAGATAAAGATGCTCCAGCAAGGTCTACTGTAACTTTACTAATAATTTCCAAACTTTGAAATATGTTTGGTTCCCTAGAATGTCAGGTAAGTAATATTCCACCCAAAATCATAATATTTTAGACCAAGTCATATTTCTAATGCCAGGCCTGACTTAAGTGTTATAGGTAAATAAACTGAGGCTTTCAGAAAATTTACATGAATAAATTTTAATAAAGAAAGTTTTTATTAAATAGTGGCCAGGACCATAGATACTGGCCAGGTCCATACCTGAGATGCATATGCAGAGTATAGTGCCAGATTACATTAGCCAGGGGCTTATTAAAGCAGAACTGACAAGACTATGTATTTTTTACCTTCATCCAATCAGAGGAAAAAACACACATCCTAATATACTTCCTGTCTACACACTTTCTGCCTACATGTGATCGAGCATACATGCTGTGCAATTGGGGCAACCAAGCTTGTTTACAGAAGCAAAACCACACAGCTTGTTACCTTACATGAACAACAGGCCCAGCACTCCAGGAAGTTATCTGTCCTTGGGCAAGTGGGGCTTAGAGGATAGGGGCAGTTTTGTTTTATAGGTATCTTAGACACTGTACTTTAAACTTAAAGCATTACATCAGCCATCACCATAAAGGGGACACCTCCCGGCTTGATTTTAAGGCTGTCTGACTCTTAGATCTCTCTTTTTTATTTTAGATGATCTTATTTTCAATTTTGTGTGTATATGGTGGAAGGGGGTTCATGGAGCAGGACGTACCTGGGGTTGTATGTGCATTTGAGTGCAGATGGTGGAAGAGGCCAGTAGAGGGCATCAGATATCCTGGAGCACTCTTAACCACTAAGCCATCTCTCCAGCCACCTAGATCTATTTTCTTATTTTAAATTATCTTATTTTTAAATGTGTGTGTATATGGCATGGGGGGGCGACCCTGACTGGTATGTACATGGGGTTGTATGTGCATGTGCACACAGATGATAGAGGAGGCCAGAAGAGGGTATCGGGTACCCCTGGAGCACACTTAACTGCTAAGCCATCTCTCCAGCCACCTAGATCTATTTTTTTAACTTTGTTCTAACTCTGCCTTGTTAAGATCCAGACAAGAGGACAGAGTGAAAGCATTCTAGAAAGGTAGGTATTAGAATCCTCATACTTTAAAAAATAGTAATAACCATAGAAGAGAGCTATCGGTAAAAATTTGTTTAATTTTACTAATAAACTAAAACAATGATCAGGTATAAGATGATAAGGCTATGACACCAGAATACCTTCCTTATCACCTTTGTGAAATGTGGAGAAGATAAAGTCTAGAGCCCTGACATCTGTCACAGACCTGTATATTTGTAATGCAGAATCTAGACAGATTAGGTTCCTGTGCTTGCTGTAGCTGTTGCAACGCCATGAGCATCTGCTTCCTCAAATTCCTTCAATCTGTGGCTTGTATTTCAGGTTGGAGTCCCCAACCCGATCTCTAGTGATGGAAGCACCGAAAGGGGTAGAAATCAATGCAGAAGCAGGCAATATGGAAGCCACCTGCAGAAGTGAGCTGAGACTGGAGTCCAAGGATGGGGAGGTAAGGAGTGGGAAGGTCAGGAATTCGAGTCCACTGGCCTGAGGGGCCAACCTTTCTCCTAGGCTGGTTTGTACTGAGGATATTCTTACACAGTATCAATCCAAGGAGCCCACGAGGCAGTTGAACAGCATGATTAAAAGACAAACCCATAGTACATAAGAGTTCTGGTTCATTCTTTATAAGGTGCAGGAATAATAGAACTGTGAAAAATGAGCACTGTTTGCAAGTTCTCTCTCTTTCTCTCTCTCTCTCTCATAGCCTTAAAATAAGATTTTTTCACCCACATAATTAAGTTGTATGTCACACCCATGTGACTGAAAATGAATTTAATTTACATGTAGTTATTTTATGTTTGTGCTTGGGTTCCTTTTGAGAATGGAAAGCCTGGTCTAATCACTACCCTAAGTCAGAACCAACCAGAAGCTAACAGGGGCAGAATAGATGGTCAAAGTGAAAAGTGTTGTTGACTCTCCTTACCCCAACACGACCCCAGTCATGGAACACAAATGCCACTTGTCATTTTATAGACAAATTAAGCCAAGTTCCTCAAGAGTCTAATATGACTCAGATAAGAAAGGGATTTTTTAAAGTGTACATAGGTGAGCTGTTTTATTTAAGAAGGAAACTAAAAGGCCAGCCTGACTTTTGAAGACCAAACAGTACTCCACCTTGGGTATCTACTTAGACGGTGCCTAGCCCACTTGCATAATTACATCCACTCAGTGAGCATCTTTATAAAAATGTTTGGTTTAGTTAGACTTTTGCTTTTTCTGTTTTAAAAGTATTTGTCTCATAGAGTCTCCCATTATAACAACCACTTCTCCAAATAGCCATGAACTGCAAGCCATGCTTATGAAAACACAAAATGACTCATACAGGCAACTCATAGCCACTCAAACTTGACCTTTGGAGGAGGCAGTGATAATAAAAAACCTAATGACACCTTTCACCACAGCGCTCTCTCTATATATAGATATAGATATATGTATGTATATGTATATAGATATATAATATTCTGTTGAATATTAGTGCCACCATTAGAAAAAGAAAGCAAGAGGAAGTCTCACTAATCTTTTAAAGATTAATCTTTAAAAGCATGGCAATGCAAAATATTCTACTGTCTTCTGAGAACTTCATATTGGCCATGGACATGTGATGTCCTGTACTAAGGAAACCTATTTACTGTGACATTCCCACATTTAGTTGACTCTACGACACTATTCTTATTCTGCATATCACACATTTTGCAAAATGCTAACATCAACCAATAAAGCATAATCTTGCTAGGTTATAGGTGTGTGTAAGCTTAGGATTTGAGACTGTCTTCTTAAGATTTATTTATTTTTATGTATGGGAGTGCTCTACTTTATGCCAGAAGAGGGCATCTGATCCTACTATAGATGGTTGTGAGCTACCACGTGGTTGCTGGGAATTGAACTCAGGACCTCTAGAAGAGCAGCCAGTACTCTTAACTGCTGAGCCATCTCTCTGGCCCCATAGAGGCTGTCTTACCCCCACTACCAACACTGCTCAGCCCAAATAAGTACTTAGGTTTAAATTGAATGGAATAGTCAGCTCTTTCTGAGTTTCAAGAACTTATATATGGCCGCTCTTGACTGACTCTTTCTTTCCTATTTCCTCTCTCTAGATTAAGTTAGATGCTGCGAAAATCAAACTACCTAGACTGCCTCGTGGATCCTACACACCCACAGGAACGAGGCAGAAGGTCTTCGAGGTCTGCGTCTGCGCCAATGGGAGGTTATTCCTGTCCCAGGCAGGAACTGGTTCCACTTGTCAGATAAACACAAGTGTCTGCCTTTGAAGGACTATCCATAGTGGACAATTGTTGGCAGCATAAAGGCCCTTTTTGGCTTGAGACACTGGCTGCCAGCTATTTTTACTAGAACACAGAAAGCCTATCAAAGACCTTTTGTGTGTGTGTGCGCGCGCGCGTGTATGAGTGTGTGTATGTGTGGGTTGTGTGTGTGAGTGGATATAAATATATATAAATATATATAAATAAATATATATATATCCTCTGTATAAAATGAGGTTTCAGTACAAAAGGAACCATGGGTGACCCTGTGACATTATCCACTGTCATTTTTCCACCCCACCCCCATCACCCACACGACAGAATCTAAGCACTCATTCCGGATCAGCATTTCCCCCGGGCAATTTCAAATCACACGGTGGATTGAGCACTTACAGAATATCCATCGATAATTTCAAGTAATCGCCTAGCTTCTCTTTGAGTCATTAGAGGCAGTGATGGCGGGAATCTTTGGGTCACTCTCAAGTGCTGATATATTAGTATAAAAGATAAACATTTGACCCATCTGTAACCCCACCTCCAGGCAATTTGTAGTGATGGGGGCCAGCCTGGGCTACAGAGTGAGACTGTCTTAAAAACATATATATTTGGTTTCCCTTTCTTAGCTTCAGCGAAGCTGGTCCAGTTCTTCTCTTCAAGATAAGGATAGGGTATACCCATAGAAATTAGCCACAGAAGCTCAAAATGGCCACCCTACCATTGTAGACCAACATACTAGGAGTTGTGTGGTTACATGAATGGAGGCGGGGAGGTTGAATTCTGAAAGAATGTAAACCACTCACCTAACTTCTGCTTATTCTACTTCCTTTAAACTCACATATTCTCCCACAGTCAACGAGTAAGAGCTTTGAATCAGAATAGAAGAGGATACCAGCTCCTCTGCCATAGGATTGAAGCTATTTAATGGCCAAACAGGAAAAGAATACATGGGTGAGACATGTCATTTAAGGGAAAACTGTCTCCCAAGCTTTTAGGTTCTCACTTCTGACTTTATCCAACAAATGGACTAAAAAAAAAATCATTAAATCAATCAGAATACAAACGAGTGAGCCCAGATTCCTAGAGTCATTATTTTAAGATGGAAATCTAACCAAGGGTACTATAGGGAAGCTAGCTAATTTTCATAAGTTTCTTGAGATGGGTGGGCCATTTTTAGACATGTCGTATTCTCAAGGGCTTGCATAAACTTTCTTGCTTTGCTCTTGTATATTTTGTCAGTGCTGGGGTATTCCTATTCCTGAACTCACTGTTGTTTCTCTAGGAATCAGAGAATTGCTCATGGCAAATTAATATAAACAGACTCATCTGTCCTCATCAGAATCACTGTGTCCCCTGGGCTCAGCAGCACCCAATCCCCATATATGGAACTAGTCTCTAATTCCCGCCATCAGCTACCTCTTCTCACCCTACCTTCATTGCCATGCCCCAGGGTCACCCTGGCCAGCTCTTGTGCTGGGACAGGGGATTACACCATCTCTGTTCAAAGAGGGGGAAATGTGCCTATGCCTTAAGCCAATGCACTCAGCAAGGAGAAGCACATCCTATCTATCTTGTTACCTGTAGTTTATTTTGGGTGGTTGGAGGGAAATGGTTTAGTCTAGACGGAGCAGCAGAAACTGACATACAAGCCAAACGGTTTGGTTTCCACAGTTGGACTCTGAGGAGCCCAGAGTGGAGGGATAACTGGCTTAGCTCATCCTTGATGCTACTAGGTGAAGCAACGGCCCTACAATCTTGAAGGAAGTTGTATTCGCAGGCCTGAGTGACACTTGTTTTTGTTTTTGTACTCCACAAGGTTCTAATTTTTCTTATTCCACAAGCTGAACAGTTTGTTATAGGAGACAAGAAAGAGGTTCGCTATTTCTGATACAACATGCAAGAAACAGGCTGAGGTTTGCAACCATGGAATGTACTCCTCAGTTGCTTATTACCACAAAGCAGGGGCTATCCTAACCTGACCCATGACTTGGACTTCTGGCTATGAGACCAGGCCTGGTTCCCCTCACCCTCTCTGTGTATCTTATGCAGAGGCACTGGGTGGGTCCATCTTAGGGCAGTAACTTAAAATTGTTTCATTTGCAGCATGGGAATCTAAAAAGGGATCCTATAAGAGGCCACAGGTTACTGAACCTCTTATAGGCCCTTTCAGCCAGAATCTGCCAATATCACAGACGGGTATCATTTTCAGGACACAAAAAGCCCTTCCTAGCTATTAGAAGCACCTACCCCATATTCTTCAGCTAAAAAATAACTCTGAAGACCCTTGTGTCTACGTATATAAAGAAGATAGGGTTGTTTGGGGGTGGTTGGAGGGAATGTTTCATTTTGTTTAAGAAGACAAATTGCCTTTCCATTTGGCCATCTCACACCCATTGTCTTTGGATAAGAAGAAAAAAACAAAGTTCCCTGAACCTTTCTGACTTCATTTATAATTGTGGGATAAAAATCCTATTCCTTGGGAATTTTATGACAATTAAAAATATGGTGGTCACACATGCAAAATTGAATCCTAGAGCAAACGAATCACACAAACACACAATAAAATAGTAATTGGGGATATAAATCAAGACATCCCTGGAGCAATAAATGATATAAAATTCTGGCTAATTCTGGCTGTCAGTTATGTTAAAGGACCACAGGACATCAGAGGATCTCTGGCATGAGAAGATTACTTATCTCAGTTCAGACTGGAAACTAAGATGCATTTTTAGTTGTCAATGAACTGCCCCTCAACCCACCCACCCACCCAATGCTCTCCAACCAGAATATTTGTCCATGGTCATGAGAAAAGCTTTCACCAGAATTCTGAAGAGAGGGAGGTCAGCATTTATATTAATGTCTACTGACCCCCTACTTTTTGAAAATAGGAATCTTTCTAATCTTTATATACAGAATCTTCTAGACAATCACACCCCTGGGTTTATTAACCAGCTAGTGGGATAACAGGATTCAAATGAATCTTCAGCATCCTAGAACTTCTGGTATGCTAATATTCTTCAGAAAACATTTTACAAATCAAGATGTGATCTCCAGATACATTTATCATGTAGTTCTGTTCAGCACATCTGTTTGGCAAATCTTAGGAGTTTCACTTGGAGGGACCACCTCAAGATGACCTAGGTTTTGAAGAGCTCCATGGTCGTATCTATCTTGGTAGAAACTTGGTGTGTGGTTTCATAATTGTTACGTGACTAAAAAAATAGCACTGAAAGATTTGAACTAGCTTTTAGCTTCCTTCATGTCATTCTCTCTCTAGACAAACCATAGACCAAAGAATACTTGAGGGTTGACCCTATGGAAGGGTCAATAAAAAACAAACTGGAGACCCAAGTCTGACTCCATAGCCACAGACATTCACATGTCGTATATGAGCCATGTCATCTGTACCCCTACCATTGGCTACATGGCCAGCAAAAAAACATGATGGCTATACAATCCTTTGTAGAAAACATTTGCTGACCCCAGAGCTACAGGGCACCTGTAGACTGTGTTAGACATGGTGGGACAGAAGGTGGATTTCTCAGGAACAAGGAGTAGCCTGTGTTTCCACGGGGGCTTGGGAATATAAAATTTGGCTGAAGTTTTAAGAAGGACACATCTAAGAGAGAAGGCAGCTCAGAGGACTCGGGGTAACTGACAAAGTGGAATGAAAAGCAGCTTGGGAATAAGGAAGCTGTGTTCCTCCCACACTATTCAGTGGCTCCTGGCTGGGTGTTTCTCAGGTGAGCAATGGTTCTCAAATGAGCAATGCCTGACCTGAATTAAGCCGAGAAGAGCCATCTCGATTCACAATCTTTTCCATAAAAATACTCAAGTCCATCTACACCCACAAAATCTGCATCTTCCCATGTGCCAGAGAGACTTTCATTCCTAGTTTCTTTAGAAAATGCTTCTGACCTGCATTACCTATACCTCCTTTGTAGCCACTTGTTCTACAGCCCCAGGTTAGACTAATAAATAACTGGAAGGAAAGCAAAACAATAACATCTTTATATAGGTAGGAATCAACACTGAAATATTTTCTATGGAGCCATTTCTAGAAGTGACCAGATGAATGGTAGTTTGTTTTTGCTCTTCGGAATTTGGGTCTTTGCTCCCTTGGAGTGGAGGGAATACAGAAAGAATATGTTTCATCTTCACACACCTCTGCTTCTGTGTGGTAAAATCACTTGCTACCATAGGTCTGCCCCTTTTGCTGATAGCGGTGTTGCGCTTATTGTGATAAACACGGCATCATGATAAATGAACCTTTGTGGGTGTGAGTATTTACCTTGGAGAGGCAGGATGTGTTTCAGTGAGAATATCTACCATTTTGGGTCCTTGATCTACATCACTACAGGAAAGCCCCCTGCCTTCCTCATGAATACATTAGAAGAATCAAGTTGGCCAACGAAATCAGACCCAATGAGAGTATCCTCATTTTATTTATCTTAAAAGATAGCATAATGCTTGGGCCAAAGTGTTGAATTCATCCATCTTTAAGTACCTGATCCTTTATTAAGGATCAATAAAAGAAAAAAAACCTTATTTATGCAAGTTGCAAACAAAACCAGATCTCCCTCCCCATACCACACACCTTAGGAATTCTTAAGAACAAAGACAAGATGATAAAGAATCAGTTTCTTTACACTTGCATGACGCACCAGTAGCAGGCAAGTTGGGGAACAGATCTAATGAAAGAAGTGACCTTAGAAAACAGACCTTTTATCTCAAAGATAAAAAGTATCTCTTGCAGATTTTCATCACTCCTTCCTTGGAGGAAGGCTTCCCAGTTTCAACGTATTTCCATGAAAATAGTGAAGCTTACTGCACCGGGATGTCAGATGTATCTCTTTCTCTGTGGCAATCGGAATTTTAAATTGTACAGTTGCCTCTGAATTTCCCATTCACAAAACCAAACCACTGATCAGTGATAAAGCAGCCACCCACCCGCTGCTTCAGGCAGCACAATGCACCGTAGGCATTAGCACTTTCTAAAGCAATGTGATTTCTATGAGTCCTAAAAGCTTTCTTCGGAATGGAGTCCTTGAAACTTGTCAAGGCAGGTCTGAATGGCAAAGGGAAAATAATTGCTTGTGGGAGGTCCTCTTTCTGAGTTTAGGTGGAGCGCAGGTATAGAAGAAAATCCCCTGGGAACACCCACGCCCACACAGATTATTTGGTCCCTCCTTCCCCTATCTTGCTTTTGTCGAAATGGGCAGAGTAAGAAATCAGTATCTTCTTTTGAGGAAGAGAAAATGTCATGAGCCTTTGATGCATAGGGGGGTTATGCCACAGCACAACATTAAGGATGCCATCAGACCTATCCCTAAAGAGTTGTAAGTATAGAGTTACCGCAATGCCAGCTGCTGCCCCTTACCTTAAACCCAGCAACAGGCAGCATCAGAACACACTTGGAGACTACCAATTGGAACAGATCAAAGGAACAGTTGCCACAGGCAAGAAGTGGCTTTGGAGTCCCAATCTACCTGTCTTACTAGGAAGTCAGAGTCCTCAGCCAAAAGCCTCACTCAGCGTGTTGCCATCCTCCCTGACAATATGTGGCTTTTGCTTCCTCACTAAATACAACAAACTTGAAGCTGCCCTTGATGAGAAAACAAGAAAGAAAACTGACATTTAAGATTTAAAAAAAAAAATCTACCCCCTCCATACCCAAAGTATCTTCAAAGCCCACTTTAATGGGCCTCTGTCACTGGAAGAAGAGATAGCTCAGATTTCATAAAGTGAGAAAACTCCAAAGCAGACTGCTCATTTAACTGAGAGTGGATTGTTGGAGGACTGAGAGGTGGCAGTGGCCGATAGGTGCTTAGTGCTCCCATTCACCTGACTCGAGAGATTCCAGGATCTTGAGGGCCATGGTTATTTGTTTCAGAACGGGGGCGGGGAGAAGCTATCAAATTTTCACCACGAAAAGAGCCATGTCCTCAAAACTCATGCATAAAACAAGAGGCTTTTTTTGGATCCACAGCCTCCCCTAAGATATGAAAAGAACTAGCCTCCACTTTCCAGTCGTTATTAGAATGGTATGTTAATATTCATTGAACGCTGCACTGGGCACTGTGCTAAATGCTCTGTCTGCACCCATTTATTTCTTCCTCTGAACAGCGCTTTAGAGTTGAGCTTTCAACAAGGCTCCAGTTTACAGATAAGGAAATTGAGACCTCAAGAGGCTAAGAAACTTATTCAAATTCACTGTCTATAAAATGACCAAGCCAGAGTGTGAGTCTCGTCCCTGGGCAGTTCACTAACATTCAAGTTTGTTTTCAAGTCGCTGGGGAGTGCTTCCCTCCTAGGTTTTAGATCAGACCTTCTAGAATGAAATAGACTACAAAACTTTCACATCTCCGTTTTCTGTAGTTTCTTATCAGGGTCGCATACAATAGTAAGGTGTGGATATGTGGAGTGGTGATGTAGAAAACCTGACTAAGTTACAGAGTCTAGAACAACAATAACAAAACCAAACAACTGCTTTGTTTGGGGTATGAGTCTTGTTAAGTCAGACTCCTAGCCCTTAGGACTGGAGGGCATCTCAGTTGTGAGTCTCGTATGTAGGAGAAAATCTGGATGCTCGGTAATACATCTGTATGGATGAACAATGCCTTGTTCCCAATATATATTATTTCCTTCTCCTACAGCTCCATCCAAAAATCAAATGTCTTATGTGAGATCCTTGACCGTATTAGGCTTTCTTCTCTCCCTTTACTTCTAGTAAAATAAAATCATCAAGAAGTCGGGACTCATTCTCTGTCACTGAGAATCACCTAGGATTCAATCTTAAGCATTCAACACCACCCGAAGAAAGCCACTTTGACTCTGTAGTGACTTAATCCCCAGCCCATCACAACTATCACTAAAGGCCATATCCCTCCAAGGTGCAGAATTCTTTCCACTAGAGGCCATCACCACCAATTCTCATGAATTGGAAATGATAGCCATTCTCTACTTAACCAGGGCGCTTCTTTTATTTTGGTGTCCCACCCTCAAGCCCTGAGGCTGTAGGTATTCTAGCTAAAAAGCAGGAAGCGAATACAATCGACAACTCATTATAACTGGGTAGCTTTGAACACTGGCACCTTCTGAATACAGAATTGGAGTTTGGTCCATAAGAGTAAAATAGACAAGATCTTTTTGGAAAACCTAACTCAGCCAAGGTCTGTCTGAACAGATTACACACCACTATGCCCTTGTGACAGTCATGCTGTTGGTCTCCCAGAACCGAGAGATGCTATAAAGATGGGTTGCTTGTGTTTCTATGTGCAGCCTTCCCATGACAGTAGAGAGTCTGGACACTCTCACATTCAGCCCCCGGGCTAGAGCTTGTTTGTGTCCACCTCTCATTCACTAGAATGGATTCACTAGAACTGTAAACTGTGAACTCTGCTTGGCTCAGTCGGGGATTTCCCTTTTAATGGTGTCAGTTTCCAAATGGCAAATCATGTATGAGCACCTTTAAGGGGTCTTTTTGTCATCAACCTCCCTCGACAAATATTGGAAATCACAGCAAAGGAAAGGGAACTGACAGGCTACATAGGCTAGAGTCACACAAAAGCCACTTCTAGCTGATGCTTCCATGAGGAAGTGGGATACATTTTCTCATCTCTCTTAGTCAGCATTTTCCCTCTGAGAGACCACAAAGCCACAGAAACCTACCGAAGGTACCCATGCTTTAGATAGGAAAGCAGGACATCTGTCATGATGGGACTGAATACCCTTTGGAGAAGACACTCTGGGCGCTTAACAGAAAAGGTGAGGTCATAGAAGTTGACATGGAAGTCAGTTTGTTTGGCTATCAGGAACTTTGGAAAATGAACCTCATCTGAATTTGACCTTTGTGTTATTTTAGGTTTTGTTTTGTTTTCTTTTTCCTCTGGGTTTGGTGTGATGTGAGAAGAGTGTTTTACTTTTGTTTTTAATAACATCGATCCTTGCACACTCTATGCAAAAATTTTGTAAGCATTGCAATAATGCTATGAATTACAAGGAACTATTTTAACTTTATTACACTTTCTGTACAAAAAAAACAAATTTGTATTTAATATTATTTCAACTGCAGTCTTGTAAAATATATTAATAAAAAATAATGATTGGTAAGAAGGAAAGTACCTTGTCCACTTTTTCAGGGAGCTCCTCTCTCACAGCAAGTAAAATTCCACATTAATCTCTCTTCTACATGGCTTTGATCAATGTTCTAACATGTCAGCTGAGGCATTTTGGCTCTTGGAGAGTTACTCACATGGACTGTCTTATGAAAAGAGAGGTTAATTTAAGGTAAGCATGACCTGCAATTTGAGAGTCGTGATTTGGAACAGGTCAAGGGAAAAGCTATTCTTAATGAATCTCTAGGTCACCCATATGAGCATTTAGAGAAAGAACTCACTACTCAGCTTTTGGAGTCTTTGAAGAAGTCGTTCCCTACTGAGGATACCCCTTCAATCAGCATCCCTTGTGAGATTATAGAGTCAGGCACTTAATCCTGGTCAAGTCAGTTTTTATCTTTTTTTCAAAGAATAGTCCAGCAAACTCCCATATGGAGCACAGCGAGAGCATCCAGCATAGAAGGTAGAATCTCTTTGATCTACTCATCACACTCAGTCCTTCATTTACCACATTTTATCCTTTTCTCTCTTCACAAAGCAACAAATTCTTCTGCATGCCATGTATTCCATCTACATAGAATGCCTCCCATCTAGCGCCACCCGCCCCAGAATACTATGCTTCGCAACCGCATGTGTCATCTCTCTGTGGTCCTCATCACGAACCCTTAATTCCACCATTAATTACTTTACCTTATAAAAATGCATTTTACTAGGGTCTTACTACTTATCTATCTGAAAACTTAGAATATTGGCATTTAAATTTAGAGTTTAATAACTTGAACGCAAACCTAAATCAATCATCATGATTGTATTATAACGCAGATAATTTCCTTATTTAGAAAATTTTATCACATATTTTTTTATGTCCTGTACATGACAAAGCAATTCCCATTTACAATTGTATCTTCATCAAAGGCTACCTCTCATTAAATTTACCTGCTGGCTCCCAATAGTGCTGAAGGAATAGATTCCTCAAAGCAAAGGGCTTTCTATAGTATAAGTCTCATTGCAGAGCAGGGTGCAATCAATGTCCAAAGATGGTGTTTAGAAAGAAAAAAGCAATCTAAATCAAAGAGAATTAAGTTGCCAGTTAAAAGATCGGGTAAAAAAAGAAAGTTTAATCATAGTTTAAAAAGATAAGAACTCAAGAAAGAGAAATGCAGGCAAATACTGACAAATCAAACTATTGACTTCATTGTTATTACAAAATTAGAGAGCATATGTAAAAACTAAGAAGCTTTAAAGAAAAATGGTTGTGTTTCTTTTCTTCAAAGAAGGGGATTTTCCAAAGTAGCAAATAGATATAAATCAGCAACTGCTAGATCTCTTTGTATCATGACCCTATCATGTAAGATTCTCTAATGGAGCATCCTCCTTGAGTCTAAGAGCCAAATTAAAGGGGCAGGAGTGAGAATCTGTGCACGGAGTAATAAACACAATAAACACATTTCAAAAGAAGCCCTGAGTAGCACACAGGAATTGGCATCTCCAGTTAAGGACAATGGCAAGTTAACTTTAGTTTGTGTTTGCCAATGTTTTAATAACGCTCAACAATACTGAACACTTGGCAACAAGTGAGAATCAATTTGCTGCTCCAATACTTCTTTGCTCTTCAATAGGAGAGTGAAAGATGAACTTTTGAGTCTCCTTGGCACAAATAATAAAGCATAATCATGAATACTTGTAAAATATAAAAATAAGGTGTTATACTTTAAAATGTGATAATATCTTTTGAATTATAGTCCATTCGAGTAGGAGACAAGCATTTGAAAGTAATGAAGTTTCAGATAGTAGTTATTAATCAAAAAAACTTGTTATAACCCCAAATAATTAGTCTTCATCTACTATGAGGCCTTGTTAAGAGTTGTATTTTAAAAAATGATATGCAGGCCGGGCAGTGGTGGCGCACGCCTTTAATCCCAGCACTCGGGAGGCAGAGGCAGGGGGATCTCTGGGAGTTTGAGGCCAGCCTGGTCTACAAGAGCTAGTGCCGGGACAAGCACCAAAAGCTACAGAGAAACCCTGTCTCGAAAAAAAAAAAAATAAAATAAAATAAAAAATGATATGCAAAAATTAACAGTAAAATCAGACTTAAAGGATAATATTTAAAGTAGATTATATATATTTTTAATGTCACTTGAGGAGAGAGCCAGTTTAGCAATATGCCCAACTCATTGATTATACATGATGAAGCAACTAAATGAACAGTAAACAAAACTATAAAACCATGAAAAATAAGAACAAGAAAATTTTTAAATATAATTTTGGAAAGAAACTATTATCACACTATCAAGTAGCTCCTACAAAGTTACAAAGTATAAAACACAGACATACATATGTACGAGGCTTGATGTATACGCACTATATACACACCTCTACGTGACAGCAAAGAGTAACTTCTCTTTGGCTGTCCATGAGCATCAGAATGCAAAAATTAAACTTTTCCAACAACATTCTCTCAAAACGGAAAGATAAATGGATCATGTGTCCTACATTAATGAGATCCCTGAAATTTAAAGTGAACAACATTCTGTTATTGAATCTGTGGTTTCAGAAAGGAACCAGCCTAGGTATGGAATGGAAAGTTTTAAGTATCGCAAATTGTGGACTGAGGTGGTACAGGCCTTTAACCCCAGTACCCAGGAGGCAGAGACAGGTGGATCTCTGATACCCAGGCCAGCCAGTACTACATCGTGAGATGCTCTTTCAAAAATAAAAAATTTAAGAACTCACTACAAACTATATGGATAGAAAGTCTTCTGACATATAAAAATGTTTTAATTTGTAAGTAGAGACATAGTGAAAGCATTCACCATAAGATTCCAAAAGCATCAATACGGGGGCAAAAATAGATAGACTAAGAGAAGGAGTTCTAAACTTCATGTCTTTAAAAAAAATCTGAAAGGGGCATTACTGCTAATAAATAGTTAAAACAGGAAAATAAAATTTAAAAGTACATGTGTAAAATTAAAAATTGTGTAATTTCTTTATATGAAAAAATGGAAAAATCTCAGTGAGATACAGAACTTTAAAAACTCACCAAGCATTAAAGGAAAGGTGAGTGTTTGCTTTGCAAGCAGCTATAAAGCGCTTCTCATGGAGAAGACTCCGCCAAGTCTGATACTCTTTGCTGTATAAATACAACATATTCTAAGTATAGTGCGCATGCAGCCAGATGCACATAAACTTTTGTGTGGAAGAATGGAATGTGCTTTTATCTTATGCTAAGAAAAATATAGTTTCCACACAGTGAAGAATAAAATGACCAACCCTTAGCTGTAAAGAGATAAAAATGGTGGAGCTTTTCTTGCTTTCCCTCAAGTTTATTTACTTACATATTTAGAATCCTACCCAACAGACATTTTGTTCTAAGAAATATATATAAAATGTTCTAAGAAATGTACATAAAATGTTCAGGTATAATCAAGTGGGAAACAAATAGCAAAGATAAGCAATAAATTCCAGACAAAACACTAAAAGAGTTTTAAAACTACAAATCAACCACAGAGAAGATAACATTTTCAAGATGTGTGTGATTTCTGTACTTGCTGAGGTTGCAGTAGACAATCACGATAATGAAATAGCCACAGATATGAAATATGAGATGCTGGGAAAACAGATGGATTATCAGCACAAACCAAGGAAAAAACATTAAAGATCATAAGACCGATATTTGAAAAACTGATCAGCCATTTATTGGTTGAAGTCAAAAGACTTCGGGGTCATATCTTGAATTATCTCCAGGGGACCATATTTAAGAACATTGCTGTTATCTGGTATCTGTGGAGTCAGTATGTTCTTGTAAAAACACGTGCCCCTTGCTTTAGGGAAACTCAGAACCTCACATGCTGCATGCACCGAAATCTAAAATGCACAGTTATAATACAGCATGGAAGAGAAGACAAAATTACAGGACAAATGATAATTTAACTCACGATCTGGGAGGAGAAACTAGCCCATCAAGTGCTCGTTTGTTTGGGGAGTTCTGAGGACTTTGTGTGTGTGGTGGGGGGTGGGTATTAAAGATAGTTGCTTCACGACCCAGGCTGGCCTCAACCTCACAGTTCTACTCCAGCCTCAGTCCCCACATGCTGTAATGAAAAGCACCTGCTACCACATCCAAACAGCATACATAATTCTAAGGTCCCTTCTTCCCTCAGCCCACTGTCATCTATAGGTGAAGGTCTATTATAAGTAAATAAACACACAGTGGGGCTGGAAAGGTGGCTCTGTGTTTAAAAGAATAAGCTATTCTAGCAGAGGACCTGAGTTGGACTCCCAAAACCCAAGTCAGTGGTAACTCCAGTTCCAGGAGAGCTACAGTCTCTGGTCTCCTCCTGCACTGCATTCAAATGTGCACAGACCCACACAGATATAATTACAAATATATCTTTTTAAAAATAAATAATATGAAAACCAGAATAAGTGATTAAATATTCAAAGTGCTCATACAGATTAATAATAAAACTCTCAATATATTAATATATCTGTAAAAGGGATAAGTATATATAATTCACATAAGTGAAAATATTCATTTTCTTTCATGCTAAGTCATTGGGAATTATAACAGAATTAATGGACAGTTTTCAAACAAAATAAGAATATGGCACTGCATTAAATATTCAGTGTAAAGTCAGGCATAGTGATGCACACCTGTAATCTCAAAATTCGGGAGTTATAAACAGACAGGTCAGAAGTTCACGGCTATTCTGAATTTAGACTGAGTTTAAGGATACCTGGGGTTACATGAGACTTACGTCAAAAAAAATGTATTCACCGTAGGATGCAATCTGACTTTGGTAATATTTAAGTGATCTTAAAGTATACTACATATAAACTACTAAAAATGTAGTTAAATTTATTACAAAATGAGGTTTCATTAATGCCTTGTTGCTGTTGCAAAATCCCTGACAAAAGCAACATACAGGAAGGGCTGACATCAGATCACACTTCCAAGGTACTAGAACACCATGGCAAGGGTGTCAGTGTCAGCAGGTGGTCACACTGTGTCTTCAGGCAAGAAGCAGGGAGTGATGATTGCTGGTGCTCAACCTGCATCACCACTTTTGGCTGTTTGCTTTATTTGTCCAGTCCAGGAGCCTCGCCCATGGAATGATAATACTTACAGTAAGATGGGTCTTCCCACATCAACTGACTCAATCATGATAATACCTCACAGACTTATCTAGAGGGACTAACCTAATCTAGATAATCTCTCAACAGAGTGCTTGGAGGCTTATATTCTAGAAGATTCATCCTCTCAAATTGACGATCAATATTAAGAATCTGGGAAATCATAGTCTCACGGGGAATAGATGACTTAATCTTTAGTTTTTCTAACTATCAGATTGGTTAAACAGTGAATTTCAAGGATCATGTTAAATAATAGGTTTATACTTTATTATTTAACCCTGAATATAACCCAGTAAAGTATACATTTTTATGACAGTTGAAAGAAATATTTCTCTACAAAATTGAGAAATGCATGGAGGGAGATCCTATAGCTGAGAGTTAAGATCACAGATAACTTCTTCCATGCTAGGAGATTCCCTATTTTTTTTCTGTCAAGATGGAGACATGCACATCTGTCACTGATGGCAGAAGGGTGGAGACAGATGCACATCTGTATGTTGGTGGCAGAAGGATGGAGACAGATGCACATCTGTGTGCTGATGGCAGAAGGATGGGTACAGATGCACATCTGTGTGCTGGTGGCAGAAGGATGGGTACAGATGCACATCTGTGTGCTGGTGGCAGAAGGATGAAGACAGATACACATCTGTGTGCTGATAAAAGAAGAATGGAGACAGATGCACATCTGTGTACTGATAAAAGAAGAAAGGAGACATGCACATCTGTGTGCTGATGGCAGAAGGCACTGGTGTGTTCTGTCAGAAAGCTTATAAAAATATTCATAGATTCTGGCCCAGCAAACCTATTTTCAAAATTCACCCTTCCAATAATATTTAGATAGAAAAAGGTTGTTCTCAAAGACTTCTGCACAACAGGAGAACTCAGAAATGAAAAAAGTCTCACAATGCTACCTTATCATTGAAGGAGACATTAACTAGACAATGGTGTTTCAAGTTCACAACCTATCAAAAAGACATTCCAGAGATTTGTAGGATTTCTATCTTAATATGGGAAAACTTAATGACAAATGTGTAAAAGTAATGTATATGCAAGAGTCAACATTTCTACAGAAACTGAAAGATAAGCAAACTGATATATTTGAGGTGCAATGCTGTGGGCATTTTTGTCATTCTTATATTTATAGTATTTGTGAAGTAAAACTTTCCCAAAATAAGAATAAAAATCTGTTCTTTCTATAGCACCGAGTCAACATGTTTTATAGCACAAATAATCTATAAGAAACAAATTTATAGACCAAAAATTACTTATTTCATTTTGATAAAGAAATATAGTTTACAATTTACCTTTTATCTCAACAGTTGGAGTAATAAGTACATAAATCCCATCACCTCCAATCACTGGAAAATAAGTCAAAATAATTGGGGAGCCATAGAACATGTCACATGTATAAAATAAGAGACGTTAAGTTGAGGTTGCTTTTACTTTAAAGTAGGGTAGTTAATTCTTGATTGTCAGTGCCACTACAAAACACCACAAACTATGTTGTTTAAAAATACCAGAGCTTTCTTTCTCATGATTCTGGAGTCTGAGATCAGAATGCCAGTATGGTTTTGTTGAGAGAATTTTTCCAGGTTTCAGGTTACCAAATTCTTATGTCCTCACACACAAAAAAGGGGAGGACAAGAGATCCCCCTGGGGTTTCTTTTAATAAAAATAAAAAGATGCATCTAGTTGAAGAGGTCCTGCCTTGGCTTCCCATCACCTCTCAGAGGCTCTCTCTGCCTTCTAATTCTACTACATTAGGGGCAACAATATCAACCTGTGGATTTTGGAGAATACAAGCATGGAGTACACTGTAAATGGCAAATATATGTATTTTAAGATAATTAAAAATCATTTTAAAGCATTAAAGCAATATATAAGCATGACTGTTCCTGTTTTCTTCAGTTCTCTTGAGAATAACCATAATTTTTTTTTGTTTTGTTTTGTTTTTCGAGACAGGGTTTCTCTGTGGCTTTGGAGCCTGTCCTGGAACTAGCTCTGTAGACCAGGCTGGTCTCGAACTCACAGAGATCTGCCTGCCTCTGCCTCCCGAGTGCTGGGATTAAAGGTGTGCCCCACCATTGCCCGGCAACCATTAATTTTGTACAATAGATAAACAAAGGTGATTTCTAAGTTGAGCTTTAAAGTATTTAATTTCAACTTCAGTTTATTTATTCAAATCTACCAATGGGCCAAGTTTGAATAGACTTCTGAGTGTAGAGAATAATGCATATTGAAGGTTGCCTTCTCCTCCATCCCACAGAAGAATGAGATATTTGAAATTGTTCTAGTTGCTATGGTAGTTGCAAAGATCTGCCATGGAGCCGATATCTAAGAACAAGTCATACATAGGTGTTCTGTTTGTGCTCCATGTTTAAGTCAATTGGATCTCATAAAAGATTTGTAGCAAGGTCAGGAATGGCCCCAGTCTTCCCCTCTCTTAAAAAATGCAAGAAGGAACCAAGGGAACTTTTGGTCACAACTTGAAATGGATATCTGTCAATTCATTGTGACAAAACCTTATAGAGCTTCTGATCACAGATTAATCCACTTTCATTAGAGTTATATATTTCTTCTAGCCTCAATGTTTCAGGTAAGTTGGTTGGTTGGTTTTGCTAAACTGGATTTGAAATGCATATATATTGCACTTATATGTGTGTGTGTCTGATATACCCGAACAGGACTATGTGTCTGCATGTGTGGTGATTTGCTGTGTGGAGTTGCATGTACAGATGATTATGCATGTGGAGATCAGAGGTGAACATCAGGTGTCTTCCTCATTTGCTTGCCACCTTATTTACTGACACAGGCTCTCTCACTGAGCCTGAACCCTATGGATTTGGGTAGTCTACCTCATCAGCTTCCTCAAGGGCTAACCTGTCTCCACCTCCTGAGTGCTAAAATTACATAGAAGCTACCGTAGCTGTCCAAGCTGGGCACATTTTCAACCCATCCTTCCATGATGTTCAGACATCAAAACTCCTTTCTCTCACCTCCATGACACTGTATGTAGTTCATTATTCCTCCAACAACATCTGACTAAACATCCACCTCTCTATTAAATGTGTGTGTGTGTGCATTTCACCTTAACAAAGACTACACCAATGGACATTGTAACATGGAAAGGCCTTTACCCCTAAACAAAGAACGACAGAAACCTTGGCAATCCTGAGAGTGAATAAATGGTCTTTTGGGGGGAAGAACACCCCAAGTGGCTATCCAGTAACAAATAGTCAACCCGAGATATACATAAAAGTAGCACACAGACTGAGTAAATGGTATATATGTATTTAGGAATACTCTCTTTGTGTGATCTCTTGCCTCTCTCTTGTCTCTATTTGTTTCTGTGTATATGTGTGTCTGTCTCTCTGGTGCGCTCTCTCTCTCTCTCTCTCACACACACACACACTCACACACAACACATAACAATAATTGCAGAAAATAAGCAATGAATCTGAGAGTGAGCAAAGTGGTTGCATAGGAGGGATTACAGGAAAGAAAGGGGTAATAATGTGATTATACTATAATTTCAAAAATATTATAATAAAACAAACAAGCAGGAAAAAATTAAATACAAGTTTCTCACACATACAAGAAAGTCCTGTACAATGGGCAATCCAACAAGCAATGATGAACCCCTCTTCCAGTTTTATGAACTGCTACTTCAGTGGTCCAACTCTATTGTTTAAAACTAAATAACCGATAAAGATGTACATCCCTAATCCAAAAATCTTAACTCTAAAATCTGAGACTTTTTGAGCACAAATCCTTCTGTGAGTAGAACAGCCTAACTATGAATATTTGTTTATGCAGAGAATTATTAAAATTATTCTATTAAATTACCATAACAACAAATAAACAAATTCTAAATTTTAAATTCCATAATATTTGAGGTCCTAAGAATTCTGAAGTAGATATATTCAGCCTACACACTGTAATACGGTACCACTAGCTCACTTTCTTTAACCTTTTTTTCCTTCCCCCAAATAGGTATTCTCCAGGCAAATCATGGCTCTCAGGGCAAAGTCCATAGAGGATACAGACACAGAGGGGGCCTTTCTAATTTTAGGAAGACCTGTGTATGCACTCCACTACTCTCCATATCAGCCATGCCTTTTTTCCCCATTACTACTGCAAAATATCTGAGGCTGAGTATTTTTTAAAAGAATAATATTCAACCCACAATTTCTAGACTAAAAGTCCATGGTTGTAAGACCTCACCTATTTGGCCAGGGACGGGCTCTCGGTGGTACTCTATAGGGACATTTTGACAGAACACCTGTGGGAGATGGGGTCTCATGGTGAGGCAGTAGGAAACTGTCTTCCTCTGTCCTAGAACCCCAATCAGAGGATTATGCTAATTCCCTCTAGATGGGTACAGATCAGAGGCCCCAGTGACTTAACTACTTTGTGGTACAGTGGACCTCCCAAAGGTCTCTCTTATACACCCAGGTGGGAAATTCCATAGCACCTGTCTTTGCTACATGCCAGCAGTCATTCTAAGCAGCAAATGTAATTGCCTGTAGGGTATATGTACAGAATACATAAGAAACACAAATTAGTTCTTGCTGAGATTTAGATTCCATCTCCCAGATATTCATGTTATTTATAAAAAATACTCCAAATTGTTTTTTAAAAAATAATTAAAAATTAACTAGATCTAAACTACTTGTAGTCCTAAGAATTTTGGGAGAATACAATTCAGCCCATACTGACATAAATCTTCACATATCAGTGGTTTGGACAGCACAATAAAATCATGCCCAACCCATGGGCCCTGGAGACAGAACACAGCCTCATAGAGAATGACTGCCACCCCTGACCTCAGCCATAGGAGTCCCTAACACTCTCACCACCCTACCTTGGCCTTTTATTTTGTCCTGCACTAAAAGGCTCAAATCTCCAATTTAATTTTTGCCCTTGCACTCCAAATAGAACTGTTCATTTTAAAAGCCCACCACCATTAAAAATTCCCTCTTGGTTTGTCTTGGATCTGAATGCAGTATGTGCAGATGCTTTATTAGTGGCCTAGCGAGCTGCATTTCCCTGCAGGAAGTCACCAGCCCCACTCCCCACCCCCACGATATTCCCATAACTCTGAAGAGCACGAGTAGCATCCACTAATAACTGCTCAATGAAATGAAGGCGGCCGGAGGAGCTTGCTTTTTATATTCCATTTTGATCATTTTACAGCACCCCAGACAGATCTCTGACATGGTTTATAATTTGCATGGTTGATTTCCTTTCTGCTGACAGATCTATCATGATTCTGACAGAATCTAACATGATTCTGTTATAAAAAACATTTTATTAGACAAACAGAAGAGGCCCACTCGCCAATGCCCTTGGTAACTATGGTAAGTAAGTTCTTTACGCCAGCCTTTGGTCAAACCTCTGATCTTGCTTAATGACCTCTTATCTTAGGGCCCCTATGATAATCTTCCCTGTTCTTGACCATCCATTTTTTCTGTATAATAAATACTATGAACACAAAGGAAGTGATTATCTTACTTATACTTTTGATTGCTTCTCTCAAACTGAATTCTCATATTTCCAAATAACCTTTCAAATTATCTTATTTAATTGCTCAGTGAGCAGGTAATCTAAGTACGATCTCGACATTGTATTGAGAGCTTGAAAATTGAGCCAGAAAGAGACTCAGAATGATCCAAGCAGAGATGTGTGGAAAGGGTAGAGACAGATCTGGGATCTGCTCAGTGTGTCTTCCTTGGCTAAGTGCCAGCCATGTGGTAGGGGCACCAACGACTGATGCTCCTTTAAAAGCAGGTCACGTGGCACAGAGGGAAAATAAAGAACAACTTATTTTCCAGTATGATCACCAGTTAGTTTGTGACTATGCCCAGGACCCTGAAGCCTTTTCCCTGTAAAGGAAATGTATAAGGCAAATTATCTTTACTGGCTCTCATGGCCTGTATCTGTTTTTTAAGAGTGTGTATGGTGGGGATCGAGGGTGCCGTGGCCCAGGAGGCTAGAATGGTGTAGTTAAGGGGAAGGGGTTTGGTTTTTGTTTGTTTGCTTGCTTTGTTTTTTTTGTGTGTGTTTTCTTTGTTTGTGTTGCGTTTCTGTTGGTGGTGGTGTTTTTGTTGTTGTTGTTGTTTTTGTTGTGTTTTGTTTGTGTTTGTTGTTCTAGACACAAGGGAAAGAAAAGCCAAAAACATCTGGAAGATTTGAACATGGCCAGCAAACTGAACATAGCCATGAGAGATGCAGGAGTAGAGAGAGAGAGATGGGGAGAGTATGGGAGAGCAGAGCAAAGGGAGGAGAGAGAGAGAGAGAGAGAGAGAGAGAGAGAGAGAGAGAGAGAGAGAGAGAGAGAGAGAGAGAGAGAGAATAGCTGAAGTATCAGGGTTATAAAGAGAATGCATAGCTGAGGGGGGGTGGGGAAGCCCATGAACTGGGAGAGTTCAGGATAGGGGAGGAGGTGAACAGAGACAGGATGCTAGCATGGACTTTGAAAACAGCAACTAGGAATACTGCAGAAGCTTGGAGGCCAACCTGAGCTCTGGTACACTAACAGACACGACAGACGGTCATTTGTCCCTCTGCCATTTGGAATTAGGGGAAAATGGAGTTTTTTTTAGACAGGAAACTCCTAACCTCTGGTCCATCTCTCAAGCACCACATCCTCTGGTCCTGCAGAGTGCCCTGGGAAATTGTCATCAGAGTCACCAGTGCTGGCCTCATGCTACACACACACACATACACACACACGTGGAGGGGGCAGATGCAATGATGCTCCTACATAGCTACACTTATATAAAATGTTCAAAGGACAGAAATTTGTAGGTATGATGATTAGTGTCTAGATGGGACTAGTTGTGATGGGAGGGATCATTACCTACCGGCAGACAGGAGAGAGGCATATTTTCTAACACTATATTGTACTAGTCATTTTATAACTATGTAAATTAACTTAAAAATTTACTGACTTCTATACTTACAATGGGAAAATTTTATGGAGCATAAAATTATACATCAATAAAGCTGTAACTGAACAACACATGAAGGATCAGAGATGAGGAGGTAGAGAGACAAACTAAAAATATATTGCTAAAGCTGGATGATAAGTACAAGAGTTTATCATTCCCCTTTTACTTTCTTGTATTTGAAATTTTTTATAGTAAAAAGTTAGATAAAAAATGTTCTTGTGCTGAATCATGGTCAGACCAGTCCACTCTGTTTAACTAGTTACTTTTTAACTAGTATGTGAAGATCATTGGTGATGCTCTCATATATTTGGAAATTATAATAAAAAAAACAAGTAGGCATGACCTCCAAGGAATTTATATAACAGTGGGAAGCAGCAATGTCCGTGTGCAAATAAACAAGACTGCTTAAGTTAACACAAAAGTGCTGCCAGTGAATTAAACTCTCCCCCAAGGAGGTACATCTGAGCTGAGATTTGATGAGGAGAAAGCAGGCACATGGAGTTTTAGAAGAGTGTTCTGACAGAGCTATGTTCTTGGAAAATGTAAGTTATTCAGAGCGTTAATCGGAAAGACTGAACTTTCCTTTGCTTGCTCATTTTCATTTTCTTCTGTGAATTAGACATCTGGAACACAATGACTTTCTTTTCACCTGCTGGGACCCTGTGGCTGTTAATCCGTCCTCTGTGGAAGAGGACGACCTTTTGGTTGCTAAGGAGAAATTTTATAATTGGCCATTCCAAACTTGTTGAAAGATGAAAGGGATACAGGAAGATCCTGGGAGGCCAGTCAGAAGGAACAGGATGGAGATCATTTGAGATTAAACCAGAGACAGGTGTCAGAAGTCACTAGTCCTAGACATTTAACACTATACTATGTCAGAGACCAAAATGCCAAAAGATAGAACACACTGTGGATGTGGAGGGAGACTAGACTCCACAGATCAAAATCTTCTCCTTCGAGGGAAGTCCAGTGAGATATTTCAAAGTTCACTCAGGACAATGCAACAAGACAACCCCTCTTGACAAACCCCTAATCTAAACATAAATCAAAATTAAACATAAAATGGGAAAATATAGAAATATGTAAGATCATCTTTAGAATGTGATATTCTTACTGTAAAGCAGAAACTTATAGAAATGGATTGTAAGCAAGGCCAACCATCCTTTGGGACCTCTAAACCCCAAGATGCAGTTAAGCAGAGGTTGCTGGCAGTTAAAAGAGTAGTGTGCTCCATGCTGAACAGAGAGCAATTGGGAGAAAGGGAAGAGTAGGACAAGCTCCCCATCCATAGGGGGTAAAGATCAGCCTCTCTCACAGCATCTGGAAGGAGGAGGGTCTGTTCTGCTATCCCTTTGGGGAGAAGGCTTAGCTCAAAATGCAAGCCCTATTTCTGCTCTTATGTGTTCTTCAGAGACTCTAAAGCAGAAACTGATCTCGAAAACTATTAGAGACAGAAAATTAGACAAATAGACATCCAGAACTGATGGGGAAGGTCTCGAACATGAAGAAAAGTAATACTAAGTAAACAATAGTTCTGTAACAAAATGCAATACAAATAAATCAATATTATAGAAAAATAATGAGGAAGAGTTCAAAGTTAATTGTTGTGGCATCATTATCTTAGTTACTTCTCATTGGCATGACAAAACACCTTGACCAACGCAACTTATAAAAGAAAGCGCTTAATTTGGGGCCTTATGGTTCTAGAGTGTTAGCATGCATGACCATTATGGCAGAAAGCATGGCAGCAGGCAGGCAGACATGGTGCTGGAGCAGTAGCTGAGACCTTACATCTAGATCTAAAGCAGAGAAAGAACTCATCAGGAATAGCATGAGCTTTTGAAATTTCAAAGTCCCATCCCCAGGGACACCTCCTCCTCTAAGACTATACCTCCTAATCATTCCCAAACTGCTAAACCAAATGGGGATCAAATATTCAAACATATGAGCTTGTGGAAGCAATTCTCATTCAAACTGCCACAATCATCAAAGGAAAAAAATAAAAAGGAGAACACAATGCCAACTAACCTGGCATACTTAGAGGTGAGCAACAAGAGACCCTGCCTAAAAGCAACGTGGAAAGTGAAGACCAACACTGGGGGTTTGTTAGCCTTTCATCCCCACACATGTGGTGTGACAAACCCATGCCCACACAAGTATATATACTACACATATCAAATACATACATACATACATACACACAAATAGAAAACATGAAACAAGTTCCTTCCCCTCTCTACACACATGCATACATGTGTATCTTTATTGTGTTTGTATAATATACAATATGTGTGAAAGTTTTAGGAAAGCTTTAGCAACCCTAGCTCTAGTTCAATACCTGGTGTTAAAGGGCACGGCCATGCTTCAGCCCCAGTTCTGATGCACTGTTTGAAGTAGAGAACCCACCTGTACTTTGGACCATCTCCAGTTTGACCCTGAAGTCAGAGAATATGCCCATACTCCAGCACTTGCTCCATTTGCCATTATGGTAAAAGAGCTCATCCATTTAGCCCCAACCTGGTTTGTTATTGAAGTTTGAGAATATACCTGTACTTTAGCCCTAACTGTGGTTTGCTATTTGCAGTAGTGACTTTACCCACACATAGAGCCATGGCTAATGGAAAAATACTCAAAAGTTATCCCACTAAAATCAGGAGCAAGACAAGGGTGCCCACTCTCCCCCTCCTATTCAATATAGTTCTTGAAGTCATAGCTAGAACAATAAGACAAAAAGGAAAAGAAAAGAAAAATGAAATGAAAAGGATACAAATATGAAAGGAAGAAGTCAAAGTACCCTTTTTGCAGATAATGCAATTTGATACATGAGCCACCCCAAAGACTCCACTAAGAAACATTGGAAGTTGATATAACACTTTGACCAAAGACTATAAATTTAACATATATGACTCAGTAGCCTTCCTATAAACTGATGACAAACAAATTAAAATTAGGGAAGCAAACCCATTCACAATAATATCAATTAAAAAAGAAAAAAACTGCCCAAAATATTTTGGAATAACTCAAAACACTGGAAAAATTGAAAACAAAACTTAGAATTTGGAAGATCCTCCCATGCACATGGATTGATAGGATTAATACAGTGAAAATGGCCACACTTCCATAACCAACCTATAATTTTGATACAGTTTTAATTAAAATGCCGACTCAATTCTTTACAAAAATAAGGAGAAAAAAACTTAAAATGTACTTGGAAGTAGAAAATACATCAGATAACCAAAGCAATTCTGATTAATAAAAACACCACTGAAGGCTTCATAACCTGATTTCAAGTTATATTATGGAGCCCTAAGAGAGAATGATACTGGTACAAAAACAGACACATAATCAATAGGATAGAATTGAGGATCCATATATAAGTCCATACAACTATAGCCACTTGTTTTTTGACAAAGCCAAAAATAATGATTGGAAGAAAAATATTCTCTTCACATATAATTTTAATATATATGTACATATATATATATATATTCTATATATAGTTGTTCTTTCACCTTACACAAAAATCAACTCTAAATGGATTCGAGACTTCAATGTTAGACAGAAAACTCTGAAATAGCTAGAGGATAAGGCAGAGAGTACAATTAAAATTTAAACACAGATGAAGAATTTCTGAATAAGACTCTAATCACATGGGAAATAGGGCCAGCAATAGGTAAGTGAGGTCTCATAAGACATAGAAGGTTCTACTGAGTGAAGAAGAATCCTACTAAATGGGAAGAACTCTCCACCAACTATACATTTGACAGAAAATTCATGTCCAGAGTTTAATATTTAACAAACTAACATAAAGTAAGCAATTAAAAATGACCCATGGAACTGAACCCAGGATTCTCAAAATGGATTATAAACACTTTTTAAAATGCCTGATGCCTATAAACCATCAGAAAACTGCAAATTAGAATTTCTTTCAGATTTTATCATATTCCATTTGGAATAGCTATTATCAAGAAAAAATAATAATGGCATATGCTGGTAAGACTACGGGGAAAGAAGAACCCTTGTCCACTATTGGGGGAAGTGAAAACTAGGAAGCCATTTTAGAAATCAGTGTTGGGTGTCCTCAGAAAGATGAACAGAGTTGTCTGACCCAGCTACAGCATGCCTTGACAAACACAGAGGATTCCATCCCCTAGGAAAGAGAGACCTACTGTGCTTCCACATTCAGGACAGCTCAATTCACAACCATGAGGAAATGAGCTAGACCAGATATGTATCAATGAAGGAGAGATAATGAAAATGTGGTATATAAACAAAATGGAATTTTATTCCACAACCAAAAAACAATGAATTTACAAAATTTGCAAGAAAATGAACAGACTTGAAAATTTTTACAGAGTTAGGGAACCCAAGCCCAGGAAGACAAATGCCACATGTTGTCTTTCATATGGATGCCAGCTTCAAATTGTTAGTGTATTTAATATAAAGTAATAATAAATGCCAGAAATATAAATGGCCACTAGAAGGATAAAAGAGAGAAATAGGGGAAAAGACAGGAAAACACATAAGACATGAAGGTAGAGGAGCAAGTTCTGGAGCTGCAAAGTTTTAAACAGTAAGGGTTGCGAATAGGGAGGAAAAGATAGGAAGAGTAACCCAAAATAAGCATACGTGAAAAAGCCATATGAAAACCTATTTCATAAGCATATCAAAATATAACCCAAAAACTAGAGAAAGAGTTTCAACAGTAGTACCCTCCCTGGATGGATAATACTTCTCCCAGAAGCCAGGGGTGAGTAATTGAAAACCCTAGCACTCAGTGCAGGATACTTCATTATGAGTTATCAGTCTTGAAAGCCTGAAATTCCTCCAAACAATACAGACTACTGACAATGTTCTTGGCTATCAGAATTTGACTGTAAGACCCTAGTGCTAAAAACATCACACACTTTGGTTACAAAAATAAGAAATCAAGATAGAGATGAGCTGGAAACATCTGACCTAATACCTAGCTTTCACTGTACCAAAAGTCACAATGCAGGATGCTATTGTAGAAAAGTTATCAATAACCTCACTCAGCTGTGCTGTGGGACAATGTTCCTGTACACTGTAAAGTTTTGTCACTCATATTTGTTTAATAAACACTAATTGATTGGTAGTCAGGCAGGAAGTATAGGCTGGGTGACCAGACTAAGAGAATTCTGAGAAGAGGAGACTGAGTCAGTCACCAGTCAGATGCAGAGGAAGCAAGAAGAGAATGCCTCCCTGAGGACAGGTACCAAGCCACATAGATAAGAATTATGGGTTAATTTAAGTTGCAAGAGCTAGTTAATAGTGAGCCTGAGATAATGGGTCAGTTTACAATTAATATAAGCCTCTGTTTGTTTCTTTGGGACCTAGTGACTGCGGGACCAGATGGGACAGAATAAATTTGCACAGTAATAATTATGAATTTATTATGAACCTACCAGGCTGAATGTGCTGTACAGTGCAATAGTGGTGTGACTGTTGAACGAGTAACCAATTACTTTCTGATTTGATCTGGGGCCTACTCTGGAGAAGGGAACACATTTCTGTTTCAAGAACCCACAGCTTGGGAAGTCAATGGCCCTACTGGGAAACCTACTACTATCGTTTGGCTAAATAGTCTTCTTAATAAACTGCCTTTTAAATACTCCTAGGTCAGTACTGTAACCAGCCTTCACCAGCAAAGCTCCTTTCTGTATGTGGTTAATGCAGAAACCTAAAACAGGCCAAAGTTCTGGGACAGCTCATCAACCCCATCCCTCCAAGGCTAGGTAAACACTGTGGGAGTTTTGATTGGTATTATTTATAAAGTAATAAATAAATAATAAGAAAGTCATATGGGAAAGTACAACAGTGTTTGTCATGTAAGACATTCACAGTTGATGAAAAAAAGAAAAAAGAAAAGAAAAAGCGAAAATGCCTCTATAAGATCAAGCTACAGGAAAGCCTGTAGGGCATTTTTTTTTAATTAGTGATTCATGTGGGATGGCCCACCCCTTTGTGGGTGATGCCATCTCTGGGCTGGTGGTCCTAGGCTCTGTAAGAAAGCAGGCTGCCGGGCAGTGGTGGCGCATGCCTCTAATCCCAACACTTGGGAGACAGAGTCAGATGGATCTCTGTGAGTTCAAGGCTACCCTGATCTACACAGCGAGTTCCAGAGTAGGTTCCAAATCTGCACAGAGTACACAGAGAAACCCTGTCTCGGGGGGGAAAAAGGGAAGAAGAGGGGAGGGGAGGAGGGGGGGAGGGGGGGGGGGGGGGAGGGGAGGGGAGGAAAGCAGGCTGAGAAGACAGGGAAGCAAGCCAATAAACAGAGCACTCCTGCTTGGCCTCTGCATCAGCTCCTGCTCCTGGTTCCTGCCCTGTGTGAATTGCTCCTCTACCTGTTTTCCATGATGAACTGTAAAACTGAACCGTTGAGAAAATAAACCCTTTCCTCCCCAAGTTGCTTTTGGCCATGGGGTTCATCATACCAAAAGTATCCCTACCTGAGGTATACACTGAAGTGTTTCTAAAGTAAAAGCTCTCAGTTTGAACACACACACACAAGGTAAATGAAAATCCACTTATTCATGTAAAATTTGAAAATAAAACAGAAGACATCATGGATCAAGAGAAAATGTTAAAGATTTTGAGCATGACTTTGGAAGAAGTTGTTATCAAGAAGACAAAATAACGCTTGGCATCTTGTGCCCTTTACGGTGCCAGTGGGAACCAAATTATGATTATGGAATTAATTCCACCTTTAAGCTATCATTAGAGACTAGGCAGGAAAGAGATAACACAAATGCCTCTATATACAAGGCCTGGGAGGATGAGGCATTCTCTAGATCTCTGAATGAACTATCCAATAAAGAATTCATTAAATAATAGTGACACCATGAGGAGGAAATGAGCCAAGAAATTAGAAAAGTGGGTAAAGAACACATCAGGTGAGTAAGATAAAACTGAAGAGTGTGTTCATGTAGGTTTGAAGTCCATGACAGCAAACATCCCACTACAAAAGGCTGAAGGAGGTAGATGGACATTTCTCGAAACAATACACTTAGATGGTAAATCAGCACTAGAGACATTATTCACAATATTTGCCATCAAGGGAATGCAAACCAGACACAAAAAGAGGAAGATCTTTATGTCCTAGATGGTGACTACAATCAAAATAACAAAACGAGGCAAGGGAGAGCCTGCCTGTAATCCCAGCATTGGGGAGGCAATGTGTCCAGCATGTTCAAATGTACTATGAACTATCTTAAATAAAAATGGACTACAATCATGATTAAAAATTAAGACTGAATTAGATACTTGTAATTTCAGCTCTCAGGAGACAGGAAAATACTGAGTTCAAGATCAGTCTGGACTAATTAATGAGACCCAATATCAATACTAAATAGTAATTAAAATTACTACTTAAATTTTTCTAAAACAAAAGCATGCTTCTCATAAAAGGTAAAGCTTAAATGTGAGGATAAGAAAATTACAAAGTGAAAAGACAAAAAGTTATTCCATCTATAAAGTTTCCAAAATAGAAATAATATCACACTCAAGACAGACAAAGCCCATCTAAGACAGAAAACACAATTTTCTTAACACTATATTTCTGTTGCTAAATGTATCAACACAGATAAAAGGAAGTAGCATAATTTCCCCTAATGATTTATGTTCAAGATCTATAAAGCTGAAGGTAAGTGTTAGAACTGCAGAAATATCGACCCCTAGGAGGGGAAATGACAAAATATCCTCAGAAATGGAAATAAACAAACTTTTTAAAATCAACAAGGACACAGAAATTTGAACATCACCATTAATAAACTTAATATATTTACTATAAATAAAATATTTCATCCAACAATCACAGAATATACTTTCTTTTCTAATTTATATGGGACATTTACAAAGGCTACCTTTGGGGGGGGCATAAAGCCAAAATCAAAAATTAAATTTTATACACATTCATAATAACTATAACGCAAAGACCCCTTATACTTTCTACAAATTGAGCAATATATATATATATATATATATATATATATATATATATATATGTTTAATCTAGAAGAGATTGGTACATCAACAGGAAGAGAAGTTTGGATGGGATTAAGGATGTCAGCTCTACTTGGTCCCCAGTCTTGACACAGCCTGTTTAATTGCCATCTGTCTGCCCTTCTGTTGCTTCATCTGGACCACCTGCCCACTCGGTCATCTGGATCTTCTCCCGCCCTTCAGTTCCCCTGCTCCTGCAGCTCATCTCTGACCCTGCAGCCTAATTATGAAACGCAGCCAACCAGTGACACTTTTCCAACAAGACTTTCAGTTCAGTTTGGTTGCTGTTATATCAGTACAGATCCTACTTACATTTTCATCTGATTTTCTGCTTCTCAGGACTTCTGAATCCTCTTGAACACAAGCATGGCCATCTGAGTGCACATAGGAGCACTTTCTACTCTTCCAGAAGACCCAGGTTTAGTTCAAAGCTCCTACAAGGAAGCTGATAATTTCAGTTCCAGGAGACCTAATGACACTCTCTTCTGGCTTCCAAGGACACCAGTCACACACATGTTGCACAGGCAGAACACCCAAATGTACCTTTTTAGGGGTATATAAGGACAAGAAGAAGAAGAAGAATTGAAGGTAGGAAGGAAGTAAAGAATAATAAAGAAAAAAGTAAAGAATTGTGAAGTAAAAGAAACACACACACATACACACACACACACACACAGAGAGAGAGAGAGAGAGAGAGAGAGAGAGAGAGAGAGAGAGAGAACAAATATGGAGAGAGGCAGAATGGGAAAATGGAAGACTAAATACAAAACAAAAAAAATGGAACAAGGGTTTGAAAACCAAAAGGATGAGAAAGAAAAGAAGAGAAAGGGCCACAGGTTGGTAGAAGGTAAACAACAAAAGGAAGGAAGGAAAGAAAGAAGGAAGGAAAGAGGGAAGGAAGGAGGAAGGAAGAAAGCAGAGAAAGAAGGAAGAGAAGTAGGTAATCTGAGGAATGAGAAAGGGGAAGTGTAGGAAGAGTAAATTGGCTGCATCGCCATCTTTCAGGCGTGCTTGCTGTTTATGACGTAGAAAGGGGGTTCTTTCCTGCCACTCCAAGGATACTGTGTTTCTTTCCCTAGGCACTTTTCCAGCCTTATTTCTCATGATTCCCGCGCAGGTCAACAAGATCTGCAGGACATATGCTTCCCTTCCCTCCTTTATATCGTGTCCTCCGTGTTGAATGTTTTTCCCTACAGCCTTTTCCTCTTGACATGTCAGCCATTTCACTTCAAGTCCAAACCCAGAGTCTCTAAAGAGCTTTTTGAGATGTCCTGGGTGGGATTAATGTCTTCCCTCAAAACCACCTGCTGACGTCTATACAGTGCCCATTTGCACTTTATAGTCTATCACTGAGGAATTTGAAAGCAGGTGCTTGACAGTCAGTTTGGGCCTCCTTCTACAGAAGCTCTAAGTGTTCGATCCATACAAGTTGACCAATACATATGGGTTACATTCATTAGCATTTGCATTTGTAGCTGACAAGACACTGGCATAGATATCAAAAAGCCAAAACAGTATCACCCAAACCTAAGCTAAAGCTGAGTTCTGCTTCTTGCTAGGACATAAAGATGATCAACTAGACTGAATTTCTCACATCCTTAACACTGAGGAATAGCAGAATGGACACGCTATTAGCATGGAAATGTCCTTTCAAACCAGTCTTTCAATGTGGGGACTTTGACAGGATTGGGCAAGAATCAATATAGTACTTTAGGATTGGTGGACATAGCATGGTGAGAATTTTGAAGAGATAGATTCAGTCTTAACATAAGAATGTGCTTTATGATTTTCTGTTGGAGAGTTGATGAGTCTTAAAATGAAAAGTAATATCATTTGTGCTCTGGAAGGCATTTTCAAGAAGAATGAATGTGGATAAAGACAAGAGAATACTAAAGCCACCTTAATGGAAAACTAAGGAGTGGGTTGGTATGATTTTCTTTGAACATCATTAAGAATTATCAAGCTATTTATTCTGGTTACTACCACATCAATCATGGTAGTAAACAGGTCCTTGTTACCAAAAATCTGAGAAAATTCTCTGGAACATACTATAAAAATATTATTCTATATTATATTATATAATTATATACTATGTTATATAATTATATTATATTATATATTATTGTATTATATAATTATATTCTATATTATACTATAAAAGTATTATTTCATCGAACCAAAATGTTCATATAAATTCCTGGATTAACAGGTAGAATAATCAGCCAACGATAATATTTTGGTTGGGATACGGGATTAAAATAGTATCTCCAGGTTTCCTAACAAGTGATTGGTGCACAGGTAGGAACAAGTTGCCAAATGATAACAGAACTCTTCCCTGGGCTTCCAAAAACTGATGTTATAAAAAAGAAAGTTGCTTATCTCTTGGGCTATAATTTTGAGTTCCTTTAAGCCTGAAAGCATGGCAATGGTGCAACATCCCCTTCCCTGCTCTTTACCTGATTCATGGAAAAATTCAGTTGAAGAAAACACTGGGAAGAACCCAAACAGAGAAATCATGTGCCAGCATCAGTAAGAAACTCACAACTGCTCAACACACAGAGAATAAGAGACTACGCATGCTCAGCTGTAAGTGGAGCATCCATACCACAACTCTTGCTCCCAAGCCTCAGGGAAAATCAAGGGTAAAGGATCCAAACAATTATAAGAGTTGGAGGCAGTGGATGGTGACAGGGAAATAGCCACAACAGGACTGTGGCACCTGTTACCTCAAGGTGGTTGCAACAGGATGCATAAGTTCTCCACAGGATCAAGCCAGACAAAATCCCAGCATAGAGAAAGGAGACACTCACAAAGGCCCACCCCTAGCTAAGACACTGCTGACAATTGTTGGCTTCTAGAGGGAGAGAATCAGTTTCTTCAAGGATATGACCCCTGAAAGGTTAGCCGTGAGTAGATGGCCCTACACCATACACATACCGGCAGTGCCAAGTGGATTCAGTGGGGGAAACCAAACAAAACAGAAAGTGAATTTGGGCGAGAATTTTAATGGGTGGTATGGGAGAGGAATTTGAGTGGAGTGACTGTGGGTTGTCCTAATATTTTAAATTAATTGGCTAATTAATTTCATTTGTCACATGAGACACGTGCAATTTTATGTAAAGAGTCATGAAAACATAAAATGTAAGAAATTTTCTTCAAATACATACATTATGCAAATCCTTATTAAGCCATTAGTTTTTTTTTCTTTTTTTCTTTTTTTGGTTTGGTTTTTTGAGACAGGGTTTGTCCCGGAACTAGCTCTTGTAGACCAGGCTGGCCTCGAACTCCCAGAGATCCGCCTGCCTCTGCCTCCCGAGTGCTGGGATTAAAGGTGTGCGCCACCACTGCCCAGCCCATTAGTTTTTTTCTATTTGGTTGGTTAAGCTTTTGTTTATATGCTTGGACTATTGATTTTTCTTAGATGTAAATTAAATACCCACCCATTAAAAAAGAAAGGAAGGAAGGAAAGGAGGGAGGGAGGGAGGGAGGGAGGGAGGGAGGGAGGGAGGGAGGGAGGGAGAAAGAGACTCCCCACAAAAGAGGACCTTCTTTGGTGGGTGATATAACACAGTCAGTAAAGCGCTACTAAAACAAGCCTGAAGACCTGAGTTTGATTTCCTGGAACCCACTTGTGCCAGTGACCCAGCACTGGAGCAGCAATGATAGGATTCATGGGGCTTGCTACCCAGCCAGTTGAGCTGAATCAATGAGTTCCAGATTCAATGAGAGTCCCTGTATTAAAACTAAAGATGGAGAACAAAGAGGAAAACTCAATGCTGAGCTCCACATGTATGTGCACACGTACTGTACAGATGCACACACATACACATATACACATGCACATTCACAACCTGCACTAATTATAAGTTATAAACTCATAGAATAACTTATAAATCCATAGCATAACTCCAGTGCTTAGGTATCAGGACTCTGGAGGTCTCAGATAAGGGAAGCAGGAAGCACCATTGTCATACAGATCAGGCAACCTCTAGCCCTGCACACCATGTGCATTGTATGACTCTGCCAACCCTCTATTAAAAATAAGATTCTGTTCCTTTTGCTTTGCTGAGCATGCACCAGCTGACGAGTTCTGCATTTGTGAGGAAGTAAAATGAAGATTGAGACAGGGTGCCTGCACTGCCTCTGGGGTTTACTCACTGGGGCTTATCAGTCTTGATGCAAAATTCTACCACTTGAGATCACACTAGCATGCAATAGCCCTCTGTTACTTCACACAGAGATTTCCCACGTATAAATAACATTTCTTCATGGCATTCCCTTTCAATGTGACCAATAATGCAGAAAGTGCCTGGGCTAGCACTCTGGGCAGGGCAGAGGTAGCAAGACACTACTATGCATATGCAGACACATGCATCTAACGAATCGTTAAAAACGGTGTTTCCATAAATCTATTCTCTAACACCGCAGAAATTAAAGTCACAGTGACCTTGTTCATTTAATAATTCTGTCCCTTCCCACAACCAAAGGCAACTGAGAAAAGAAAGCAGACTCTCGTTTGTATTAAAATTGTTTTCTTACAATATATTATGAGCATGCTTTTCCTCTTCCCCAACTCCTCCCAGATTCTACCCACCCAACTTCAAGTTCTCTCTGGCTGTCTCAAACCAAAACCAAGACAAAACCATCATATTTTTTTCATCTTACTGCCCATCTTCTAAGCGGGCTGTCTTTCTCCCCACCCCAAGACTCCATTTTTCTGCTTGAGGTAGTAAATTCAGGGAATTTTCAAAGGGACAAAATCTACTTGAATACAAATATCAAACACATGGAAATTTCTCCTGGTCCACCACCCGACCCCCATCAGAAATGTCCTTTGTTGTCTGCCAGTGTGTGTCAGCTGGCTGACATCTCTGGTTGAGGAGCAATCATCCAGGCAACATCCTTACAATGCAATGACAATCAGTTACCAAAAATGTGCAGGCACTGATAACAGGATTCAGAAGGGTCGGAGAGGAGAGGAAGAAAATGGGCATTTCAAACAAATGCACAGAGGCTGCTGCCGACCTTGGCTTGAGATTGCATCCGAAACAATTATTAATTTTCTACTATAAAACAGAAGGAAGCCAAGTGAAATCCAGATAAAGAACCACTCAGGACAGGGAGTGGAGAGAACATTTTTGTTCCAACGGAATTCTTGAAGTTAAATTCAATTCTGCAAGAAACATCTTTCTTCTCCCTTTGTTCAGTCAAGAAGAACGGGATAGCAAAAGGGAGGCATGATTTAACTCCACACGTATACCTTCTTCGAGGTAAATGTGTCCTCTCTATGGTTTTTAATGGATTTGGAAACCTAAGAAAAGGCCTGTATATATATATGTGTGTGTGTGTGTGTGTGTGTGTGTGTGTGTGTGTGTGTACCAAGGGTTTCAGCAAGCCTGTCACAGCATTTACAATTTATCCCAGCTAGGCATCTTGTCAGGAGACTCTGCACACAAACTACAAAGGCAGCCACAGCTTGGAACTTTCTGTGTATTCCTACCACCACCCAGCTGTTTACATTTAAAAATGACCTTCTCAAACTAGGCAGGATCCTGGCCATGGCAATGAACAATCACAGGTTAGAATAAGTTTGCTTATTCCTGGTCAAGCAATTAAGAAGAGAATCAGGGAAAGGGAGGTTATAAGCAGCCAACCAGGAGCTCACAATGTGTGTGTATTCTACTTACAAGTAAAATGTTAAAGATAAGCTAGACCGGCAAAGGGTCATTATCATTTCGCGTGAACTGGAAATAGTTCAGCAATTTGATCTGGAGCAAAAGGCTGACCAGGCTTTTATGAATGGAAAGAAGATATCTGAAAGGTCCCCACCTAGATGAGGAAAGACTTCCTTCCCTGTAGTCATGTGTTCTATTAAAAACATAGAACCTTCATCTGGCGATGGACCGAGATAGAGACAGAGACCCTCATTGGAGCACTGGACTGAGCTCCCAAGGTCCAAATGAGGAGAAAAAGGACAGAGAACATGAGCAAGGAAGTCAGGACCATGAGGAGTGCGCCCACCCATTGTGATGGTGGAGCTGATCTAATGGGAGCTCACCAAGGCCAGCTGGACTGGGACTGATAGAGCATGTGATCAAACTGAACTCTCTGTACGTGGCTGACAATGAGTGCTGACTGAGAAGCCCAGGACAATGGCACTGGGTTTTGATTCTATTCCATGTACTGGCTTTGTGGAACCTAGTCTGTTTGGATCCTCACCTTCCTAGACCTGGATGGAGGGGGGAGGTCCTTGGACTTCCCACAGGGCAGGGAACCCTGACTGCTCTTTGGACTGGAGGGGGGGCGAATGGGGAGAGGAGGAGAAAAATGGAAGGAGGGGACGAGGTGAAAATTTGTAATAATAATAATGAAGAAAATAAATAAATAAATAAATAAATAAATAAATAAATAAATAAATAAATA
>JABTXL010003145.1:334365-366744 GCA_025134845.1 Neodon shergylaensis | reverse complement strand
AGCCCAAGAAAGTAGCAAGAGTAAAGACACTCCTCCCAGGTGGCAGATAAGCAGTAAACTATTGGGGAGCACAGGGGACTCTCAAGTGTTGCCCAGGAGATAGTCATCACCCATGCTGGAGTGAGCGTTTCCATAGTTCAGCTTGTCAGAGAGTTGCCCATGCTCCTTTGAGTTCACCATGCAGGAACTGACTTGTATGGAATCACTTCTTTGGTCTGCCATCAGGGTCCTGGCAGGAGGGAGTAGATAAAGTGCTCAGAAATGTGTGAAGCCTGGGGTGATGGAACCATCCTGGGAGGGATTAACCGTTCCTTCTCGGTGTCCCAGCCCCTCCATATTCACCTGCAAAGGAAGACGCCTGCACAGAAAGTCCAAAATCCAGAACCCCCCAAAAGAAGCCACAGTCTCTGAAAAGAATCAGAAGGTCCTTTCCAAGGCCTGCTAGGGTAAGAAAAGACAACACTGACACCCAGTGGTCTATTAGTCAGTTCCCATTTGATGTCCTACCTGCTGAAGAATACAAAGATGCCCAGCCAGTCTCCTCCCAATTGTGAATATCCAGCAAACAAAAGGTCATTATCAGTCAGTGGTGTGTAAAACAGAGCTATGGTGTCCTGGAGGGCTTTCTCACATTCTGATAAAATTCTGGTTATGTGTCAGTTTGACTTGAATTCATCCATTACCACAAGACATTTGTATTCAATAAGGTATTTATCTTTCATTATGGAAACAATTACACCTTTGAAACTAAAATGCAAGAGTTCTTTCTCAGGAGATAAAAATCCCAACACCCTGCATTGTTCTAGTAATTTCTTTGATTTGGCAATTAAACTTCTAAGCTCTGAAAAACAAATGCAAAACATCTGAAATCATGAGGACAGGGACTCTGTTTGAACTGTCCTGTGGCTCTTCAGCACATCCCTTAATCCTTACATGTGGAATAACGAGACTCCTGCCGGAGCGAGGGCAGAGGCAGATGTGGCAGCAGGTACACCTCTGGGCACAACCATGACGTTATTTCCAGAAAGGTTCAGCGGGAAAGAGAAGACTCATCATGAATGTTGTTGGCGCTGTCCTATGCACTGGGTTCCTAGATTGAATAAAAAGGAAGAAAGGGCTCCCTACCACATTAATCTCTGTATGCTTCCTGCTTCCCAACTGTGGATGCAACATGACAAGGTGTCTCAAGTTCCTGCCCCCATGTCTCCATTATGATGACAATGCCCTCAAACTGGGAGCCAAAATAAACCCTTCTTTTCTTAAGGTATTTTTAGCTGGGATTTTTGTTATAGTAACAAGAAAAATAAAAAAGCAGCTTAATCTCTCTACTACAGGCTCCAAGCAAGTAGCCTTATCCCTGGGGCTAGCAGAAGAGGTGCCTGAAAGGCTAACACAAAAAACCTGAATGAGCTCCCTCAGACAGCTCGGCAGAAAGGTGGGTATCTCTGTTTCATGGAAAACAATGCTCCAAGGATTATTCCCAAGCACTTAGTCCAACAGAATCAATTACTGGGCATGCGACTGTCAAAAAATAAATAAATAAACAAAAGTTAAACCTCTGAAAGTCTAGACAAAAAACAAAAGCAGAATAAATGGACATGATGATCACTGGAAATAAAATATTTTTAAAAATACAAATAAAATGATACCAATTTAGAACTAATGAATGAATTAGAAATGACAAAGAAGATTAGACACATACGAAACAAAATTAGGACATAGAAGATGAACTTCATCACAGGAGGTATAGAAGGGGGTGTAAAGTTAACACAATGGAAAATCAATGGGAAAGATTGTTTATTGTGTTCTAAAGAGAAAAAACCCTTCAAGTAAATATGATCCTCCGGTTGGGAATAGTGTCTTTTCAGATATAATCAAAACAAGGTAAGCGAATCTTATAGGGCCACAGGCAAGACGGAAGTTCTCATGACTCAAATTCCCATCAGCCCTAGTGGTTTTTAAATGAAATTTTCCACTCCACAGCTCTCCTTGCCACTCACTGGTTAGTGAGAGGAGGCACTCTGAAAAGGCAGCTTATTGTGTGATTCAAGAAAGTAAGATTCTAGAAAAATACAGGGACAGCCAAAGGATGATGGGTTTGCACGTAGTAAATGCCCATTAAATTAGTCTCAGCTTCAGTCGGAGAAACCCCAGTCAGTAGTAGGTAATCGTCAAAGCAGAGATTCATAACCAGCAACAAAGTGCTAAGAGTAAAACCACGGAGTACTCAGCCCTAAACAAGATCTCCATCACCCGTCCAAGGCCCAGGGAACACTACAGAAGGAGAGGAAAGACAGTACAATCTGAAGAATTGTGTGAGCAGTATGATGTGGCCATGGCAATCAAGAGCACACATAGCTGCCACTATCTTACACAAGGCATTGAACCCAGGAATGAGTCTAGCAAAGAGGATGATGGTGTCAACAGGAATGAGAAGTGGATAAGAGCAAGTGATGGGAGAGATGTGTTCACAATACGCTACCTACACGTAAGAAATTGTCAAGACTTTAAAAAACACTGAGGATGTGACTTAAATGTTTTATCTGTATAGTTTATAGCAAACTTTAAAGGGAAACAAAATGTGGTTGGTAGACATTCAGAATGGAGGTAGAGAGAGAGAGAGGATAAGTCACTGAAGGCTGTTAGGATTATAAAGTGATTCTGTGTGAAATTGAAACTGTGGTTGCCTCACACGTGTGTCAGAATCCAAAGACCTTATATGTAAATAATGGACTCCACGTAACAGGAATATTTTGGACTAGGTGTGGTTGGACACATCTGTCACCCTGGCACTGGGGATGAGGAAGCAGGATATTGACCTTGAAACCAGTCTGGGCCTTATAGCAAGACCCTGTGTCTCAAGAAAAAGGCTCTGTATTGGTTCATTGACTATAAGAATGTGCTACGTCAATTCAAGCTGTAGTAATAGAGGAAGTAAAGACAGTCTTAAGTGTCTTAGTTGGTTTCTATTGATTGAAGAGACAACAAGACTATAGCAACTCTTATAAAGGAAAATATTTCGTTGGGGTTGGCTTACAGGTTCAGAAATTCAGTCCATTATAGTCATGGCAGAAATCATGGTGGTGTGCAGGCAGACATGGTGCTGGAGAAGGAGCTGAGAGTTCTATGTCTGAATTAGCAAACAGCAGAAAGAGATAGACAATACTGGGCCTGGCTTGAGCATCTGAGACTTCAAAGCCACCTCCCAGTGACACACTTCCTCCAACAAGGCCACTCCTCCTTAAAATGCCATTTTCTGGTAACCAAGCATTGAAATCTATGAGCTATGGAAACCATTCCTTTTCAAACCACCACAATGAGAGTAAAGAATATGCATCAATTGTGATACTTATCACAAAAGTATGAGTTTGAAACTTCAACATTCAGGTAAAAGCCCAGTGTGGCTGTCTGTACCTGTAATCTCAGCATTGGGGGTATGAGGAGGGGGCCATATGCTGCAGAGATCAGTAGATCCCCAGATCTAACTGGCCAGTCTGGACAACAGCAATCTTATATTCAGTGAGAAGACCCTATCTCCAAAATAAAAGTAAAAAGTGACCAATGAAGACATCTTAACGTCAATCTCTGACCTTCCACAAGCAAAAGCATGGGCACATGTTCACCCACATGTGTACACACATATAAACACACACATCCCCCACACAAAATTAATCATTTAATTATTAAAAGTTTGTATATGGGAACACTGTTCTTTCCTTCTGTTCAATTTCCCAAACACCTAAAAATACTCAGAAAAAGTTGGGGTTTTGTTTGTTCTTTATTTTTTTTTTAAAATATAGTTCCTTTTTCTGTCATCAGTGTCAACCGAAAGAGAAATCTTTAGAAAATACTTACTTAAAAATTATAGTTTAAAGGTGACATTACCTTAATTGCATATTCATATTTCTTCTCAATTAGTGCATAGGTTTTCTATTAAATGACTATTCTTATATATCAAGCAATTTAGGCTACTACTTACAAAATACCTATTCTTTGCAAGGCTCTTTGATAAGCACTTACACACCTTTAAATAAAACCCTCCTTTGAAAAAGCATCACCCCGAGTTAGAAAGGAGGGATGACCAAACCATCATAGACTCTTGCTCTGCACACACAAGCCACCTTGTTCCCTGCTTGTTTCTCAGCAGTCTAACAAGAAAATGAGATTCTCTCTCTCTCCCCTCACATCCTTCTCTCTCTTGCCATAAACACAGTTTTATAGATTCCTGGGCTCTTCTCAACAGAAAGGTGATCATTTCTGCCAGCCCACAGCCACATTGATATTCATGGGACAAATGTTTTGTAACTATACAGCCATACCCCACTAATGTAAATTTCATACACAGCTTCCCAAAGGTTAAACAATGCTGCCCAGCTCTACTGTGCCTGGAAAGCAAATGACAGCGAGAGGCTCAACCTTGGCTGGGGCTGTCCTCTTTGAGAAAGTTCTCTCACAACAAAGTATCACCCTCTGCTTAAGAGAGAACCCCAATGCCCTCTACAGTCAGGTTCCTTGAGCTGGGAAACTCAACATACACACACACACACACACACTCATAACACACACTCAACTCTCTTGTCTTAGCAACTCATCCATAAGGGTAGGAGAAAAATAAAGATGAAAGTATTTTCAAGTTTGTTTTATAAATTTTGTAAAAAACTTCCACAAATATTCTTAGAGTATTATCACTTCCTCTCACTGACCCTTACATTATTTCTCTGGCTCCATACTCTCTCATTCAGTCAGGAATACTTATTAAGAGTCTCCCATATGCCCTTAAAGGTTCAAGGGTTAAGGCAATGAGAAATTCATATAACTTCTGTGTATATTAAAGGATTCACAATCTTGGAAAGAAAGACAAAAAATACATTCAGTTTTGACTGTGTTCAACATATGTAATGTAACGAGAAAAGTGGGTGCATATAGGCTTTAGATGGGAAGCCACATAAAGGCTCTACAAAAAGAATGAGGTGACATCTCCATTGAAACTTCACTACAAAAAGGTTCAGACCATCCAGAGATGAATGGAGGCCTCTGGGTGTAAATATACTAGTGTACCTTAGGGTGAGAAACAAGCCAGAATGATAAGTCAAGAGTCAGGGTGGGGAAAGGGGGTATAGTGATGTGGGATTTCCCTTTGTATGCTGTGAATATCATTGGTTAATAAAAAAGCTGCTTGGGCCAATGACAGGGCAAAGTATAGTCATGTGGGAAGAGATAGAGTGAGAGAGTAGGCAGAGTCTAAGAGAAGCCATGTAGCTACCTCAGGAGACAGATGCTGAATAGAAACTTACCAGTAGGCCACAATCACATGGTGATACGCAGATTAATAGAAATGAGTTAATTTAATATATAAGATCTAGGCAATAAGAAGTGTGAACTAATAGGCCAAGCAATGTTGTAATAATATAGTTTCTGTATGATTATTTCCGGTTGGGGTAGCTAGGAAACAAACAAGCAGTTTCTGCCAATAGATTGGCATGCCAACTTGGGGATGACTATAGCCACATAAAACCTGAGAAAGCTTGGAAAGGAATTCTAGACACAAAAGAATAGAGTTAAGCATGACTTCTTGGTAGCTGGCGTTTTTTTGTTTTTATGTTTTTTTTTTTTTTTTCAGATAAACTCTGTTTGCTGGTACCAAGCAGGGGTTCTGCAGCTCCTTTAAGAAAGGTCTTCCTGATTCAGCACTAGCAACAAAAAGTCGTGCAGTTAAGAAATAGTGGCTTCTTGGTTCATGCTGCCAGCATGAGCTCTGGATTTTTCAGGAGGCTGAGAACTTGAATGGGGTTTATGAAGAGAGTGCTACAATTTGCTTAATGGCAATATAAACCTGCTATGTGTCTGGAAATAGGATTGTGAGCATGGCTTGCAGAGCTGGCACTGGTCAGACCTCCACCATGTTGGACTGGGCAGAGCTAAAAGGCAAAGCAGCTATGGTCCATGCCACAACACATAGCATTTTAAGAAGCTGTCCTGGTCAGAAAAGGATTACAGATACATAGTAGGACAGTTCAGACATAAAAGACATCCAAATGAGACACACTGTGTTTTTAAAATGTATGTAGGACACAGAAGAAAGTTTCTGACAAACTGCTAATATAGGCATAATTATCTTTGAAATTTCCTGCTTCACGGAAAAGTCTTCCAGATACTATGGGCCTGTATACTAAAGATAAATGCTTCAATGTTATAGAAGAACTTTTGTTGACTATCCAGGCAGTGAGATGGTTCTGTCAATTCTAGAGTTATGGAAGTTGCTTACAATGAACTTTCTGTTAACATAGCTAATATTATATCCTTCTGGAGTCTTTGATGGAGTTGAAGACAGATAGTTATAGTTATAAAATGATAGATTAGACATAAAACTTTAGATTCACAAAGATAAAATAAATGACAGAATATTTTTCTTAATTTGCCAAATGTAAATGGCTAAATATTGTAACTATTATTCTTGCTTGATAACTGTTTTGTTGAATATAATCTAGCTATGTTAAAGTTAAAACCTTCCTTCATACTTAGAAAGAGGGAGGTGATGTGGGATTCCCCTCTGTATGCTGTGAATACCCTTGGTTAATAAAGAAGCTGCTTGGACCTATGACAAGACAAAATATGGTTAGGTTGGAAGAGATATAGCAAGAGAGTAGGCAGAGTTGAAGAGAATCTATGTAGCCACCACAGGAGACAGACACCGGTAGAACCTCACCAATAGGCCACAACCACATGGTGATACACAGATTAATAGAAATGGGTTAATTTAAGATATAAAAGCTAGGCAATAAGAAGTGTGAGCTAGGGCTGGAGAGATGGCTCAGTGGTTAAGAGCATTGTCTGCTCTTCCAAAGGTCCTGAGTTCAATTCCCAGCAACCACATGGTGGCTCACAACCATCTGTAATGAGGTCTGGTGCCCTCTTCTGGCTTGCAGACATACACACAGACAGAATATTGTACACATAATAAATAAATATTAAAAAAAAGAAGTGTGAGCTAATAGGCCAATTAGTGTTGTATTAATATGGTTTCTGTGTGACTATTTCCAGTCTGGGTGGCTGGGAAACAAACAAGGAGTTTCTGCCAACAGTATAGAGGCTGAGTCATGGAGTAACCATAGGAAGGATTCTAGCTTTATGCTGCACAGAACAGGGAGGTTGGAGAGGTTTTCATTTAGAAGAGTAAAATCATCCAGTATTGCTGTCTTATACAAAAAGGAATGCAGAGGAAGTAGATTGGAGAAAGAGAGAGGTATGGGGCAATATGGAAAAAAATATATAGGTGGAAAGGGACTGGGCTCCATAGTATGGCAGAACTGTAGAGTACCCAACCTGGTGAGCAAAAGAAATGGCAATATAGTCATCACCCACGTGGAATCCCTGGTATTTATCTTGAAAGGGGCTGATTCAGGCTGAAAGAGGGAGTCCCTTTTTAAATATTTGTTGTTACTATTGGTGGTGGTAGTTTGTTGTTATACACTCAGATGAGTACTTTCCATTGTACACTTGTGGAGGCCAAAGGACAGCTTCCAGGATTTGGTTCTCTCCTTCCATCATGTGGGCCAAAGAGATTAAACTCCAGTACTCGACCTTGGCAGAAAACACCCTTACCTGCTCAACTGCTTCATAGTCTCAAAGGTGGTCTTCAGACAACTAGTCCACACAAAGGAACACACTTATCAACTATGTGAAAATGACTTATCTGCTCAGGAGCCCTGTGAGTCAAGAAAGAAGTCACCAGTGTGTCTCAGAGAGAAATCCTGATGAAGAAAATACTGTGGAAGGTACTAGAACAGAACTGCTGATGGATCTAGCTATGAGTAAGTAGATAAGAGAGAATTGATTCCCAACTTTTGGCCATGAGCATCAAGATGAGAAACCCAATTCTCTGTGTTGAAGATGAATACCTTTATGGTCCTAAAAAATAAATTGTTTCAACCATGACTAAATGTCTTATAAGACAATATAGAGATACTTATATCAGGGGAAAAATAAAAAAAAATAGAGAAAACTCAACCTTGTTCATGTGTGTCAACACACACAGGTCAGGCAGAAGATAAGCAGCTAGATGATTCCATTATGGTCCCATCAGTGACTTCTCTGAATTCATGCAAAGAGACTGGACATGAGGCCCATTCATCTAGACACAGAAGCCTAGAGGGTGAAAGCTGGGCAGTGTTCACTCAATATGTGTTTTATAGCTCATTTCAATCAAGCATTCCCATATCAATCCAGACAGTAGATCATCTACAAATTTAATTAAAAGTATTTGTGCAGAATCTCAATTTGACCATAAAAATTTAATGCTTAATATAGTTTAAGGTTCAATGGACTTTCTTTTTAAATGGAGACAGATGAAATGGCCACAGATTAATTTTTCCGGTCATTCTCAATATATCAGAGTTATGAAGACAACTGAGAAGACTGGATACTCCATGAAGCAGGCTGAATATTAGATAAAATACCGGGCTTAACTGTCTTCTACAAAACTCCCCTTGAGCAATAATTTATTGTCTCTAATTAACTAATTATATGCTTCATAGTAATATTTAGGTAATTGCTTCTCAGAGCCAAGTATTTCTGTCCACATTCTCTTCTAAAACCAGCTCACCTTTGGAAACATGACAACCACCATGTGTGCTTGCTTATAGGGGTGTGGGTATGATGGGGGTAACAGCCTGCAATGTACTGAACCAGATCTATGAATACTTCTAAAGCCTGTGAATTCATTTATGCAGTTGGGTCTTCAAAATTGAGAAGAGTTTTACTAAACCACACTGGACCTGTAGTTTAGTCTTAACTACTGTGCTTGCCAGTTTGGCAACCATGGAAAAAGCAGTAACCATTGGTTTCTTCATCTACAAAAGTGGGAGAGTAATGTCTCACCAAGATCTTCATAGGAAGGTAAACAAATAAATGGAAACATGGCATGTAAAAAATCAGTGACTGTTTCTCTTGACAGGATGAATGAACTCAAGAACATGACCCACTAGTTATCTGAAATATTTTACTACATGTTAGTTTAAATTGTCAGCTTGACAGGTCCTAGAATCCTAAGAGAGGAGCTTCCAGGCAAACCTGTGAGAAATTATCTATATGAAGACAGATTATCATCATTAGGAGAGATAGAAAACCCCACCCTAGATGTAGGTAACACCTTTGCCCAAGCTTTAGTCCTGCTCTACAAAAAAAGAGAGTTGAGCACTGTTGTATCTCTGATTCCTGACTGCAATGAGACCCAAGTTTTGCCCCTGTAATTTCCCTACCAAAATGGACTGTACCCACACACTGTGAGTCAAAATAAATCCTTCATGTTACTTGTACCTGCATTCTATAACAACAGGAAAATTAATGAATATATCCCCAAGTAATGGAATAGCAGAAATTAAATGTTTCTGAGCTGATACTGATACAGCCTGAAGCCTGTGTTCCTTCCCACTGACATTAACAATTGATCAATAGATATTGTATTCTTTCACACTGACATATAACAGTCCATCAGTAGGCATTCTATTCCATCTGTCTCCATTTTTCTCACTAGAGGGGACCAGAGAGTTAGCTTATGCTTATTCTAAATATGAAGAAACCAAGACCCAGAGAGGTGGAATGACATATTTGTATATTTGCATAAATCTCCCCACCTTGGTTTCTCCTGTCAACCTAATGGTCTTAGAATACATGGCAATTTTGAATTACTTGTATAGTGGAGCCTATATACAGAGCCCAGGAAAAGCAGAATGGGCCCTCCATTTGTTCAGGACAGGTTGGCTTCTAAACATAGAATATTCTAGTTCTGCATCAGATTAGCATGCAGCTAACAACTTTGGTTTACTTTATAGTATCATTTGGTACACCAGATAGAGGTTTATTTTTGGCTGAAACATGTTATAAATGTTAATGTTATTGAGCAAGGCAGACCTCTGCAATGCACCGGGTCCCCTTAGCTTCTTTCTATTATATACCAACCCACTTCACTCAGGAAACTTCTCTATAGCTGACTGGAGATTACTCCCACATGGCATCTTTCATGTCTTGGAGAATTCTATGATTTACTTGCTTGGGTTCTTATCTTCATAATTAAAATGTCAGAGTGGTGATTACAAAATATAACAGAAGGTTAGACAAGCTGATGTATTTCATTTTCTCACAGCAATCAGTTCTGAATATGTGCAGTCTGTGCATGCCGCAATTTTTCTGTGGTATCTGGAAGCAATATTTCCCCTCTTGTCATTATCAACCTATGTCAGGTCTGTCCTGATGGGTCTGTACATTTCTGAGAAGAGGAGTGTGGATTGAGGAAGGAAATAGACATTAGAGAGAAGCTACAGTTGAGAGGACTTATAGTGAATACTGTAAAAAAAAAAAAAGCCCAGAGTTCATTACTCACAGTCCTTATATACCCCAATCAAAAGGGAAGGGTACAAGACTTCCAAGATACAAAGAACAAGCAAGCATCATTATCTCCTTACATCTCAAAACACCTGGTAACCACACCCTAAGTCAAACATTCTGTTGTCTGGATTTTGAAGAGTAAAGCATTCAATAGCCACACTTTTGCTCAAAAATCTTGTTATTTTTCCTTGAGGAGCAGGAATAGGCTTGAACTCTCTGACCTTTAGTCAAGATGGAACAGATCCAAAACTGTGGGCCTTCACAATTCCCTCTTTTTAATTCCTTTAATGATGCCTACACTCCTGCCACAGAACAGATGACTATGCCTGTTTTAGGTTGTCTTTTTCAACCTTCAAGACGTACCCATCATTGGTCCACAAATTCCACCATGTATGTCCTGTCTTTGGTTTACTGGAGGCAAAAAAGAAATCTTACCCATCTTTGACTACTAACATCTGTTTATAAAGGCTTAAGGGAGAGTGCATAGCTTGACCCCATGCACCTCTAAGCCAACTTTACACTGAGAGTTCACAAGTAACTTGATAATCATAAGCAAGCAAATAATGCCTACAATACACATGCGCCTATCGCTGCAATAACTTCTAATAAGAGAGTAAAGAATGACCAAACTGGAATGGCCTTTTTAAATTGATCCAGGATGTCTTCAGCAGTTTTAGCTGCAGCAAAATCCAAATTTGCCTTATTAAACACATCAAATCTAAGGACTCACTAGTATAATGCCAAATTTCTCTCAGATAAGCTATAACCTTTTGCCAACCAGTAACATTTTCATAGTGAACAGAAGAGTTACAAATATCACAGGTCAATACCATAATTCTAGGATGAATATTAACAATGACAACACAATTGATTAAATTACAATTCTCATAACTTTGTTCTAATCAAAGGAAATATTTTTCTGGTGGCGTGGTCTGTTGGTGGACACTGTTTGTTCATTCCCAGCTGTCCAAACTCAAAATAATCACTCATAAATGATATTATTTGCAATACTATTCGGCCAATAGATTAAGCATATTGCTAGATAGCTCTTATATCCTAAACTAACTCATCTCTATTAATCTGTGCATCACCATGAGGAAAAAAGTTAGTAAGATTTCAAATGATCCATGATTCAATTCAGTTAGCTTCAGCCTAGGAATGGAAAGACGGTCCAACAGCGCAAACCAAATCAAGACAATTTCCAGCCAAAAAGCTTGGCACTGAATCCAAACATTTGACCACTTTAAGATCTATGTAGAAGATAAAATGTCTAAGAAAAATTAAGGTTTTTTTTATAGTTTTCACCAGAACTGGGGCTTTTTAAATCCATCTTGCTTGCCTATAGAAGTAATATAACCTATAGAAAAGAGAAACTGAAAATCTTTGAAATACATATAGAGAGATGTTGCTGTGTGTCCTATCTATCAGAATTGAGCAGGCTGGTCTCTTTTTTGTGTCTTCATCTTACCTTAAGTTAGTACTGTGGGCTAAGATATGACCCTCAATGCATATGTTGAAACTGGAAATTTCAATTTTATGGCTTTGGAGATAGGGCCTTGGAAAGAAAACCCAGCTTAAGTAAGACCATACAGGTGGAGCCCTTGTTATGAGATTATTGCCCATACAAGACGAGATATCATAAAGCCATCCCTCTCCCTCCAAGTGAAGGCAGCAAGAAATGACCACACCTAAGAGACAGCAGTTCCTACAACCTAACCAGGTTGGAATATTTACCTTTAACTTTTAGTCTCTAGAACTGTAAGAAAATAACCTCCTATTGTTCAGACTTGGTCTGTAGTATACCTTCTCTAATATACCTCCGCCGAGTCATTACTGGCCAGGAGAACGCCTCTGTTAGGAAAAGAAATGAGGTCTAAAGAAGCTTTTTAAAGAATCAGTAAGCATCACTGCCTCTTTTGACCTGCTCATAAGAAAGAGAGACCTAAGTGATCCTCATTACATCTGGAACTTCCGCTCCATGTTTACGGCTTACTAGGCATAGGACCCCACCCCCCCAAAAAAAATTTCTTTCAGTTGTCTTTCATTTCCTCATTTGGGAAAGGAAGATAGCACTTATCTGATGGCCATCAACTCAAAAGCTGAAGAAGGCTCAGCAGTGAAGATCATGCCCTGCTCAGCCTTGGCAGGAGACTTGAGTTTGGTTCCAGCACCCACGTGCTGCAGCTCACAACTACTTTTAAGTTTAGCTCTAGGTTGCCCTCTTGGGGACTCCTTAGGTACCAGCAGCTGGCACATAGGCATGCCCGTTTCCTCCCACAGATAAATATGCTCGCGTCTAAATCATAAAATAAATCTTTACAAAATTAAACAGGGTGAAAGTCACATCCCTCCTTCTGACACTGTGACTTGCCATCACCATCTACAAAATTCAAGATAAAGAACCACATAACTAACTTTATTATCTTGTTTTGGGCTGTATTTACAGACATCCAGGACCATAGGTTGGGCATGTCTGGTATATTATAAATGATAAAAGCACAAAATTATACCTCTAACTTCAAATTTAGGACATTTACAGAAATATACCTTTTTCTGATTTATCTACTCAGAGGAGAAGTCCAATTTCCCCGGGGTTAACCTGATTATATCCAAATTCCTGCTGCCCTGCTTGATTCACATGAAATTGAGGAAATATCTTTTTTGTCTGGAAAGTGAAGATAACAGTGGTGTGGGGCTTGCTGGGTTGTGGTAAGGACTAAGAGAAGAGATAGTATATGGAAGTGAACATTTATCAATCAAAAGGCGTCTGGGATCACCTGTTTTCAGGAATAAAGTTTTATTGGAACACAACAATCTCATTTGCTCAGATTTTGTCTGTGGCTTCTTTCCCATTTTAATTACAGTAGCAGAGTTTCAGCAGATATCACCTCGTGTGCTAATCCTAAAATACTAATCATCTGGCACTTTGTAGAAAAAAAAATACTTTGTAGACCTCTGGCCTATGTACAGAGTTTAAAATAGATCGAAACAACTTAAACTCTCAATGAGCAATGGTGCATTTGTCCTTGGGAAAAAAAGTTTGTTTCCGGAGCTGTAGGACGAAGCTGGATGGGGGAGGGTAGGCAGACACCGTCACTTGCCTTGTGAAGTTTAGCTGTAAAATTCCGAAGCACACAGTCCTTCACAGAAGCCAGCTTTCCCTCTGGGCTGTGGTATAATTGTGTGCAGTGGGCACAGAATGGGGTTGCAGACTTATTGGATTTCCCTGTCTCTACTAATGCTGGTTAGTAGACCTCATACCAAGCATGAAATATGTTCCCCAGGCTGAAAGCGCTGTAAGAAGCCTTAACCCCAACCAAGGTTCTTGCAGCAAAATGGGGAAACAAGTGTAAGAAGGAAACAAGGAAGTTCTCACACTATACAGCCCTGCAAAAACTAAAAGCTGTATTTAGTAAGATAATGGAGAACAGCCAGAAGCAATGATGCCTTGAAGTTTATCGGGTGAGATACATAGAAACAGATTCCTGTCACAATGTGAGTTGTGGCAGGAGATAAAAAGCATTTCATAAAAATGTGTTTATATGCCAGACCCTGGCACACTAAAAAAAATAAATCCAACTTTAATATCCACCAGCATACTTCAGTGCAGCTTTTCCCACACTGGAGAAAACATGTAGAAGCTGGCACTTACACAAATTGCACGTTCTCCTTCTGCACATTTATTTACTCATGACATTTTTCATGACGCTCATTTTCCAGCTGACAAAAGTTGGACCACTAAGAGGCTGTGATTGGCTGAGAGATGGTCCACATGGTACAGAAGTGATCGTCTGGGTCAAGGAGCTAACAGTCCAGGCTTGGATCACACACTTGACACTAGCTCAGAAGACTGTTGAGCCCATGTGGGTTTTTGCATCCTGCTACCAGAGAAGTGTTGTGAGGACTTAAGGGGGGGGGGTCTTTAAATGTTTAACGTGGTACCTGATACCTACATTCTCAGTAAGCATTAGCTAGCATCGAGTGGTCATCAACATCATTACTCTGTTGGAAAGAGTGGAAGGTACAGAGTCAGAGCCTTGGAAACCTGTTGTTGTCAGTGAGGAATTCAATTACATTGGGGCTGAGGCATCTAAAAATCGATACAGTGTTGTTTGATCCGGGGGAAAGTAAAAGGATTAATTTCTACTGTTTTAGCTCTCCAAAAAAGTAGGTACCTAAGTATTTCATCTTTATCTTACATTAACAAAATTTATATCCCACTTATTAAAGTTACTACCCTCCCCCCCCAAAAAAATATATGGAAAGGTTATTTTTCAATAAAATACTGCCATCTTACATATAACCAGATCAGTAGAAACTAGATGTCCTCCATATAAACGGTCTATCATAAAACATATCATGGGGTCTCATGCTTTACATTCTAACAGACCATTAAAGCACAAACCAGTTCACGTTAATCCAATAGGGTGTATTTTATCCTGTCGGGTCTGACACAATAGTCTGTCTGCCTTGTCCTTAGGGTACAGTCCTGTAAGGGTCCCATGAGGACCTCAAATGGCAAGGCACCTCATCCACAGCACACACTTCAGTATGAGTGTCCTACTGAATTCTCTCTCCAGTTAAGTGAGAATACTGATGAGTCTGTGTGCTTCCTAGTTCCACCACCACTGATTTCTGAAGGGGTTTGTCTCCCACGGCCCATGAACTGGACAGCCAGTGCCTCCAGGAGAGACCCGTGCAAAAAACTGAATTCCTAATCATTTTCCTTTTCTATGAAACTGTGGTCTACCCCAACAAATCCTAACTGATTTGGTATCACAGTCTGATTTTGTTTTCGAGATTCACAAGGTGGCTGAAACTCCTCCCAGTTTGACAGCCTTTGTCTTCGTGGCAATTTTAAATCAGAACTTGCTGGGGGTGGGGAAAAGTCACAGACGGCAGACCATATCCAAGGAACGTTTTCCTCTGGATCTAGACTTCTCTGTGCCTGGCTGACTTGGCGATTCCTTTCGAAGAGTCCCTGTAGTTTGATGAACTTCGGTTCAATCTGTCTTTACCTCGATTATCTCTGTGTGTACACATCCATGTATGTGCAGGTACATGTGTACAAATGTGTGTACAGGGCCACATGCACATGTGTTCACATGTATGTGGAAGTTGAGGACAACCTTGGGTGTAATTTCTTGACTCCCATGCACCTTTCTTGATTTCTAGGCTGTCTCTTACTGGCCTGGAGAAGCCAATCAGAAGCCCTGAGGATCTCCCTGTCACTGCCTCCCCAACGTTAGCATTACAAGTGTCTGCCACCATAACCATTTTTTTCTTTTGGATGTTTTATTATTAACTTATCTTAATGGCTGTGTCACTTGCATGTACTTTCAAGCTCACTTGCATGGCTTTTCACTAGAATTTCATGTTGAGAATATTTGTTTTGGCTTCCACAAAATTATGGCAACTTCAAAAAATTTTTAAATTAGATATTTTTGTTTTTGAACATTAATTCTTGCATGCATGTACATATGTGTGACACATGCATACTTTGTGCCTAGGGAGGACAAAAGGGAGTACCAGATCCCCTAAAGCTGGAGTCAAAGATAGCCCTAAGCTACTATATGAGTGATGGGAATTGAACCCATGGCCTTTGGAAAAGCAGTCAGTGTTTTTAGCCACCAAGCCATCTCTCCAACCCTTCAGTTGTCCACTAGAGACTTCATAAGAGCCTCTATTTAAATGGGCTAGATCTATTAACATTACCATATTTTTAAAAAAGCTAAACCCTTAAGAAATATTTCGATATTTTAAGTAAAATTATTATTCATTTTAGTAATACAGACTAGTAATGTTATAAAAAAATGCTCTTTTCCCTTAAAATAATGGATGAAAGGATGGCACAGTTTTCCATAGTTTTAAAAATCTTTCTAAGGTTTAACTGAATAGAAGAGGGTCAGACTCTGCCACCAGCTTCTGCGTTCATTCTGCTGCTGTGTGTTGTCTTGGGTTGTAGGACACGAAGAAAGGAAGCCTCACAGACATGCTCTGCTGGAAGCTGGAAGAGGACTATAATCCTATTTCCTGATAATTCTGGGATTGCTCCTTGGACACTACACCTACACCCAAGAGGCTGTGCTTTCTCCAAACACGAATGTGACATGAAATCCAACATCACATCCACTAATACTGTGGCTATGTTACATTTAAATACAATAATCTATCTTTTGTTATAAATGAGTGTTTTACAAATCAAATAGTTGTGATATAAAACACTATCTGGAAAATAATGGATGACAGTCATATGCATCTTTTAAATGTTAGATTTTTTTCCACTATAAATTTAAAACACATTTGTCAATGTTCTGGTCAAAATGTACAATTTTTGAGAGACTATCAAACTGTTGGCAGTAAAAACAGACTTCTCCAAACCTTATCAACAACAAATAACAGATACTGTCTATTTTTACATTTTTAACTTTTTGAAGTACAGGATTGCCTTTTAAAATTTTGAAACAGGATCTTACTGTGTCACTTAGGCTGGCTCAACTCACATTGCAACCCAGGGTGGACTTGAACTCAGCATCCTCTCCACAGCGTGCTGAAGAGGAAAGATTACAGGTAGATGCCAACAAACCTAGAATTTTTTTCTTATTTTCAATATACTATCTACAAAAAAAAAACTAAGTATGAAAAAAGCAATAGCTGCCAGCTACCTTTTCCAGTGAAAATGGTAAGCTATGAAAACACTGGCCCAAACTGCCTATGGCAGCCCCTCAAGGGGTTTGGTGTCCCCCAGAGCACTTTGGGTAGCACCGCCATTTTGTAGCCCAGAATGCTTTAAAGAAAAAGACAATCAATTAATTATTTTATGCTTTATCAAGACCATTTGAAGTTAGTCTGCTCTGTGTGATAAGTGTGATACACACATATCTGCATTTTGGCACATATCGCCCTGATGTCTACTCTGATGTCTAAAATGTGTGTGCACGGCGGGAAGGAGTCTTGATGGGATTATTTTTTTCATCTCTTTCAGCGAGTGTTTTCATGTCTTCTAAGGCATCAGCAGTTTTAACTACCCCTGTTTTGCACTCTCAGCAAAACGTCAATCATAGTAGAAATAGCTTAATATTACTGTGGTGATAGTAACAAAATCCCTTAGAATGTGGAAAAAAACAAGACTAAAAAAAACAAACTAAAGTATTTATTTCTGCCTTAAAATACATATCTATATTTTCCTAGTATTTTCTATTCAAATTCCACTGATTTTGGTTTTTTTATACCTCATGGAATTAGTGTTTCCAAATGCTTACAAATTGCTAACTCTTCAGAGTCTTAATAAGCCTTGATAAAAATATGTAAACAGAAGCAAAAATTCATACCTACTGTTTGCTTTGTTTCTTGGTCATTTCTTAGTAAATGTTTTTGTTTTATGTTGACAGTGTGGTTAATTAACTATTCCTGTATTATCTCTAAATTAATTCCATCGAGATATAAATTAAATTGCTTACAAATTATCTGTTTACATGTTTTTAAGAAGGAGAAGATAATATTCTCAGCATGACTTGAGGGAGCTATAAATAGAGGAGATTAACTTGGTTTGTAATAATGCCAAAAATAAAATTAAAGGGAAAAGAAACCTTTTATTTTTACATTATAGGCATTATAGCCCAGGCAGAGGAATACCCACATATAACTTATATTGTCCTTATGTCTAAAATGTAATTTGATAGAAGAAAAATGACTATAATTTACAAATAAAAAAGAAGATAAGAGTGATTAAAATAGATATAAATTTGAAAGAAGGATGAAAAGTAAATGAAAACTGAAAGTTATACTCCTGCCACACTGATTGTTGGTCCTTTAGTTTCAAGACAGGGGCTTACTATACAGACGGGGCTGACCTTGAGCTCACTACCAGCTTCTACGAGTGCTGGGATTACAGGCATGCATTACCATGCCTGGCCATCCTATAAAGTTATTAAAGGTGATATTTGAGTCATGAAATAAGCTGAAAAGAAGCTGGCATAGTTCTTCCTAGAACCTACAAGATACTCTAAGCGACCTTGAACATAAGAATAGCCCCCGTGACCTTGAAGGAAATGCGTGTTCTCACTGCCACCCACGTGAAATAAAATACTTGTTGCAGGGAAGTTGTGGGAAAGAGATAATGAATTTTTTCTCTCTTCATTCTGGGGTCTAAGGAGAGAGGATGGCACCAGTCACACACCTATACATCTGTGTGGGTGTAACACAGATTAAACACATGTAAACAATGTTGTACATGGACAGTGTGTCTCTTTTCACCTTTCTTCTGAAGCAGTGTGTCTGATAGTGAAAGCAAACTGGTTCTAGGGCAGGGAGTTGAGCCTGGCAAAATCATTCTACTAGATTCGGTTGTTTTCATCTGAGAATTTTATGATTTCTTCCAAGTTACTGCTAAACGAACATCCTGTGGAAGCTTCACTTAGTTGAACTGAGGTGACTAAGAAGGGTTTAAGTAAGGCAGAAGAGCAATCAGCCGCTCTCTTCTGAGGTTGAGCAGTCAGCCTCCATCCTAGAGAAGGAAGGCAGAGGTATTGCAAAGGCAGCAGGGATAGCAGCTGATGGAGCAGGTAGCGGGGCTCACATTCAAAATGCAAAGATAAAGGCCTAGTCAGAAGAATTAACTCAGCAATTGAGCAAGAAGGGGATCATGTCATACACAAGCCATTATCTTCCTCCAGGATCATAAGACTAAAACAAAGTTGAGTTCACATTAACTGTGGGTTCGTGTTTGTGTTTCTCACAAATTGTCTCTTGGATGAAGAGATGACTTGGTGGTTACAAGTACTTCCTGTACTTCCAGGGAATCCAAACTTGGTTCCCAGCACCCACAGTGGGGGACTCTACAACTGCGGGGGGATCCAACACCCTCTCTGGCTTCCACAGGCATGCCTATATATGTGGAATACATGATACACACACATAAACACAAGTTAAAATAAACTCAAAACAAATTACCTCCTAAGAATGATTTCAAGGGCTTTTCTGGAGAATTAGACAGTGATGTAACAAATTTAAGTTCTTCATTATTTAAAATAACAAAACAAAACCAAAAAATCCCTCATCTCTTCTCTTGTGTATTTGCTATTCTGCCTCTTCTTGGAAATGCCTTGTCACCACTGACTTTACCAAAGACAAGAACAGTTAGTCCAGGAAGAAAACATCAAGCCTTGTTTATAACAGTAATAGTACTTTCATTTCTTCAACTTTGAAACTGAATAAGAGCCCTTATCAGCAAATGAAAGCTTCCAATAGCAGAGAAATAAAGAGATTGAAAAAACTATAAAAAGCAAGAAAGCAAGCAAATAAGCGAGAGAGAGAGAGAGAGAGAGAGAGAGAGAGAGAGAGAGAGAGAGAGGAAAGCTGCATGAAATTAAAGCAAATGTCTACTCTCAGCTGTCATTAATCTCTTGGGCAAATATAAAAATCTAGCAAGTTTACTGACTGTCTCCTGACTGTATGCCATTACTATTGCTCTGTTTCCATAGCCACTGATACCTTCTCAGTGGGGCCACCCAGTAAAACGTTCAAACAGAAACATTATAAAGATGAAGAGGCACAAGTACGTTCAAACGTTGAGGTTAAAAAGTTGTAAGTTTACTGACTTACTTAGGAATACACAGCACACATAAACAAGTAGAACGCTGCTGGGTTGTGGTGGCGCATGCCTTTAATCCCAGCACTCGGGAGGCAGAGGCAGGCAGATCTCTTTGAATTCGAGGCCAGCTTGGTCAGCCAGAGTGCTTACACAGAGAAATCCAGTCTTGAAGAAAAAAAAAAGAAAGAAAAGAAAAAGAAAAAAAAGTAGAATGCTAAAAAACATAATGGGGTTTTTTACAATTTTTGTCTAAACATTGTTCAATAATGAAAATAGGTATCTTGAATTATCCCAGACAGCTCTTTCAGGAGATAAACACCTAGTTTTAAAAAGTGCAGCTAACGCTTACCAAGCAAGCCTGAGGCTGCCAGTTCAGATCTCCAGAACCCACACACAGCCGGAGACAGCAGACCACGTTTGTGACCCTAGAGTTTCTGCTGTGCAGTGGGAGGCAGAAACAGGAAAATCTCCCTGAGCTCAAAAACCTGGCGTACAAAGTAAGCAGTAAGTAAGAGAAACCTTGTCTCAAATAAGATGGAAATTAAGGACCCATAGCTGAGATTGTCACTGGCCTCTACACATCTGTCATGGTACGTACGGCTGCAGATACACACACACACACACACACACGAGAGGGGACGTTAAGTACAATTAATGCAACAAGCACAAAAGGTTATTCCTGTAATTCTATATTAAGCTGTATCTCTAAATCTAGAAGCAATAATCCCACAATAATGGAGAAGCACTCTGAAAAAAAAAAATGAGACCATGAGCTTTCAGCAAATGTGATAAAACTATTAGACGGCAAAAAGAATTTATACTCAATCTATGTAGTTCCCTAAATTATGAATATATGGAATAGGAGTCTGGCTACAGGGAGAATATTATGGGAAAAAACAATTGAGATGATTATTTCTCTTATAAGCTCTCTAATTTTGAAATGGGATATAATACGGGTCGTTGGTGTCCTTGTCAGTAGACTTATACAAGGACAAGCCACTAAGATATTTCAATAGTTCCTTAAGCGTAGGGAAGGGGCATTGCTCAATGATAAGGCACAAGGTCCTAGGTCCAATGACCAGACAGAAAAAATAGACTTATTTCAAGCTCACTTTGCATATCTTCACAGTAGAAATCCATGCAGAATAAAACCTTAATTTACTGGTGTCCACAAAAATTTTGGGAACCTCAAAAATCAAAAGCCATTTTTTTTAGATTTTATTTGTGAATACAATGGTTTCGATGCAGGTCCTGTACTGTAAAACAACCTTCATCTGACTGAAAAAATGGTTGTGGAAATTTTGGTAAAGAGAACAAAGATCCTTTTATTTATATATGAAAAATTAACCACAGTGGCCAAAACAATGGCAAAAGGATAAATGTTTTGCCATAGCAGAAATATCACATCTTAAAAGTAGGAGTATGATGGATGTAGAAATATAGAAGTAAATAACATTGTCTAATGGAAAAAGTCAGAAAAAATGGTTAATATAGGATGCCAGTAGCACGAACATATATATATATATATATATATATATATATATATATATATATAATTTAAAATCTACTTCTGACTATTTTCTTATAAAAATATTTTATTAAATTTACTAACTGTGTTATTGGTACCCAGCAGAGCCCAGCTCTGCTGACCCCCTGCCAAGGTTCAGGTCAGTTGCCCCAGTGTAGTGAAGGACTTGGAAGATTTCTAGTCTAAGAAGTAACTGAATGAGCTCACAGATATGCTGTTCAAACCATGTCCTTTATTTTTCTTCTCCTGTTGTTTTTTTTTTCTGCAAAGTTTCCAGCTTATATACACTCCCAAAACAAAGGCAATTCTCTGGTAATCGCAAGGTTACAAATCTAATGTTTCTCTTGGGGTCATAAGGCAGGTGGGAGCTGTCCTGGGAGACTCAGTCAGCAGTTTATAGTTTGAGGGAAGGTGTGGCAAGGAAGACACCCTAGCCACACTAGGAGGCAGAAAGATTGATTTAATAGACTCTAAATTCTAAAGGGGGGTTGTACAAAATACCACATTTCTAGGTGTGCTTTGATTAACTAGGGTCAGTGATAGATAAATGTAAAGGGAAAAACGGGTAGGTATAGAAGGTTCATGACTTTTCTTTAGGGTTAGAGCTGAGGGTCACCTGAGGTAAGCACTTTCCCAAGTCAGCTATGGAAGAATTAGGGCACTCAATCTCAAATGAGCTTGGACACCCCTTAAAGGTCCCATATGTGATCTATATGAAAGACTCCTTTCCTGACTGCATGTCCTGCCAAATGGAAGAGAGTCGTGGGGAGCTGGCTTCTAAGTTTATCTTGGGGAGCACAGTGAAGATTTGACTGTGGGAATCAAAGCTTTTGACTGTGTGACTAAATTCTCTTACCAGAAGTCTCATGGAGTGGGAGGAAGTCACCTGATAAGCAAAAGAACAAGGCAAGTACCCACAGTCCTTGGGGGACAAATAGATCCAGTAATGAAGTGTGTCCCAGTATATATTCTATACATCAAGACTACATAGTCAAATGAGAAGTCATCCTCTGGACCACCCACAGACATTTGTGCCCATTAGATTGAGATGTAATCATGAGATTACATATACACATAATATGAGATTACACACTATAGTATAGGTGTTGGGGTGATACCAAGCTGCTTCAGCAAAAGGGAGCAACAGCTTCCAGAGTCGATGATCCTGCAGACCTTGTCTGGACAGGACTAACCTCCATCAGATAACCATGCCTCTGGCGGGCTGCCATCTGAACACTAGTTGTCACCTGCTTCTTATGGATTCTGACACTGTGTCGGGGCAGGGTGACACACATGGCACTGTATAATGAGGAAGGAAGCGGACAACTTCAAGGAGTCATTTCTTTCCTGTCACCATGTGGCTCCTGGAGACGAACTCACATTGTCAGGCTTGGCGACAAGTGCCTTTATCTACCGATCCACCGTGCTATTTCCTGATCATTTTCTTTTACCTATTGTATTCGCTGGTTCCTCCGGTTTGCTCAAAGTGGAAACAGAACATTACTGCTTCTCTCTAATTTCCCTGGGAATTTCTCTAGTGTCTTCTTATTAAGTTAGAAAGAAGGTGTAGTTGGGTAACAGGTTCTACTACACTGAATGGGCAAGATGATCATACAAGGCTCGGGATAGGTGTGCAAACAGAATCGCAGCCTCTATTCAACAACCAGTAGGGGCATTGATTTCTGCCCACAACTGTGTAAATGAAATAGACCTATAGGTGACCACAGTCTAGGTAGCAACTCTAATTGCAGCCTGCAAAAGACTCTAAAAAGTTCAGCTTGACCATGCCTAAATCTCCTAAGCCACCAAAAGTTTGAGACACTCAGTGTTGGATTAAGGCACTACATTTTGAGTAATGTTCTATGTAGCAATAAATAAATAACATCATGAATATAACTGTAATTCTTCACTAGATCTGAGGAGGAGAACAGAAGGTATTGCTAAAATGGTCAGAATTTTTGAATATGCATTAGATAATGTCATATTGATGTGAAATCCCTTAGATGGGAAATATTATCAGGGTTATGTAAGAAAATGTGCTGCAAGAGTCAAACTAAGATGGTAGAATAGATGCGATTCACTTTCAAGTAGTTCAACAAGCAAAAACCAGTCTGGCTAGGTACAGATGCTGTATGTTCTCATGTGGATGTGCTTATCCAGAAGGCTGGGCAGCCAGACGTGAACAATTTACAAATGCCCATGAAAGGAGCATGAATATTTGCTATATTACTCTACAGAGATGATATAATTGTAGATGCCATTCTATAGATCAAAATTGCCAACTATTCGATAGATTTTAAATTTTTCTACATCAATGATTACATTTTAAATTTTACTACAGCTAATACACTGACAGTAGGAGAAGATGTGCATCGAAATCCCAGATACCCACCCACCCACTGAGTTCCCCAGCCTCCTCAGGGCCAAGGGACACTGGGAATAAAGCCCCATGATAAACAGGGTCAGAAACCCACCACAGTAGATTGCATTTTAAGTCTGATACATCAGTAATGTCATGCTTCTTAATCCATTGCATAACTCAATCATAATGTGATCAGTTTGTCTTTGTATAGATAATTAGTTCCAACTACCTGAAAGTCTACAGCTTCTAAGAAAAGGTTACTAGACAATTAATTGGAGCTTTTGAGTTGAACAGTGACGTTTCCATTTCTTCAATTTATTGCTTATAGCACCTGAGTAGGAAGGACCTTGGAATCTTGGTAAAAAGCAGATTCTGACTCATTAGTCCTAGAATGGGGCTCTAGAGCTTACATTACAATGCCCCCCAGATGACTCTGAGGCTGGTGGTCCTAGGATTACATTCTAATCCCAAAGTCTCTGTTCCACTTCCCACCAGACTATGGTTTAGTGGAGTTAAAACTGCTAATCATGGCAGCACTGGTAACTTACCTATGAATTTACTTCTCAAGATGGCAAATGTGTGCATGTATATGCTCATGTGCGCACGCACGTGTGTGTGTGTGTTGTCACCATAGTAAATTGGGAAGAACAATTTTTAAAAGAAATCAACAAAATGTTCACCGACAAGAGAATGGTCGTATAAGGGATGGTTTATCTATACAACACAATACTCATCTCTTTTTTAAGACTGCCACCCATGCTCATTCCTGTGACTCAGCAATTCCAGTCCTGCTTACCTTATTCCACAAGAGAAATGAAACAGACCCACAGAAAGATGCATATAAGAATGTTCATAGGAGCTTTATGCCTAAGTTCCTAAAACAGGCTAGGTGACCATGAACAGGAGAAATGGATAAACAAACTGGAGCACAGTCACATAATGTGGGGCTAGTTGGTAGTAGAAAGAACATACTACTGGTGTACACATATACCGACATGGGTGGCCCACGAGAGCATTCCCCTTAGCAAAAAAAGAAAAAAAGACTTTCACAAAAGAGTTTATGGTTTGGGAGGTAGTAATAATTGCCTATTTTGGGATAGAAGTTTGAAATATATAGGTGGATGCATTTATGAAAAGCCACCAAATCCTAGAATTGTCCTTTGTGGATTGAATTGCTCACCATCTGCACCAACACAAAGAAAGAAGGCATCCAAACTCTAGTAAATGACTGCACAGGAGAAGAGAAGCTCACCACCAACACCTAGCGCTTACTGTGAAAGGATTAGGGCAATAAGATCAATTGGGAGCCGAATGGAGCCGTAAGCAGTGAGACAGATAACAGGCGCACAGCAAAGCCTTCATGGTAGAATCTGTGCTGTGGCCAAAGTTTCTTTAGCTCTTTTGTACCCTTACCTTTTTCATATTAAACTGTTAAATAAAGTACACTATCATTATGTGAAAGATTAAAAAATGTCTTCTTACCTATCCAAATGCTCATGTGCAAGAAAGTTCTGGGCAGGCAAACAGGGATTTAATTAAGCTCTGCTGACCCCGGAAAAGTTGTTGGTTGGTGGTAGAGACAGGGAGGGTTGACTTTGTGGCAGAAGGCAGGGTTTGTGGGAGAGGAGCAGAGGCGTGTTTAGAAAAAGTGATACTGTCAAAACGAGGTTATACAGGCAGAGAAGCAATGACCTGCAACAGCCAGAAGCAAGGCTGGGTTTAGTAACAATACATGTGCTGAAATGCAACACAAGTGTGAATGACAAGTTGTGTAAGTCTCTGCCCTTTGTAACCCACACAGAATCACTAGGAATTGCCTTGACCCTGCCCCTCTGTGCAGTCAACTACATAATGCTGAGACATATACAACTAGTTCTTTTTGCATTGAAAGTGCTACTCACGCTTGGATTGTAGCTATGTTGGCAGAGTGCTTTGCCTGACGTGCACTCTGGTCCTGGATCCTCAGCACTATATCAACCCGACATAGTTGTACGTGCCTATAATCCCAGCACCAGGGAGATGGATGAAAGAGGATCAAGAATTAAGGTCATCCTCAGTTACACAATGAATTTAAGGTCTACCTGAGCTACATGAGACCCTGCCTTAAACAAAAAAAACAACAGCAACAAAAAAGTAGCATGCTGTTGTATGCCGAGATGGACTAATGGAATTCTTAGTTTCTTTCTCGGACTTGGTATCTTCCATAGAGGGGAAATTTAGACACTAAGATACATGTGAGAATGATTGAAAATATTGTTCCTAACACAGATCTGTTGGCTACCTACCTGCCCAGGCCACTGAACTTCTCTGGGATGATTCCCACAAAGATGTAATCACAGACCTACCTACACGTCTCCCGCTCCCGCCCCCCCTGCCCATTAGCTATGGCTAATTCTACTAGGATAAGCAGACCCAAGATGATCCAATCAGATTCCTTCTCCGACCAGTCCAGAATTTGCTAATGTTAGCCGTGGGAGACAGGTAAACCTGGGAACTGTGGAGATGCTCACTTCTACCAAACACAAGGGAAAAGCAATATAGAACTGATCTGCGGAGAGAGAACCTGAGACTGTGCAGAGAAGTAGCGATGGAATCAATCAACAGGGCTGGCAGCATCCTTGGGCAGAACACTTGTCTGGGTTGCAAGTGTTCCCAGCATAAGCATCAATAAGACCCCACAGGGAACAAGACACGGTGATGTCCAGATATACCGTACACTTCTGGTTCTTTCCATATCACACTAGTAGGTCCCTCCCCCTGGGTTTTACGATACAAACCTGACATTGGCCACAGAAGGTCTTACTTTATTCAGTAAGTCTGGTGAATTTCTCCAATTTGTAGAGGCACAACTCAGGCCATTACCCCAGAAGAACATGCAGAGTGAAAACCCAGATGTCAGCAGGCATGTTGTCTGAGACCCTGAGAGCTCAGAGAACTTCACACTGAATGGTCTTTAGGCTCTCTGTACTGTCAACTCCCTTCCTTGGAGGAATGCATGGCCCTTGCTCCAGACCTCCCAGCTGGGGGCCAGAGGCAGAAGGCAGTTTGGAAATAAATTCTGCATTATATAGTAAGAGAGCCTTCGACCATCACTTACAAACAAATGCAAAAACAGCCTAGAAATACCCATGACAGATGTACTCTGGCTCAATCTAAGGCAATTTCAGAGTATGCCCAGTGAGGCTTGTTCTTTGGTTCTCATTCTTTGACATCATATCAATGGAGGCACAATAAATGGCCATAAATTCAGACAGAAGATTGCGGTATGGTGATGTGGATACCCTCATACCTTAAGGAAAGCATGTCAGCTTCTGAAAGCATCATTTTGGACACTTACACATAAACACCAAGAGCCAACTGTACTTGCTGACATTACGACCCCTGGTAGGGGCCATGGCCCTCCAAGATTTCTAGTTTAGTACTATGGTGGTTTGGATGAAAATGACCTCCTTAGGCTCATGTATTTGAATGTCTCATTCCCAGTGGGGAAAGATTAGGTACAATCTTGTTGGAGGAAGTGTCACTATAGTTAGCTTTCTCTCTGTATCTTGCTTGTGGAACAGGTAGTAGCTCTCAGCTGCTACCCCAGTGTCATGCTTGCCTGCCTGGCACCACGCTCCCAACTGTGATGATCATGAACTCACCATCTGAAACTGTAAGCCCCCAATTAAATGCTTTCTCCTATAAATTGCCTTCAGAATGGTATCTTAGCATAGCAATAGAAAAGTAACTAAGACAGGATCCATGGAATGACACTGTCAATAAAACCGTGTCTAAGAGGAGATAATGTCATATGGAAAATAGAAGCAGGCCTTGATGTATGCAGGCAGAGAACACCATGAATGATAGAGTTCTGCCCGGATTCTCCAACACTCCAGTGATCTTCATAAATCCCCTCTGGGTCTGTCTATGGGCCTCATCATTTTTCATCACAGCTCCAAGGTAATTTATTATTAGAAAAGACTTAATGGCTCTTTGGAAGAAAAGGTTCCTTTCTTTTCCCAACTCCCCAACCTTACTTCACCTGACAGGTACAACATTAATTTGTCACACACACACACATTACTTCCCAGTGTGATGCATAATCACTAGAACCTAGCAACAAATAAAGCATGCTAGGCAGTGGTGGAGCATGCCTCTAATCCCAGCACTCAGGAGGTAGAGGCAGGTGGATATCTGAGTTCGAAGAAAGACTGGTCTACAGAGTGAGTTCCAGGACAGCCAGGGTTATAAAGAGAAACCCTGTCTTGAAAAAACATCAACAACAAAAACAAACAAATTAAAAAAGCAGAATAATCTAAATCAAATAAAAGGCATTAGGTTTGTTTTCAACATTCAGATTGCAAAGTCAGAACTGATATTAGCCAGTGCATGTAACTCTTGACATATGGACAGATGGATAAAAAAGATCTGAGTCCCAAACTGGCCAATAAGAGGCACCCATCATGGTGTGGATGGGGGATGAATTTCTTACATACATTGCATCTGAAAGCAGTGGGAAATTATAGATTGTCCAACATATGGTAGCAGAACACCTGACCAGACATTGAGATGGCAACAAAAATGTATAACCACTTTGATACCAAAATAAACTCTAGGGAATGAGACAATAAAAAAAATTAAATTGTAAAATATGTATCAATAAGTACATATATTTAAAAGTGGGACCCACTATTCTGTAGGCTTGGGGTCCAGGACAGGATTAAAAAGAGAAAGTCAACTGGGCACATACATTCATCGCTCTCTCCTTCTGACTTCTAACTACATGTGACCAGGCACTTCAAGTTCTTGTCACTTCAATTTCTCTACCATGACAAACTATACACTGAACTGTTAGCTCAAATAAACCTTTCACAGATAATCACAAAACAAACCTTTCACAGACGTTCGTGTGTGTGTGTGTGTGTGTGTGTGTGTGTGTGTGTGTATGTGTGTAAGAGCTTAGGTGAAATATTTAAACTGAAAAAACCTCAAAGGGGAAAATAAATGACAACAACTACACAAAAACTTCAAGACCATAAAGTCATAAGAAGACAAGTTTGATAGAAAAATAGACAAAAAAAAAACACAAGGCAAGTTTCTTGCTTCATGAAATATTAGGACAAATAAGATTTGAGAGACAAATTACCTCCCACTTCCTAAAGATACTTAAAAAGAAATGTAAACAGCTTTTAAAACAGGCTCAGGCAGACAGTCAGAAGTAAAGAGATGCAGTTTAAAACCAGATTAAGAACACTAAAAAGTTAGGAAACCGTTGACGAGGGGTAGGAAACAGGCTTTCCTGTGCAATTACAGATGGAAATATCAGCACAACCTTTCAGAAGGATGATGTGGCTGTATCTTTAATAGCTTAAATGTCATTTTTCCTTTACAATTATATTTCAAGCAGTCTGTTCTCCTAGATGCAGTTACTTACAGGTGTAAAGAGAAAAGGCAGAGGTTGTAGGGTTCTTAAGAGTAAAATCTGGCGATTTGAACATAAACCAAAGAGGAATGAGGAAACACAACAGAATCATAATGCTGTAATATTGGACCGGTATTCAGAAGACTAAGGTTAACTTACTTGGGCTGTTACAGACAGACTTCTGTGACAAAATACTACCTACTAAAAGCAGTACAAGAGTATTGCAGATATTCTGTGTGCATGCCTCCACCCAAAATTATATACTACCAAAGAACAACCAGGATAAGTACCTGTCACACCCAGCAAGGCCAAAATCCATCCGTTTTATTAGCCTGTGTTATATTGCCAATGGGAAACAAAGTGTGGGCTCAATCCCAAATGTGGCAGACACCTAAGATCACATCATGAGCCTTAACACTTCTTACGATAAAATGATGTAAAGATGATAAAAAAAAAAGTAGCAAAAGACAACAAATGGCAAGACATCTCGACTTCCTGATTTTCAAAAGAACGATCTACAATGAAACGATGGGATTTTACAGCAGAGAGCCACGTTGGTCTTTCATTCCTTGAATGGAAAAGACTGCTAAGGCAGAAACAATGCTTAGCCGTGTTTTCATCCTGAGATAATCCACACAGGCAGACCGTGACAACATTGAGAATTTTTCTCCTCTGATCCATACAAAACCCACTGCCTGGAATTTTTAGCATCTGGCTAGGAGTGAAACCCACTGCTTTCTTTCTAAGCTTGAATTAAATACTAATAGACTTCGAACTTGAATGAGTCCCCAGCTTGTTTGAAAGCACCGTGTGTTAAAGAAACCTGGAGCCAGCTGTGAACACTCCGCCACTCATTGCCAATCCACTTGTAAGGCATCGGATTCCCAGGTGAGCACTGAAATCTGCAGCAGAAAGACCTGCAAAAACTGCATCCTTCCTGTGTGTGAAGCCACTCTGTGATAAAGCCTCGGGAATTTAATTTTCAGTGTGGGGCAGAGCCAGGAGGATCTCTGGGCAACAGTGTTCAGACAGTTCAACCAAAACAGCAATCTCCAGCTTCAATGCAAGACCTTGTCTCAAAAAAAAAAAGTGAGATGGAGACTGATGAACACCTGACCCTGTACATGCACAGACACATATAGACATGTGAACATATATGAACATAATACACACACACACATTTCATGAAGAGTGGACAGAAGGACATCACATGCTTCACAATGTGACAGCCTCACAAAATGTCACACAGTTTTTTTTTTCAATTACTCTGAAAAGATGTTCTAGTTTTGTTTCTGTTGCTGTGATTAAAAAAAAACTCGAAAAAAGCAACTTATGAACTTATGGGGGGAGGAAGGAGTTTATTTCAGCTTACAGTTGCATGTTACAGTCCATCATTGTCAGGAAGTCAGGGTAGAAAGTGCACATCACATCCAGTCAGAAAAAGGGCCTTGGCTGTTGGCTTGCTTGTGCTCAGCTCAATTTCTCTACTCTTAAAAGAGTTCATGATACCTGACCAGGGCACAGTGCTGCCTATGCTAAACTGGGTTTTGCCATATCAGTCAGTTGTATAAAGACAATCCTCCACAGATATCCCCACAGGCAAACCCCATGTAGACAGCTCCTTATTGAGACTCTTTCCACGTGCCTCCGGGTTGTGTCAAGTGGACGACAAAGATGAGCCATCACATTGGGCTACTGTTAAGGATCCAGCCAAGAATAAGTAATCAAAGGGTAAGCACAAGGAACCAATTCAGATCCAAACACAGAAACGCTCTCTTTTAAAAATGTGTGTATGAGCCAGGTGTGGTAAGTACATGCTTTTAGTCCTAGCACTCTGGAGGCAGAGACAGGAGGATCTCTGAGAGTTTGAGACCAGCCTGGTCTACAGAGGTAGACCAAGGAATGCCAGGACTGCATACAAGAGACCTTGTAACAAAAACCAAACAAACAAGTGTCTATGGGGTAAGGGGCTCTCTGAGAACAATGGTATTTTGGATTGGATCATGGAAAGGGTAGGGGGGAAGTAATGGTGAGGGTGGATAAAGTCTTTAGTTCGGCTAATGGTATGGCATGGAAATTAATTTCCTAGCTTTGACAAATGTACCATAGTCATCAATTATATTTGCATTATAAGAAACCGGGTAAGCGATGTGCTGGAACACTTCGTACTACCTTTAGAAATACTCCATAAATCTAAACTTGTTTCAAAATCAAAACAAGAGGAAGTGAAGCTGTGCTTTTTTAAAACTGTTAATGGTGAGAAGACAACGTTTAGGAAAATGTTGCTGATTAAAATTGACTGAGGAGACAGGACAACAAAATCCAATGTGTGACCTTGACCAGATCCTGTGCTGGGGGATAAACTTCAGAAGAAGATACACACATAATGCACTTGCACAGCTGGTAACAATACTGGGGTTGTGGCTGTGTAAACAATTTGTACTGTTCAAACTTCAAAATCACCACTGGAATGTTTAGAATGTTTAGATGGAGGGGTGTGTGTGTGTGTGAGCACGTGTGTGTGGGGGGCTTGGATACAGTAACAAATTAAATAGGAACTGATACTGATTGAGCACTTTCTAAGTACCAACTGCTAAGCCAAGTGTGCTACCTGATTGGCCCTCTCCACCCACCTTCCAGTGAACACCAACCATTGTATGGCTGATGAGACCAAGCCCAGAGAAAAATTGCCTGTGAAGTAAGTCTCCTCCTGGTGAAGTAGCCAGGGAGACTAAGTATGAATATTCTGGAGGGAGAAAACAGGGGTAAAGGTCAGGAGACTAAAAAGGGCCCCTCTGACTGATTAAAAAAGGAAAAAAAAGAGGTTGTAAAAGAAGGGATAGGGAAGATAATAGAGGAAACTGGAAGAGGGTAATGATGGGATGAAAAGGTGGGACAGGGAAGGAGAGGGAGGGAGATGGGGGCAGCATAAGGAGATTCAAACAGAATGAAATATGTATCAAAATCCCATATGGAAACCTATTACTTTGTGATCTAATTTCAAATTTTGAATTAAAAATGATGATGGTGGAACTGGGACACTCCCTCTCTTCAAATAAGTATCCTGTGTCTCTGTGCTTTATTTTGTGCCAAGGGAAAAGCACCATTTG
>JABTXL010003145.1:310984-334355 GCA_025134845.1 Neodon shergylaensis | reverse complement strand
AGCCCAATTGGTAGGGTTTCAGGGGACAAAGATAAACATCAGGCAGGCTCCAGGCAAAGGAGCTTTGCTTCCAAGAGTTTCAAGTAACAGCCAACATTTATGCGGACTTTCCCTCTGCCAGACCTGGCCATTGTATTTAGGTGTGTTTTCTCGCTTATTTCTCCAGACTGATTGAGGTGATGCTATCAAAATCCCTAGCATAAAGACAAGAAAGCTGGAGCTCAGAGAAGTCAAACACCCAGCCTAGGGTCATGCAGCTGGCCACTGGTAAATGAGAATCAAACATAGCTTTTTGTCACTGTGTTACATTGGGGTCCTCTTTTTTAAACTTACTGAAAGTCTTACTTCTCTAAAGGTAGAGTTGAACCTGTTCATCCATCTTCTATGCCAGCTGCTGGGGCATCTCCAGCCTACATGTTCCTGGGCTTTGTGCTTTGAAACCACCTTGTTAAGTCTCTTACAAAGCAGCTCCAGGAGGGCTACCCTGGCCAAGGACCCACAAACCTTCAGTCTCCCAGAGACCACAGCTTATAGTTGGGAGCATCCTAACAGAGTTGGTCATGCGTAGCTTTGTCAAACAGGAGTAGGTGGTGAAGCTTGTTCTGAACTCAGCCTTTGGACCACTTTTTTGAGGCCTTGTCCCCAGACTTGCTTACTGGGTCTTTGTCTTTCTTGACCAACTCCACAGCATCTTTCTTCTTGTCATGCATGGGTGGCATGGCGATGCTCAGAGAGCAGTGACAGCCACTGCAGTCCCGCTAAGATGTCAGACCAAAAGGCAGGATCCTCCTAAGGCACACCCTGATGACACGACTAAGTAGGTGGCTCAGTTGGTAAAGTCCTTGCTGTGCAAGCCTGAGGACGTGAACTGGATCCCCAGCATCCATGGAAAAAGTATTAAAGGCCTGGCCTTGCTGGTGTACCCTTGTGATTCCAGAGTTGAAGACGCAGAAGCAAGGAGAACCCTGGGGCATGTTGGCCAGCCAGTCAGCCTAGCCTAATAGGCAAGCCCAGAACCCAGTGAGTCTGCCTCAAAAAACAAGGAGGACAGCTCCTACTCTCTCTAGGATGCATATGCACCTGCATACATTTTACCCCCCCACACACACACCCCTACACACACATAATTAACAAAGAGGCTACCAGTGACAAAAGGGTTTTCTCCTAGTACACAGCAGACAGTTTATAGAGTTTATCTAAGGTGCCCAAGCCACAGGCAGAGACTGGCAGTTGAAGGCTTACTGAGAACACTGACAGTGGCTTCTGACTTTTGAGGGCCACATCTGCTGGGCAGTTTACTCTGCTATCTGTTAAAAGGGGGAGAATATTAAATATTGACCTCTTACTGCTCAGGCAGACTTTGTGAAGCTTAAAGATCTGATGTCTTAAAAATCACCTCCTACCATTACATTAGGAACACACAGCCACCAAACCTCAGACTGTGAGCTGAGTTCAAAGGCATAACTAGAGTTTTAGTGTGATGCTGTATGGTAGTTTGTTTACAGACTATAGCCGGCACCCTACAGATACCAGGCACCCAGAGCTAAGGAAGAACAGGGCTCAGTTTGGAGAACTTTATCCTGACTCTGCACTGTGAGGATGGGGAGAAAGGAAAGGGGGCTCAGTCAGGTGAGGAGGCTGGGGGCTGCTCACAGAGATGATGGAGAAATGAGCAAACACAGATATAAATAAGTGCTCACTTTGATATGGAAGATGAAAACACTTTGTCTCCTGAAGCAGTCGGTGTGTTTGTTTTTATGAGACTATGAAAGGTGGCCATGGTTTTTGTTCTACCTTGCCTATAAGAAAACTCAGTTAAATTTTATGTCTGATTTGAGCCTGTTTCCTCAGATTTGATTTGGGGCAAACTACTCCTTCCTTACAATACCGCTGACATCCACCCAAAGTGAGAGCCATTGCGCCCGGCTATGATCTGGCTTCACATGCTTGTTGGGAAATGGACAGAAATTAACTCATTAATTATGATGCAAAGATGATAGGAGAGACAGTATAACCTTGGAAAACACGGGCTGCAGAAAATGTGATCTTTCTCTGCCAGCATTTTCTCAGACACAGTTCAACTCCAGAAAACAAAGCCTGAGAAGAATAGCATCGTTTTTTTGTATGAGAGTAGAGGCCTTTGCTACCGTTGTTAGATAAGATCTCACAGTTCAGGCTGGATTCAAACTCACTCTGTAGCTGAGAGCAGAGTCCAGGCAAGCAACACCACACTCCACTGATGCAATGATGGGGAGCAAAGCCAGGCCTCCTGCATCTGTGTGATAGGCCAGCATTCTACCAGCTAGGCTACACACACCTAGCCCCAACACAGTTTTAATATTTTTAATGGATAAGTGCTTGAAACCTTTCTGCTTAAAACGATTATAACACAGGCAGAATCTGATAGCAAATATCTGGATGGTCGACATTTGAAATAATTTGAAAAGTAAAGCCAAATTGCAGAGACCTTCTAGATAAGAGTGAGCAACCCACCAGGGTTCCTACTAGGGGAACAGTCCCTGTTTTCAGTCTGGAATCAGGCAAGAAAAGCTACCGAACAATACTCTTCTTTCTAATCTTGAGTATGAGATTAACTAAGAGTCATGCAGACCTCTAGAACAGATTGGTGATCCAAGCATATATGAGACCTGTCTTGCTGCAGTTGTCAACTAATGAAAAGACAAAGAAAAAGAGTTAATAATCACACATTATGGTAAATGTCCCCAGAATTTAAAAAATGGTATTAATAGAGACCCTACTGAAGGGTCCTTGCCCAGTTTAGATGGACTCATTGTAGAGGTTTTCTATAAGGAAGTTCTACTTAGCTCATATCAAAAAGATGAGGAACAAAGGAAGTGGGGATATTCTAGACTGGGCTGTAATGTCCTCAGGCAGGACAGAGTTGTGAAAGTCCCAAGAGAAGTCCATTGACATGCCACACTGAGGAGAGGAAGGCCATACGAATCCAAGAGGTAGACAGGGGACAGATTATCCAGGGCCTTGCATGGTAATTTGGAGCTGGCAGTTTATCTAAAACAGATAGTGGAGACGGTAAATGTCTAGAGCGAGGGAGCAACATTCTGAAAGAACCTGAAAACAGGTCAGTCTGGTTCTTGGGTACCAAACGGCCTGGAAGTTTGTTAAGACTGGAAGCAAAGACATGAATGAGGACAGGAGTCACCAAACCTCAGACTGTGAGCTGAGTTCAAAGGCATTGCCTGTGTTCATAACTAGAGTTTTAGTGTGATGCTGTATGGTAGTTTGTTTACAGACTATAGCCGGTCTCACAGATAGCAGTAGGTTTGTTTACAGACTGTAGCTGGTCTCACAGATAGCAGTAGGTTTGTTTACAGACTATAGCTGGTCTCACAGTACAGCAGTAAGTTTTGTTTCTGAAAGTACCCAACTTGTCAAGGGCTCAAATCCTGATGGTGAGAAAGTAAAATTTAGCAGTAACCATACTTTCAGTTTCGAGTTTTAATCATGTTCTGAGCCAGTGACAGACAGTCTGATCCTCCCACACACATGATGCTGAACAAGAGATACTTCCGGGCAGCCCCTCAATCAGAAACAACCCATATTCTGCAATATATGGAGTTGATAAGCTGTGTTTAGTAGGTGATATACATTAATATCATAAAATCCAAAGCACGTTTATCACCTTACCACAAGCTTATTGGGACAAAGCCCTTATAAATCAGGACCATCTGTGGCTTCCTCAAGGAGTATAATGGCTTAAAAATCTAAAAATATTTATTATCTGTTCCTTTTCAAAATTTTTTAAAAAAGTGTACTATCTCCTGTGTTAAAATGTCACATTAGCCAAGGTGATGATGACTAATTAGTATTTATCTAACTAATATTATTGAGAACTTTCTGTGTTCCTAGAAGAACAAAACCCTTACAATGATAAACATCATGTAAGAGCAGGCTCCACCCCCATGACACTTGGTCCCTGAAGAGCCAGTGTCTCACACATCCTTACAAAATCCTCTCAGTAGCTTGGGGTGATCATGGTTATGAAAAATGCCTTCCCACACTGCCCACAAATCTCTAAGAAACCATTCAAGCTTGCCTTGGGAGAAAATCCTGCTACAAGAAAGGTTCATTAAGATATGGCATAGGCCCCTAAGTAGTAAGATGCTGTGTACATGTGTGTAATGTCTACTGGACAGCACTAATGGGCTACCCATCTGCATTGGCAACATTCTTGCCAAGTGTGCTGGTGCGGAGCCTCCAGCAGCTCCCCAGCAGCTAGGGGAGAGACAGCCTGAAGAGAAATGAGGTGAAAACTGGGGGTCTTGATGGCCCTACTCCGAGTCCTGTGACCCATGTACCTCTCACCTCTCCTGGTTAGCTACATCAGTAAACCTTACTGCTTTGGCTGTTAAACCGTTGCCATGTATAAGCGAGAGTCCTGAGAAACATAATATCCTTCATCTGAGCAACCACAGTGCGGGTTGATAACTCCACACCCCATAGCGGGTAGCCAGTGGGGAGAATGCAGGTAACCACTCCCTAAAGAGGAGGGATCGTTTAGTGGACTACAAGAAGAAACAGATGTCTGCCAGTTCCCTGGCTTCCTTCTCTAATCTCCTCTAGAACACAGAATTGCAAAGACGACAGGCGCTCTCCTAAGCTTTTCTCCTTCAGCGGGGGAATACCAAGGTCAGCCACTGTAGGCAGCTCTGTCTGGGGACAGCGCCTGAGATATCACACTGTGGAAGTTTCCTGGATGACCTCTCTCTGCCATTTGTTGCCATCCTCCAACCCCTGGTTCCTACATGCTTCAAATCCTTCCCTTCATCCTGCTGCCGCCCTGGAAGCACACCATTCTGTGCTAAAGGTGCTGCACAGTCCGTCAGGGGGTAGAGGAAGGCAGAGCCTTGTGAGTCTGAGGCCAGTCTGATCTACACAGCTCCAAGACAGCCAGTGCTACATAGACAGACCCTGTCTCAAAAACAAACTGACTAACATATATGCCAAATAAACTTCAAAAGCTTATTGAGAATTCTTTTTTTTTTTCAGGAACTCTCTCTTCCATATGCTAATAGACTTGTTTGTTTTCTTGTTTGTCTGCCTGGTGGGTTAGGGGTTCATTACAACCAAAAGCCAATATTTTTTTTCTTCAGTCTACACCAAAGAAATTCCTAATAACTGCTGGCTGGTAGACATGTGAGCCTTGTACCTGTTACTAGTTTACACATAACTAGGGCACTTTATGCCTTGGCTAGCATGACTCAGCTACAAATACATCATGTGATCTCCGGCAGGTCCTCCACCTTCCTATCTGTGAACTGCAGAAATGGGTTTTTTTCCCAGCAGGCTTTCCCCACTGAGTCCTGTGTTTAAATCACTGTTCAGTTCTTACACACACACACACACACACAGGGGGGTGGGGTGGGAGAGAGCAGGAGTCTGCTATTTACACTGTGTTCCTGAGCCCTGCTATTGGGCAGTCTCTGCGGTCCAGGCGTGGACAAGCCACAGGCAGAGAAATGCTTTGTCTTTGGAGCACAGCTGCATGTCCTTCATGAAGGAACCCAGGTGCTTCTTGAAGTGAGAAAATAGGAAAAGAACATATGTAAATGTCTCAGAAGTCAGAACGGCCTACCAGGAACTCCGGAGCTGATTCAAAGTGCTATTTTCTCCTACCCTACAAAAGCAACCTACAATACTGGAAATAACGGGCATAGCTCGGTTGTCGAGTGGCACAAAGTCCCGAGTTCCATCTCCAGCACCAGAAAAACTGGCCGTGGTGGTTCACATTTCTAAACTCAGTATGCCAGAGGTTAAGGCAGGAGGACCAAAAGGTCAAAGTCATCCTTGACTACATAGCACATTTGAGACCCGTCTAGGCTACCTGAGATCCTGCCTTGATTGATTGAATAATTAAAACTATTAGAAGAAATTCATTAGCAATAGTTTCTTGTTTCCTCCCCTTCAGCCCACTTCTTATGAACACTTTTATTCATTACAACTACAAGACACGCCAAGAACATCCCAGTGTTTCCCAGCTCTATTAGCCTACTAAAGAATTTTAAGGACTTGAATCCCCATGCACTGAAAGCATTTACTGCCTACTAAGTGTAAGCAGTCTGGCCTACCATCACTGTCACAGACGTCTCCTGCAGTCATATGAAGAGGGCCAATACTGGCTCGGAGTTGAACTTCTTTTAATCATGGCTTCGCTAAGGATCAGACTTGTGACACCATTTCCCAAGGTCACACAAGTAAATCAGGGCTACAGATGGCTTTGAAGCAATGCAGTTTGCATGTTGGTAGCATTCAGTTCTAGGGAGCTTTAGATTACCTTCCTTTGTCTCTGAGATCTGTGTGTTACGATTCTCTAACTTAGCCCTGTTATAAAACCAGGACCCAGTTGTAAACATGAAGACCAACACTACCTGCCAGCTATCATTTAATTGCACATGTAGTGTTCTTAACTCTGAGCAGCGTACTACAGATTCCTGGAGGTCCTCACTAGGAACAGTTCATCACATCTGTGTTTGTTCCTGGATGAGGAACAGCCTAACTGATTCCAACAGTGCCCTGGATCCATTGCTCTCCGGGAGCAGAGATGAGTCAGTGGGAATATACCCAGAAGACAGAGATCAAGTAGAGGCAACTGCTTAGCCCACAAAATCCTGTCCTCTGTGGCATTAATAGCCCTGATTGGTCAATGTGTGTCTTCTCACTCATTGCTCCTCTCATATGACTCCACTACTTAGCAGGAGATGAGCCTGTCTGTAGCAGTAATACAATGCCATGGCTAATTCTGCCCTTGTCTTCCTATTGTAGCTCCCTAGATAGCTAGCACCTACTATTAAGTTCTAGGGGAAAAGATGAACAGGTATGATTTTTTAAAAAAAAAATGCTCCATTTGAGGTTGTGTCTGTGTCGAACTGTCCCGAGACCGCAAGGTAACAAGGAGAGAAAACTGTGCCATGACACCACCACACACTCACACATGCCTGACCCTTCAATTTTTTGCAAAGGTGCAAAAGGACAGAACCTTCAGCACTCTGTGTTCTTGGGCATTTGCAGAGCGATTTGGGAGCCTCTTTTCACACACCTACCTCTGCCAAGATGTGCTTCAGACAAGCCACATGATCAACGAGCAAGTGAGGCGCAGCCTCTCTCCGTGTTCTGGAAGACCAGTGGGTCAGGAACTGCATTTTAACAGCATGTTCCAATGAGAAACCTTTTCTGGATAAGGATATTAAAGACAGGACGAATGGATTGACTCGAAAGTTTAACACAATGACAACAAAAGTCAAAGCCAAAGTCCTGAACTGGGATACTCCTTAGCCAAATATATTTAAAGCAATAAATACAACTTCACAGAAAGGCTCACATCAGATCAGGGTGGGGGGAATACTGTCCACCCCCTTAACAGAATCTGTGGCAATGGTTTGTTGCTATTGTTGTTTTGGGTTTTGTTTTGTTTTTTTTTTTTTCCATATTTTCAGTAGTGCTAGTAGGAGCTTGTTGGGAGGCACTGAATTTCTCTGTAATATTTAAGGTTTTGTTGTCCAGGGACATATACTTTTTAAATGTTTCTTCATATGACATCAGTCACTTCAAACAAACCAACAGTCTGCCCCCTCTCCGGCCTTCTCCCCTGCCAAAACTGGGTCAATACCTGCTTCCAGTTCCAAGCTCTTTCCGTTCAGAATCCCCTGCAAATGGAAGAAACTTCCTTGCAGTCTTTAAATGTTGGCATGTAAATATGAAAGTGTCCTCCCCAGCTCCTCCTCTCTCTCTTCCTCCGTTCCCTTCTCCTCCTCTTCTTCCTCCCCTCCCTCTCCTGGTGGCTTCACACGCCTGATCCTCCAGGCCCGAGTTCTCTGAATCCCGAAAGCATAGATGTATACCACCAGACCCAGTGCCCCTTCCTTCTGGAAAGCTAAGAGCTACCTAAAATGTTTAACTAAGTTCGTTTTTCAACGACTATTTGTTGCAAGCAAGAAAATAGCATAGTGAAATTTACTGTTAACAAGAAGAGTAAAAATAGCAATCAATCTACAAAAGGTAAAGGGGGGGAGAAAAGATCCTGGAAATAAAATTACCCAGTACAGCTTAAAGCTAGTCATAACTATTTTAAATTACTCTGCATATAAATATCAGTTGCTCCAATGGGAAAATGTAAAACACACAAAGAGAAAGGTCTAGATGTGATTGAATTATAAATCTGGTTTTATCGTTGGTAGAGTCACGCAGTAGAAAAACATACAGCTCCTTCCCTACCCTTCCAATCTACCCTCCCTTCTGCCTGCAAAGTGAGACTCTCTGCTGGTGGAAAAGAAAATGACAAAACCAAACTTGGCAGCAAATCAAAGAAGTGCACAGACAAAAATCAATGCAAGTCATACTCAACTCCATTACTTCCCCCTCTGAAGCAAACATCGATAGTTTGCTTGAACATGCTGTCATCTGGTTGGAGAACCATGTGGGTTTGGTTTTTAAGCTATTTTGCATGAAGGATGAAGAGGAGTTGGGCATATGGTTCAGTGAGTAAATCACTTGCCTTAGGACCTGATGTCCTGATTTGAGATCCCCAGAACCCACATAAAGACAGATAGAGTAGCACTCATGTCTGCAATCCCAGAATTCATACAGGGCAGTGGGAGGCAGACAGGAGAATCCTCAGAAGCTCAAGTGTGGACTGGGCTTGCACACCCAGCTGGAAATAAGAGACTCAGTCTCCAAGAAGGTGGAAGGTTATCCAACATCCAAGGTTATTAACGCCCCTCTTTCTGACCCTCCCCCTTCTCTCCACCCCCACCACACACAAAGTGAGGGAGAGATTAAGCATAAAATAAACGAATAAACAAAACAGGATGAAAACGTGTTGACAACAGTGGCCTTGTAGACAATCTGCATTTGAGACCATGTTGTCAGCATAGAAGCTACTCAGGGAAACTATCAGAACCAAGCCTGGGAAAGGACTGGGCAGGGTTGGAAAGACAGGGGAACCACACTCAGAGCCTAGCTAAGCTCCAGCTAAGCACCAGTAGTGGTATTATCCTCCAGGCAAGAAGAACCACGGAGAGTTTCGGAACAAGTAGGGGCTTTACTTGGAGTTTTGATTTAGAAAGTTCTCTGGAACTGTTGGTTCCCACTGACACCACAGCGGGAAATGTCCTGGGCAGAAAGATCAGTTAAGAGGCAACTGCAATAGTACGGGCAGGTGTTTATGAGGACCTAAAGCCGACCTGGCAGTCACGCTATAAGACACAGGTGCAGCAAAGCCCTGGGAGCACGGGCAGTAAGGTTCAACTCTTGCTTGAACACAATGACTTCCAAATGTCATGGGGATATGAGAGGGAAAATGGCTACTCGACAGTTACAAATATTCTGAGTACTGGGTAAATGATGTGGGATGTCCTTCTGTATCTGTGTTGCTCTTATTGGCTGATGAATAAAGCTGCTTTGGCCTATGGCAGGGCAGAATATAGACAGGCTAAAAGAAATATATATATAGAGAGAGAGTAGGCAGAGTCAGGGAGACGCCATGTAGCTGCCAAAGGAGAAAGATGTCCAGAACCTTTCCAGTAGGCCACAGCCTCATGGTGATACACAAATGAATAGAAATGCGTTAATTTAAGGTGCAAGAGCTAGCTAGAAATATACCTGAGTCATCAACCAAGCAGTGTTGTAATTAATATAGTCTCCATGTGATTATTCATATCTGGGTGGCCAGGAAACAAAATATAGCCTCTGTTTACAGGTAAAATTCACCAGATTTCCTCTAGGCTCACACTACTTTTAATTAGATAGGAAACAGAAAAAAAAACCAATAGCAGTATTGAAAATAGAGTGGGTTCAGTTATTCAACCAAATACCCTGCTGTGGTTGTTAAATATCCCACATGGGCATATGTGTTTGAACACTTGGTCCCCAAGTGGTGGCATTGCTTAAGGATGCTGTGGAAACTTAGCAGAAGTGGGCCATCAGGGGATGGATTTTAAAAGCTATCCTCAGACCTCAGTATAATCCGGCTCTCTCTGTCCTCCCTCCCTCATCTCCCAAGATAGAAGGATTTCTCCCCATGAATTTCAATATCGATGAACCCCACCACACCTTCCCACCAGGACAGACTGTACACTCCCCAGCTAATGAGTCAAAAGAAATTCCTCTAGCCTTAAGTTCTTGCTTCTTTCAGGAATTTTATCATGGAAAGGAGAAAAAATATGAATACATACAATCAAACTGGTGGGGGGAGGGGGACAAAAGAAAGAGGAAATGGCTCTTTGAATCCGCCCGGGCTAGTGAGCCCTGTGTAGAAACAGCTCTGCGCTCTGCAGTCAGTGGAGTCTTCTTACACTGGAGTTCCTCAGTAACAGTGCAGCCTGGCCAGTAGCTGGGGTAGCCTGCCACCTAGTGGCCTGTGTCTCTAGATGCAAGGACTGTGCTCTCCTGAACACCCCTGCTGAAATGCCGCCTTCATCCCCAGTCATTTGCCCTGCGTTCCTCCCTCTGGGCCAGCCCCCACACTTGAGTGCCGGCTGTTCACTCTCCGGTCAGTATTATCGCCTCATTCTCTTTTGTCCACACAGTCCACAAATGGAGAGAACTATCTTCCTCCTGATACATATTTCTAAAAAAAACTCAACGAGAGTTGCTCACACCTGGCTCACTTTCTCTGATACCCCCTCACCTCTAGCACCAGGGAACTCAGAGCTCCTGCCCACCCCCCACTCCTAAAACACCAGAGTTATAGATACTGAGAAACATCCAAAATCTCTACCATTGAACCATCTAGGAGGTGCGTATTCTCCGCACAGCTGAGCCTCATCCGACGCCTGAAAGCAGCAAGGCAGAACCACAGACCTTGACAAGGTACAGCCCCTACCCACTGTGAACTGAAAGAGCCAGGCACAAAGCAGTGTGAATCACAGTCCAGCATGGGAGCCCAGGGACGGGCCCTATATGCTGGCATTGTCGCCAACAGCTCTAGCAAAGAGACTTAGATTCTCAAATTATGAAAGGTCAACCTCAGAAAGCAGTTGCTCATCCCAGTGCTGTGTGAATCAAGGAAAAAAGAGACTCATGATGAAATGTTCTAGTCACTCCTTACCATTTTATATCCTATAGAAATTGATTTAAAAAAAAAAACTCTCATTTCTGCTAATGTCTTGTTACCAGGATACCATTTTTTCAATAACTTAGAAAGAGCAGAGATTATTAACCCTATGATTCTTATTCCAGCTGGGCTTTTCAAAACTGCATTTCCTGCCATCCACCCAGGTTAAATAATGAATTATGAATTGCACCATGGATAATGACATTCTGAGAATGAACTTCTCTGGGCTGCAAATGGGTTTCTTTGGAGACTGTGGAGGACGGGGAGAAAGGCAAAACCTTCATAGTGCGAAGGGCTGAGAGACTCAATTTGGATTTCCGAAGCGATGAGGAAGCCCTCAAAGCCTCTCTCCTGGAACTTACCTGAATTCCGCTGGCTGGCCCTCAGAAGCCTTGGCGCTGGAGAGACTTGAAGTTAAAGGCAGCAGGGATCATCTGTGACAGCAGCAGTGGCCCACAACCTAAACTGGATCCTTGAGACTTAGTACCGAACTCTGACCTGGGGGCCACAATCTCCGTGCAGGAAAGAAAGCAGCCTGGAAGCGGCTTCCCTGGCCACCTTCTCCCCGTGATGAGATCCGTGCAGGCCTACCTCACTCAGGTGTAGAGCCTTGAGGGGCAGAGGCAGAGCTGCCTAGGAGGGGTCAGGGAGAGCTACAAGTAGTAATGATTACAGCTCCCCTACCCCAAACAACAAGGCAGGCAGGTGTGGGAGTCCCAGCTGGAAGCTTGAGAGATGCAAGAAGGCTGACCTGTGACCTAGGATGGGGGTGGGGGCAGGTTCACAGGCTTTACAAGTTGAGTTTTTCTACTATTGAGTAGCAGTGATGGGAATTACGTACTGCACTGGATAAAAACAAGGAGGGAAGAGTCTCCCTTTGCAAAATACCTTACAAAGTGTTCAAGAACCATCATTTTCTCAAATGGTGGCGTGACACTCATCCTCAGAGAAATCAACCCTGCAAAAGGGCGGGCTATCTGGGTTCGCTGTGGGCAGCAGGAAGGCTCTGCTCCAGACTGAGCCTGGTTCTTTTCAATCCACACTTTCCAAACGTGGCATCCAGAGACTTTGGAACTAGACTTCCATTTGAGCAGCCTCCTGGGTAGCTGTGACAGTCTGCAGTGACGTCCACGAGAAGAGTGGACTCTTCTGTGACATCTCTAGATCACAGATTAAAATGCCCTACAGCTGTGGTAGGTGCCCTTCCAAATGTGCGGCCCTTCAATACGGTTCCTTTTGTTAAATTGTTTTTGTTGCTACTTTCTAACTGTAATTTTGCTACTGTTATAATTGAAATGCAAATATCTGATATTCAGGATATCTGATATGTGGACCCCAAGGGGATCACAACCCATGGATTGAGAGCCAGTGTCCTCCAGTCTTGCCCTTCTGCTAAACACTAGATTACACAAGACCCCTCCTTAGAAAACCTCTCGCTTACCTTGAGGACAGCTGGCTGTTTTTTCCCTGGACTTTCCTAAGTGAATCTGTTGAGTAACTCAGAAGAAACAGCTGCCTGGGACAGCTGAGCTTTATACAGTCAAGTTCCTTCTCAGAAGGAAGGATAAGAACCTCACAGAGTGTCAGGACGAACAGCTTCTCTGCTACCATCGTGTAGAATTGACCATCTTAGTGGTCCACAGCCATCCTTTCTGTCTTTTGTCTTTTTCCTTCTCTCAAAAGCAAAGCACAAAAAAAAAAAAAACGACAACAACAATAACAAAAAACCCTGCATGTTGATTTGACCAGTTAAGAGATACTGGCACATAATGATTCAAAGTGTTACACATTTCTACTTTTGCTTTATAAAATATGAAAGCCCACTACTGGTTGTGTTCTTCTTACTACCTGCCTTGAAAATTAAAGGTTACAAAAGGGCCCCACATATTAGATACAAACATTTCTTTTTTAAAAATAGAATAGAATAACAAAAACAAAAACAAATTAATCGGAATGGGATAAAACAAATGGAAGGAAGAGAGTCCAAGAAAAGGCACGAGGAACAGATACAGACAGAGACCCACTCATTCACACACTCAGGATCCCCAGGATAAATATTCTTCTTCAACATCAGGTATCTTAGCCGGAAAGTGTGACTCAGTGGCCAAACATCGGTCTAGCATGCACCAAAGCTTATGCCTGAGCCCAAGTACCATCTACAAAATCAAGATCAAGTGCCCTAAACTATACTTAAACATAAATTACAATATCCTGACAGGTAGTCTCTCAGTTTGCATTTGAGAGTTTGCTCTCAGTTTGCTCAAGGGTGGAAAAGAGCTGATCCTACTTTCTCCAGGGGGTGCTTTAGAGACTTTCAGAGGACTGAAGAGAAGGCTCAGTGGGTAGAGGAATTTGTTGTTCAAGCCTGAGGACCTGAGTTCAAAGCAGAACACCTAATGCCTCTTATGGTCTCTACAGGGACGGACACACACATACTCACATGCACACGTGTGCGCACACACACACACTCACACACACACACAAAGGGAGAGATTCAGATCTTAGAACATCTATTTCAGGAACCAGCAAGGCTTAAGTCTAGCTATCGGGTGTTCCATCTGGATAAATATTTATGATGCAGTCTTTCTGTGTAACTACCAGATATCTTCACCAAAGTCCTCCATGACTGAGGCTTGGTAGAGACTTCTGTGAGGGACTAATAATGAACATGTTTTCCCCTACTTCCTGGCTACTAAAACTTTGAAGCATTCTCCCAGGGAAGGGGAGAAAGCCTCCCAAACTGAGTCCAAATTATTTCCCTCTAGCCCACCAATTTGTAGATTTAGAGTCTGATTTTTAAAAAATTAAATACCTTGTTTTTCTTTGTTTACAGTCCATATTGTAGCAACAACAACAACATTTCCATCCCCTTTAGACCTAGGAAGTACTGTGAAGGGACTAGAAGGTCTCTCTGCATTAGTGAAAGCTATCTAATTGGAGATAATACTTTCATGTCCTGTGGTAATAAAATGATTTTATGCTCAATATAAAGCAGTGTGACCCCTGTCGTGTCATTTTTACGCCTATGTCTAACTTTCCTCTCCTGAAGAATGAGACAGTAATACAGTGACTTCTAAAACTGCCGGTGGAATTCCACATTGCTATGCAGGCAATTGTCTCGAAACATTTAATGCCGTGAGATTTGCGGAGGTTGTTTAGAATATAGACCAAAGGTTTCATATCCAGATAAAAGCACATATTCTTGAATTCTGGCTTCTTGGGGCTCTGAGGAAGCTAGCTATCCATCCCAACACTTCAGTTCCTTCATTCATAAAATGGGGATATTAATAGTAGCTAGTTTGTAGCATTTTGTAAGAATTGAATGATATAGCTACCAAACATCCACAGCAAAGTACTCAGCACATCCTAAATGCTAATCAGCTATTATGCGCTGCCGAGATCGGGGTGGAACATTCTACAGAATTAAACACCTCAGAGAAATGTTTAAGCACTTGGCATTTCAGCTGATTTGAAAGAAAATTTTCCCACGTTTAAAAAAATAAACATCTGGACCTAAACCATATGTGATTATAACTACTAAAGGAGGGAACACATTTCAATCCACAGATGGAGAATATTACTTATTTTGACCTAAAAGTAGCTCAATGCCGTGATATAAACGCAGATTGACTTTCTATACATATTCACGGGATGATTAAGAATAGAGAGCTAAAAGCACAGTACTCAAAACTTCATTTATGTAGATGTCTGAATCCTTAAAAATCTTTTAAATCAAATCACTTCCCATCGTCTCCCAGGGCACATGATACAAAGGTCTAATCGATAATTCATCCCGACAAAGAAACTCATTAATCAGCTCGGGCTGGGACACGCATCTTGTCAGGGAGCCTTGTTTTGTGTAAATGAGATAATTTAGTTCAAAGTGAATAATCCAACTCTCTATAAGTAATTCATTCCAAGATTAAGCATTATGAATGTCTGCATTTAAAAAGGCCTCCCCTGCCCGGGTGCGAATCATTTCCGTCTCACTTGACCCAGAAGGATGGACAGTGTAGGGTTATGAGAGTCCCTCTGAAGTCACCAGATCCACTGGCATCTACCTAATCATATGCACGGCTTTATGTCCAGTTCATAAAGTCCTTTGCCTGGTGTGTTGTATCTGCATTTACCCTGGAGATGAACAGATCCAAACAAAATAGAGAAGGACTTTGGAGGGAATGGGGTACGGCTCTTTTGTACCTTGGGTGCCTCAAGGCTCTGGGTGCCATACCCAACTCCAAACAGTTTAATAGTGTGGGGGAAGCAAAGAATATGTATTTAGATGTCCTCAAACCCAGCCCTTCAGACAGCCTATCTCCCCTCCTTACCCATTCTACAGGCTGGTCATTGTCTTCCACGTGACCTAAGGTATTCTGAGAAGCCACAGAGATTATATGCAAATAAGACACCATTTTCCATAAGGTACTTGTGTGTCCTACTAGAGTCCCGGGGATACTAGAGCCACTCCGTACAGATAATGAGGAACAAATGTATCTTATTACTGTTTGTTCTGCTTATCTTTGCTATAAAGGAAATGGTTTCCTTTATACATTTGATAAGGGTTAGCTTTAACAAAGCTCTTTAGTAAATGTGCATTTTCAAGGGCAATCAGTTCTGCTACTGCCGACTGGGTAGTTTGGGTCAATGAGCCTATTGCTAAAACAAAACTCCAGATTTTTTTTTTTGAGGATTTCCTACATGAGTACAATATATTTTCATCATATCTACCCCTTTTTCCCCTCTCCGACTCCTCTTGTTGGGCCTCCAAGTCTTCCTCTCAAACTCATGTCCTCCTCTTCTACTATTTTTGTTGTTGTTGTTATTATTATTATTGCCATCATTATTATTTAACTTACAATTAGTGTTGCCCACAAGCACATGAGTGGAGGGCTGATCACTGGCGCATGGGCAACCTACCAAAAGGCTCATTCCTGAAGAAACCTGCCTCTCCCTCCCTCAGCAACCATCTGTCACTCATAGCTCCTCATCTAGGGGTGGGCCTTGGTGAGCACTTCCTCTAGCCATGCTGGAATCTGACTGTGTTTTTGTGTGCAGGCAACCAAAGCTGCTGAGGCTCATGAGCGTGGCATTCCAGTTGTGTCCAAAAGACAGTGTTTTGTGGCAATCCTCCACATCCCCTGGCTCCTATAATCAAGGTAGTATTAACAAATCAAAGGGTTAACAAAATAACTAAAACTTATTATACCCAGAACTAAAGAAAATGCCACACACAGCAAAGTTAATTCTAGAACTAAGAACGCTTGCCTTGAAGTGTTTTCTAATCTGGAAGGGCTATCTGCACCCTCGAACTGTTCTGGCTGTGTAATGGAACTGTAAGCAAAGCGATAGGAGCCTCAGGACCATCAGTGAGACTTTGGTAAACCGCTGTCTGGTACAGAACCAATAATAATCTATCAAGATTTTATGTAAACATACATTTGAGCCAGCAATTTTTCTAGGAACGTACCACACTGTGACACTCCCATTCCCTGTATCTCTATACAAGGCCAGTGAGATGCCTCAATGTGACGGCACTTGTTGCCAAGGCCCACAACTTGAGTTCAGTCCCTAGGACCCACACAGTGGAAGGAGAAAACTTTATTCCTGCGAGTTATTCTCCGATCTGCACATACATGTTAAGGCATGTTGCACCCACAGATACACCCACACACACATAATAAATCATTTTCTTAAAAAAAAAAAAAAGTTACGGGGGCCAGCAAGATATCACAGGATTTAAAGGCTCTTGCTACCAAGCTTGACAACCTGAGTTAATTGCAAGATACACTTGTTGAAAGGAGAGCATAGTCTCCCGTACATTGTCTTCTGACCTCCAGATTCATGCCATGGCATGCATGTTCAGCACGCACGCAGGCACACACACACACACACACACTCACACACTAAAGGTAAAAAAAGATATCTACATAAGAATATCTATTGTAGTGTGGATTGTAATAACAAAAAACTGGTCTCAGTAGAACTACCAATAGTTCAGTGGTTAAATGTTAGTAATTTATATAATGACATATAATTTAAAAATAATAAGTGAATGAAATATATTTTAATAGGCTGACCTTAGAAGATCGCCTATAAACATGACTCTAAAAACATGGCTGTCTTTCTGGCTGTTATCCAACTTCCTTCTCCCAGCAACTGCTAGGGTTTACAGATTGCTCGGTTGTTTGTCCTCTCACACTCTAATAAAATGCTCCTGAAGCTTAAAAATGAAATAGATACATAGATAGGCAGGTAGGTAGACAGACAGACAGACAGATCTCCAGCATTCATCACACTGGAGAATAAAACAAGATACCTAGCAATATGTACAGTGCTGTCCTTTGTGAATGATAGAAAAATTAATATATAAATTTTGCTTGTTTGTGAATTAAACAAGACACACACGCATTCCCCAAAAGGTAACAAAAAGGATGAAATCTTAAAAATCTTTAAACCAGGTAGTGGTGGCACATACCTTTAATCCCAGCACTCAGGAGGCGGAGGCAGGTGGATCTCTGTTAAATTCAAGGCCAGCCTGGTCTACAGAGTGAGTTCCAGGACAGCCAGAGCTACACAGAGAAATCCTGTCTTGAAAAAAACAAAACAAAACTAAAATAAAATAAAAATATTTAATTCTGTATTCAAATGTCTTATTAAATTATTTTTAACAATTTATTTAAATAACCAAAACTCTGGAAATTAAATCTGATACTCTTCATTGAACTGAGACTTCGAGTGACAAGAGCTCACTGCTGTTAATACAAAAACACGTAGGCTCTCAATCTCCTCAATTTGATTTAGAGCGAAGGTTTTCTTGCATCCCAGAAGGCAGACATATGTAGCTCTGATAAACCAGCCCACCTCCATCTTAGGCTTGAAAGTCATCTTATAGTAAAGACAAATCAGATGCATTTCTGTTTATGATTAAATCTGTTTCTCAAGGACTGGGCTAAGCCCCTCCTGTAACCTGAACTACAAATGGTTCTGTACTACCTGTTCCAGGAAATGGCGACTATGCCATTGTTTCAAAGGTTATTAGACTGTCACCTTGCCACCATGTCTTTGCGACAGGAGGTTACTATGACCAACTTGTTATGCTTGTGTTCTGCTTCTGTAATCTCGCCTATTTGCACACCAAATCCCCCATTTGGGAACCCCCTACTCCTAACCTACAAAAACCCTTATCTTCCCCATGTCCAACACTGATCTCTTGAACCCTGACTTTATGAAGAGACAGCTGCTGTACATTAATGCGCAAGCTTGCTTTAATTAGTGGCTTGCTTTAATTAATTTGGCCATGATGATTTGGGTTAGTGGTCTTTGCCCTCGCATGTGTCAGACTCACAGATCACCTCTTGGCCCAGGTCAGGGTTTCCTCAGTGTTGGTCTGACCAAGCTTGACTCCCAGGCTTATGCCACCAGTATCTCAGCAGAAACAATACTGCTTCAATTCTTTCTGAGAAGACACAATACACCCAACTTCTAACCCCAGATAGGGCCCATGAGAGACAAAAGTAATGATTCTATCCAAGTTCAACTTGGCGAGGGGTTACTTACAGACACAGGCATGATTCACATACAGCTGAGTCACGCGAGAGCCAACGTGTGGTGACAACTCCCAAAAGCTGCAAGCCCATAACTCTCTGCAAGACCTGCAGGCAGCTCACCCAGTCTGAGAGTCTCCTCACAGGGGCTTAGCTGCTTAGAAGGCTTAAGCTCCTTAGCTTAAGTTGTTTGTGGCTTCTATCACCTTAGAGAGGGGCCCTGGTGAATCTTCTAAATTCATCTTTCCAAGACGTGTTTATTTCCTGTGTCTCACAGGCCACCTTCTCCTTCCTGAGGGAATGTTTTCATCTGAAGGGAACTGCTGTGTAACACGCCCAAAGGCCCGAATCTCCAAGCAGAGAAGACCCCTCAGAGAAGGCCCAATAACTTCCTACCAAAATGCTGTGTTTTATTTTTATATAATAAACCCACCAACGCTGATTTTAAATTTTTCATTTGTCACATTGCCTTTGGTTTATTTTGTTTTTGATTGTTGTTGATGTTGTTTGTTTTTTGTTTGCTTGAGGTTTAGGAGGGGGTTGTTTGATTAAATTTATTTAACTTTATTTTATGTGCATTGGTGTGAAAGCATCTGATTCCCCTGAAACTGGAGTTACAGGCAGTAGTGAGCTGCCATGTGGGTGCTGGGAATTGAACCCAGGTCCTCTGGAAGAGCAGCCAGTGCTCTTAACCATTGAGCCATCTCTCTAGCCCCATTTGTTTTGGAACAGGGCTTCACTATATAGCCCTTGCTGGTGTGAAAATCACTGCAGAGACAAGGCTGGCCTCAAACGCAGCAATCTTTCTTTGCCTTCCTGTTTTCCTTCCATTCCTTCCTGTGTGGCATGTGCGCACGTGCACACTCACACAACACACACACATACACACACACACTGTTAGCATTCAGACACACCTGGCCCACCCCTGGAATCTTGGCAGAGTGTGTCACCCCAGCATGTCTGCATTTACCCTGACATGCTGTGTGGTCTCTGTGTTCACGCTCTGTGCTTTACCCTTTTAAAGGGCAGAAACCCACCTGTTCACTCTCTTCTTTCTCTTCCCCTCTCCCACCAGCCTCTGCCTCTCTCTCTGGCCCCCCAATAAAAACACTACAGGCAAGCTCTGGCATCTGCACTCTCTCTCTCTCCAGCCCACCATTTTTAAAATTGTAACACACACCATACACAGAAGTCTGACTCTTCCAGGTACTGTCAAAATCCTCTTAGTTGTAACAATATGCCAAAAATATGTGTCAGAAAAACTTTACTCACCCCAGATTCAGTATGAAGCAACTGGGTAAGACAACGCTGTTGAAAATTATTGTGGTCCCCAGCTGCAAGCATGCAAATATGATGGTCTTGTTCTAGGGTGGGCAAGGTCCCACATACAATCCAGCAACATGCTAAAGAACTTCACTGAGCTACAGGTTGCAAACTATAAATTCCCCTTTAAGAATATAACCAATGATTTTCTCGTGTTTTCAGAATTATGTGAGCATCACGGTAAGCTGAGTTTAGAACATTCATAGCCACCCCGCAAAGAAGCCTAGAGCCATTGGTAATCACATCCACTCCTTCTCTCGCCCCCAGCTCAGCAGAGCCACTGATCTTGACGCTGCTACAGATTTACATGTGCAGCTCTTTAGTGTCAAGGGAGCCAAGCAGTCGTCTTTCCAGTCTAGCTTCTTTCTTTAGCATTCATCCTTCAGATTCATCCTTCTTACAGCTGCTTTTAATACTGAATGGGATTTTCCCGCTTGCACAGATCTGTCATCTTCACTATCAATTCACAGGCCACGGGATTATTTCTACGTGATGGCGGTGATAAGTAGTGAAGCCAGGCGCAATATTGCACAAGTCTTAGACATACACTCAAGAGTTGTGCACCCTTACACTCTGGCCAACAGTGTGTGAGGGGTTTGATTTCTTCCAGCCCTTGAAGGGCTTGTCATCGTCTTTTGTTTTTGTTGTTTTTGTCTATTTGTTTTTGAGACGGGTTCTCTCTGTGTTACCCTGGCTCCTGGAATTTACGATGTAGACCAGGCTGGCCTCTGCTTCCCAAGGGCTGGAACTAAAGGCTTGAGCCACTGTGCCCAGCTTGTCTGCCTTTTAAAAGTGGGCTTTGATTGTAGTTTTCATTTGCTTTTTTCCTATATGCCATTTTCCACTGTTCGGGTCTCCAGGGAAATGTAAGTTTAAATAATGGCGTGATATCTGATTCAACACACTATAAAATCTAAAATAACCAGACTCCAGACAGAAGCCAGAACGTTTATCTTCTAGTCCCCGTCCTTCAGTAGGAATGGGAAACTCCACAGTGAACTGAAGTGTAAGATGGATTTAAAATTAAAATATAGAGTTGGGGAGACGGCTTGGCAGATGAGAGAACTTACTGCTTTTATAGAGGTTCCAGGTTTGGTTCCCAACATGCATGTACTGACTCACAACCATCTGTAACTCCAGCTCCAGAGGATTTGACATCTTCTGACCGCTGTGGCCACCAGGCATGCACAAACATACATGAAGGAAAACACACATATAAAATAAAATAAATCTGAAAGACTGAAATGTAAAAAAAGCTTCTAGGGACTAGAGAGAAGGTTTAACAGTGAAAATCACTTGTTGCTATTGCAGAGGGCCTGACATCAGTCCCGAGGACCCACATGGCAGCTCACAACTGTCTGTAAATCCAGTTCCAGGTGACTCAACACCCTCCTCTGGCACCAAGCTGAGACATGGTACACCTACATATATATCAGCAAAATACTAATACATGTAAAATTAAATATTTATAAAAATAACTTATAGCATATATCTTAGAGATAATGAACGTTCAACATATTGTCTACACTCTACATATCTGGTGCTTTGCAACCTTTCTTCAGAAACAGAGTGGCGCACTCAGCCATCTTCTGAGATTTTCCACTATATTGGAAGCCCAGTATGAGGTGGCTGATACCATTCATAAAGGAGAGTCAGAAGAGGATGGTGTGGCAGGCAGGAAAGCCTTTTGAGTAGGTGCAGGAAGAGCTGGGAAGGGTTCATAGAGGGTAGCCCCTTCCCGGGTATCTGGCCTCAACATGGCCACCCTGCTTGTGAGAAGTGGTGACTTCAGGCATAGGCCCGCCCCGGAGTTGCCTCCCTGTGAAGTTTCTCATCTTCCCCATGCTCCCACCAGGCACCAATCCCTCCAAAGAGGTGTACTCTTTTCTCTGGGGCCACTCTCTGCCACACCTACACTCTTCCCAGAGCTTCGAAACCAAGGGTGTCAAAAGCTCTAGAAGGACTACTACAACAAGGTGGCAAGGCACAGTGTGTGTGTCTGTGTGTCTGTGTGTCTGTATGTGTCTGTGTGTGTCTGTGTGTGTGTGTGTGTCTGTGTGTGTGTGTGTGTCTGGGGTTTTCTTCAGTTGTTCTCTACCCTGATGCTCTGGGATTTTTTGTTTCATTTTGTTGTGTTTTGTTGTGAAAGGATCTCTCCCAGAACCCAGTATTCACCAAGGACGTTAGTCTCTACACGCAGCAAAGCCTGGGGGCCTCCTGTCTCCAGCCCCAGCCCTGAGATTACAAACACTTGCTGTCTTGCCCAGCTTTTCCTTTGAGCGCTGGGGACAGAACTCAGGGCCTCATGGTTACGTGCAGGAACTTAGTCAGCTGCTGCATCGCCCTGGCCTCCTTTCCTGGTGAAGTCTTTCAAGGTAAAATTTCCAAAGCCGAAGGCAGCTAAGTTCGTATCAGAATTCACACGTTCAACTTTACCTTCCCTTCTCTGTACACAAATCTATGGCCTCACTTGGAGGTAAGTGAAAGTGTGACTCTCCTAAGAATGTAAGACCCAGAAGCCCCTAGATCCTCCCAGCTTTGTGCTCTTCACCATTCCCCCAAACCCTAGGTTGGAAGGATTCAAAAAACTAGAGTGAAGAAAACCCAGTCCTCTAGCTAAGGTGACTAAAGAGGAGTGTAAGAACCCTAAAGCTCATGGCCGAGTGGTCCTTCCTGCTTTCTGCAGGGTAAAAATGGAATCACTAAGAGATTACCAAAGTTTCTTTCTCCTTTTTCTTCCTTCCTTCCATCTTTTTTTCTGTCTGTCTTCCTGTCCTTTTTTTTTTTCCGGAGGTTAAGCCCAGGTCCCCTTTAAAATCACTCTCATACTATATGACTATATACCTTTTTTTAAATTTTTTTTTTTAAATATTAGTTTGAAACCACATCTACCAAGTTTTCATGGCTGGCCTAAAACTTATGAGCCTCCTATCTCCTCCCAAGCAGCTAGGATGACAGGCACATTCTGCCACAGGGGGTGTGTAAGTACCTTTACATAACTGAAGAGGCTCAGGAGGAAAGCCCTGAGACTGAGCCATGTCACAGCACCAGAGTTTGAATTCCAGATTAGCTGTGGGCCAACTAGGCATCTGTCTCAGCTCCTAGTCCTTCATTTGTCAAATAAATCGAATGAAACCACCGACTACCTCAAAGGAGTAGACGAAACCATGGGGTAGGAATGTAGCTCAGTTATGGAGTGGGTGATGCCCCGTATGTGCCTGCCTGGGTTTGATCTGCACCACTACAAAAATAAAACAGTGATGTAGGTGATGGGAGGCCCATGTGCTCACAGATAAGCACCAGGCAAACCAGGAATGTTAAACATGCAGGGCTGTCTCTTCAAATGGAGACCTGATTTCTTTCTGCCCAGAAGGTTGAGAGTGGAAGTAGTAATAGCCAAGTGACCTTTGTGCTA
>JABTXL010003145.1:274728-310974 GCA_025134845.1 Neodon shergylaensis | reverse complement strand
TTCCAAATTGTGCCATGCTTAAATATGCCTGAAATAAACTACCCAATGTCAATGTTAGACTCTCAAAGTTTGAACCAGTACCTGGCTTCTGAGTCAGGTTGAATGGAACTTCTTTCTTGCCTCTGGCTGACCGACACTCTGCTGGCTGCTGTGTTTTCAGAGAACCCCACAGTTTAGAGAAGTGCCTTTTGAGAGAAACAGAATGAACAAGTGTGGAAACATGGAACCCTCATATATTAGGAAAGGTCCCAGGAAATAAAAAATCATTAAGCCACTAGTCTGGGGATTTTTTAGAGCACTTATGACAGAAAGTAGAGAGGAATGGGGAACCAATGACCCTTAGTCCATTTGGCCCAGTCAGGTGTCCAGGTGCCTCCTCTGGGTTTAAGTGGAATATATATCCTTTTAACTATAATAAGCTTTCTCTTAAATATATCCTTTGTGGTCTGTGATTTTTTTTCTTTTTTTTCTTTTTTTTTAAAGATTTATTTATTACGTATACAACATTCTTCCTTCATGTATGCCCACACACCAGAAGAGGGCGCCAGATCTCATCACAGATGGTTGTGAGCCACCATGTGGTTGCTGGGAATTGAACTCAGGACCTCTGGAAGAGCAGCCAGTGCTCCTAACCGCTGAGCCATCTCTCCAGCAGGTCTGTGAATTTCATTCTTGGAATCCATAATAAGATGAGAACCTGAATGCCACCGGGTCTGGGTGGCTTTGAAGACCATTGAGTTTCTGGAGGCCTAGCTCTCTGAGAAAGGTTCCATATTCTCAAAAACATTCCAATGTTCTATATCAAAAGTTTCATGAAAAAATATGCACAGAATTTCTAAAGTTTTATTTCATTCTCTTATTGTCCCTTGGGGGACATCACAAAAGTTCCAACCACTTGAAATCATGAATAAATATTTTTTTTTTAAAAAAATATTGGTTTTGTTGCCTTCACTTTGCCTTGGAACAGAGCTTGGAGCTTTCTTGCTCTTGTTACACCCCAGCTGTTCGGCAGATAGGAGCCAACCAGTACACTCTTGGTGGATGAATGCATATAGCCAAGTCAATGTTATCTAGCAACCTCCTAGTCTCACCAACATTAACCAGCCTATGTTTGGGATAGCTATGTGCAGATCCTGGAAGATAAATGACATGGATGCAAATGAGCTTGCCCAGTGTCAATCACTCCAAGGACTGGATCCATTACCCAGTTCCAGACAATGAGAAATATGGGACAACCTTCTAGTAACTTAGGTGAGAGAGTTCTCTTTTACATAGAGTCACATCTGAGGGAAACCCCCACTAGCCACTCCTGTCCTAGACATGTGGAAACATATTTGAGTTGTGCCAGCCACCCTACAACCACGAGACGAGCGCCAAGAATGTCACTGAATCATGACTCAACTCAATGAAGCTGTTAAACCAAACCTGGAATAGCCCTAGTCTCAAACTTCTAGTTACATGAAATCAATCCAATCTTAGCTAATTTTGAGTTCTCTTCCTTGCAGTTGAATACGGTCTCATGAAGACAATATTTGCTCATCAAGAAGGATCTTCCAAAAAAAAAAAAAAGAAGGGTCTTTGGCTATATTTATATATAAGAAGATAGATCTTATACCTGTTAGAATATATATATATATATATATATATATATATATATATATATATATATATGGATATATGTTAGATTTTGACTTTTACTTGTGTGTGTGTATATATATGTGTGTGTGTGTGTGCGTATGAATGTTTGTATGTGGTAGGCACACATGTGTATATGTGTGTGAAGGCCAGACACTGATGCTGAGTCTCATTCTTGAACTCTACACCTAAATTTTGAAAGCAGGGTCTCTCCCTGAACCCAGAGATTATGGATTCATCTTGTCTAACTAGTAGCATTGACCCTGGCATCCCCCTTTCTGCTTGCAGAGCACTGAGATTGGAGACAACTTTTCTATGGTTGCTGGGTCTTCACACTTGTACAGGGAGCACTTCAGGCACTGAGTCATCCCACCCCTCACCCCCCTCCCCGCTCAACTTTACTTCCTTTAATGGGAATCTTTTGTAATAATTGGTCATTATCTTGTCTCTCAGATTTTTCTGAACATTTCATTGATCATTTCTTTGAGCCAAATCATTTGGGAGCACTCAAAACACAAAGCCTTGTAACTTCAGGCCAAGCCTTACCCTGATTAATCGACATTACTGTCTGGAGCAAAGCAACCTTTGTCCTGAACAGTGGTCAGCAAGCATGGGTACTTTCAGAACTCCCAGCAGCCAGGTCTCCCCAAGCCAATCAAATCTGGACCTCAGAGGAAGAGCTACATGACAGTACTCTTTAAAGTCCCCCAGATGATGGTGGTTATGTTTGAAAATCAATGCCTTCAACCGGAGCTCTTAGAACTCATATGCGTAAGTTGGCTGAAGATCATACAAGTCTCATTAAAGGTACTTACCCATTTGGGTTAAAGTGGGGCCTATGATTCTGCATTTCAAAGAGGCGATTTGAGTCCCACTTTTTTTTTTAAACTGGAAGACTCTAGAATCCAGATTAGATAGTAGCCCATTCAAAGCCTGGATCTCACCTACTGCAGAGTCACAGGAAAGAGTGATCAGGATCAGAAAGTCAAGTGTGCAAGGTCTATGCGGGCTTGTCTCTGCTCTTCAGTGTGGCTATAGATTGAATGGTCATCAGTGCTTGCCCAGGACCAGTCAGGGGATGCTTCTCCAGCATGCTAGGTTTGGGACTTTTAAAACCGGAAAAGTCCCAGGCAAACCTAGATATATTAACCTGTGGTCAGGAGGTTAAGAGAATCACAGAGCAGCCTGGCCATGGACTTGCACACTCCAGTTCCTCTTTCCAGAAGTGGTAGTGCATCGTGGGTCAGAAGGGTGCTAAGGAAGATGGCATGGATGTATAGGGAAGAAATATCAAGATGTGTGGCAACACCAATAAGAACCTAATGGATTCGTGGGTCTGAGTGGGCATAGGAGGTCGGTGATAACCAGGAAGATCCAGAGAACTTGGAAAATATCCAGGAATCAAGTTAATGACATTTCAAAAGAATAAAGTTTAAGGGACTGCAGTTTTAAGTGTAGGTCCCCATAAGGCCTGCTTATTGTCTGGCCCAGAGCAACGCTTTGCCTCCTTCGTTGGCCTCAGTTTCTTCAGCTGTGTAATGGGATTTGAGACAGAAGCAGTGTAAGGGCCCCTGGCCCAGCTATTCCATTTCCAATATAGATAATGTGCACCAGTTCAGAACGGAGCCTTTTCGCTCCCACCAACCTTCTGTTCCAGGAGTAATCATCCCAGGGCTCCCCTGGCTTCTTCAATACAGCGCTAGCATTCCTTTTATTGGGGAACACTTCCCCCTGCTGTCCTCTGCTGCTCAAAGCAACCAGAGCTGAAGGCATTTTCCTTTTCCCTTTAAAGACTGTTGGCGTGTTTACAAAGCTAAATGAAACTCTATTTACAGATTCTGTCCTGCGGTTTCAAGTGGCTACCTCCTTCTGCTCTTGTGTCCACCCGGGGAGCCCACTTCTCAACTTTCTGTTTTCTTTAGAGAGACAAAGAGTCTCCCCAGCCAGCCATCGCCGGATTCCTGTTAACCTTTCATTAAGCCTGCTGACAGCTGGCTTTGGCTCTTTGTGAGTTACTTCCCACACATTCCCATCTAAATGTGTCCCACCTGGCTTCATTAAGGCACTTGCCAGGTTCTCCTCCACTGCTTTCTCGGCAAATGCAAATAGGGTTCTGAGTCAATAACACGGGGACAAGGAAGATTGAGTTGCAAAGGGGGTGCAGTTAGAGAACAGTCAATACACTCAGATTGCCAGCGATCTTAGTAAACTAAAGTCCACTTAGGTCCAATGAAGGTCAAGGCAGGAGAAGCGGTGAGTGAAGCCATCAACTAAAGCCCTCACTGGAAAGCTCAGGGTAGAGGCCAGAGCATTGGATAACCCCAGCTCTTGGGAAATGGAGACAGGAAAAGCCAGGACTTCAAAGTCATCTTCAGCAACATAGCAAGTTCAAAGCCAGCAAGGAACACACTAGACCCTATCTTGAAAAAGCAAAGCAAAACAAAAAGAGGGTCCTTTGGGTTTGATTCAAGGCCTGGCTCTGCTGCGGGAGGTTGGACTACGTGACCTTGGGTGAGTTCTTTCACGTTTAGGCTTTGGTATTCTAAACTCTGAATAAGGGGTAACAAGCAAGCTTTGACGTATTGCTGCCAGATTCGTAACTTTTTCTTTTTTTCTTTTGGTTTTTCGAGACAGGGTTTCTCTGTAGCTTTGGAGCCTGTCCTGGAACTCCCTTTGTAGACCAGGCTGGACTCGAACTCACAGAGATCCACCTGCCTCTGCCTTCCGAGTGCTGGGATTAAAGGCGTGCGCCAGATTCGATGCTTGCCTTGAAACCCTTAGTTGAGTGTCCAGGATGCCTTTAGACCTCGGATGTTTGCATTACCTATTTCATTCCAAGGTCAAGGTTGGAAAGCTAGGCTGCTATAAATCCTCGGGGTTAGATTGTGGCCTTCCTCTATACACGTCAGCTGTACGAGCCACCGTGAGTCAGCCTTTCCTTGTGGAAAGAACAGAGTTCCAGCCCATCATTTTCGCTAGGTGTGTTGTCTCCTTTAGATTTTAAACTCCTTAACAATAAAACAAACACACACACACACACCTCCATTCTAACACAAAACGGATGCTAGAAGGTTGTTCACACCCAGCTACAAGTTCATCCTGACTACACAAAGAGGATGAAAAAACTGCAGCAAAGCCCAGCTCTAATCAAGGAGTCTTAGTACACTTAAGCAGTGTTGGATATGGAACCCAGGGCCTCGCCCATGCTAGTCACATGCTCTACCACTGAGCTACATCCCGTTTGTTTTCTAAATTAGCTCTCACTTTATAAATCCAGTCTACAGCTGGCCTCTCCTCGTCCTAACCCACGTCATATGTTTGTTTGCATGGGACATAGTTTAACTAGCTGAAATCTTATGTCCTATTAGACATATGCACATTTTTGTCATCTACAATGGTTTTCAATTCCTCCACTTACTCCCTCGGCTGCCTGGCTGCTGAGGTCATCAGTGTGTCATGTGACCCCAGGAGGAGCTCTCTGTGGGTTTAAAAGCTGAAAGTCAGGAACCAGGAACCTCTGGCTTGTGCTGAGAAGAAATATCTCTGCCGGTCTATGGAAAAAACCTTAGCAGGGAAAAAGCTGTAGCTGGAGGTTCTTGGGAGAAAGATACTTCAAAAGTCAGGTGGATCGCCTGCTGATTCAGTAAGCTCCTAACCTCTGTCATCCAGGCTTGCCACCACATAGTCTGAGAGAGGGAGACCACGCCAGTTTGGAGCTATTACTCTGTAAGAGCTTGCTAAACCCCAGGTCATCGGGCTTCTCCCTGCAGAGTTTCTGGTTCATCGGGTAAAGGGTGAGGGCAGGAATCCATATTCCTAACAACCTCAGCTGGTGTGGTGGCCGCTGGCCTGAAGCACACAGCTTAAAATCAACCAGGCTGGCACAGGGCTGGGTGGGTGGGTGCTGTTCTCATGTTAAAGACATGAGAACAGGCATGGTGGAGACATTTGAGTGAATGTCTTTGCGCCCTTGAGAGTGAATCTTGTTGGGCTGGTCAATCATCTGCTCAGGAGACCATCCTTTATGAAGACACAGAGATGCAGCCAGGCAACTCCCTAAGTTTGCTCACTTCTCTGATTACCCCAAAATTGTAACTTTCCCTTTGCTTTTATGACTGCCCTAAGCCCCATTTCCCCATCACTTTGGGTTTCTCTCTTTCTTTAAAGTGCATCCCTCTATGAGGCTGTCCGTCTATTGGGTGGTTGTCTGCTCGTTGTGTGGCTGGTCTGCATGCTGGCCTAACTCAAAGGCTTTTCATCCTCCTTGTCTCCCCATCCTCTCTATCTCCTTCCTCCAGGTGACCAAGGAGAGTCACAGCTTTCCTGCTTTAGAGCTTGGGAGTTTGTTTGTTTGTTTATTTCAAGAGAGGGTTTCTCTGTGTAGCTTTGGCTGTCCTAGAAGTCTCTATGTAGACCAGGCTGGCCTCAGATTTACAGAGATCCACCTACCTCTGCCTCTGCCTCCCAAGTGCTGTGATTAAAGATGTGTATCACCACACTTAGTGAGTTTTTCATATATAGATATAGATATGAAACATATATCTAAAACTCTAATAAAAATTATCTTCAAGTTTCTCTTTTAAGTACATTCTTAAACTCTTTTATTAACTAGACTAAGAACTCTAAGACCCCAACTTCCCCAGAGACATGTGGCAACTCTAGGGGGAATCACTCTCAAAATCCTGGTAAAAGCATTGAATAGGTACTATAATTTCTAGGGATCCTTAAAAAAATTCAGATTCTCCACTCATATCCTGGGCTACTCACAAAAGAATCTCTTCAGATCCAGGACCAAGAGATTCCTACTTGAAAAACTTTCCTCTTGACAGCAAGATTCTCCTGAGGTGAGGTTAGGGATTACTAGGTGTTGGAGGAGACCTCTTGTTGATTCCCAGCCACCCGTCTAGCTTAGGCGTGAAGTAATCATACAGAAACTGTATTAATTAAATCACTGCTTGGCCCATTAGTTCTAGCCTCTTATTGGCTAACTCTTACATTAATTTAACCCATTTCTATTAATCTGTATATCGCCACATAGCCGTGGTTTATCAGCTAAAGTTCCCAGCGAATATCTCCTGTGGCTCCATGGTTTCTCCCTGACTCCATCCTCTTTCTCCCCGCATACAACCTAGCTTTTTCTGCCTAGCTCTGTTCTGCCCTTGCCATAGGCTCAAAGCAGTTCCTTATTCGTTAACCAATAAAAGCAACACATAGACAGAAGGACCTCCCACATCATCTAGGGTGGAGACTCCCAGAGGCCATTACTACATCTAAAAGGCAGTGGGTGTACATAGCTCAGTCTGACTCAGGAATCTCGAGACCACTGTTGGGGAATGATGGACAATAGGCACTGAGAATAGTTAACTGCTGTGTGGAGCTCCCTCCTGTCTTCTTTCTAGTCAGACACGTTGATGACTGATGGTGGGCGTGGTTTTAGAAGATGGATAGGGAATGGGAGCAGGAGCTAGGATGGGAGGGCAGGTATCACCGACTCGCACAGTTTTAAAACGGATTACCTAGATTAAGTCATGTGGTCAAACTCTACTTTCCATGTGACAACGCTGAGTCCCTGAACTTGACTTCAGCCCTATTTCACACCTTTGTTTCTAGGTGACAGACTTCAGCAGCTTGAGCTAGCCTTAAGATGAATAAAAGGAAACAGAAGTCGCATGGCTCTGTAGCTACTGGTTCCTGTTTCTTCTGCTCCATACAGCAGACTGAACTGCAATGAACAAATGCCCCAGTGAGAGGGTTGGGCATGGGTTCTTACCAACTAGGTCATGCCAGATCCAGTGACAGATCTATAGGCTGCACCATGAGACTAATTTTGTTTGCTGTGTGTGTGTGTTTTATTTCATGATTTGTGTGTCTGTGCATAGTGCATGTTATGGCACATGTGGGGACATCAGAAAACAACTTGCAAGAAGAGGCCCTCTCCTTCCACCATAGAGGTCCTAGAGATCAAACTTGGCAGCGAACTCCTTCCCAGTTGATCCCTCTTACCGTCTCTGTTTGCCTCTACAAGTGCTGTTCTTTAAAGGAGTAGAAATGCAAAGACAGGTTAGAGAGAGGGCCATGGGCTTATTCCTTTAACAATACTTTTACCATGAGCAGGAGGAAAGTCTGAGAAATGTTTTTCAGATCTAGCTCGCTGCCGGGCGGTGGTGGCGCATGCCTTTAATCCCAGCACTCGGGAGGCAGAGGCAGGCGGATCTCTGTGAGTTCGAGACCAGCCTGGTCTACAAGAGCTAGTTCCAGGACAGGCTCCAAAGCCACAGAGAAACCCTGTCTCAAAAAGAAAAAAAAAGAAAAAGAAAAAAAAAGAAAAACAAACAAACAGACCTAGCTCGCTTTCCATAGTAGCCACCCGGAAGCATCCTCACTCAGACGTACGTTTTCTTACATCCACTCATCCAACAGCTATTTGCTCTTATTTCTCTCTCAGGGTTCCTAGTACTAGTAATTATTACAGTTTTAGGACAAATCTGTTCTTCCTGGGCTGCGATTACAATGAATTATACTTAGAAGAATTTACTGGGACAGCTTCAGTGTTTCGTCCGTGCAAAATCCTTGTCATCTGATACCCTCGCCCTGATGGGCACTTGGCTGCTTCCAAAATCCAACTTTACTGGCAAGAGGTTCAGATGGCACTGTGGTTTGCTTTAAGGACACTCAGATATGAAAAGACATTCAGATCATAAAAGAAGTCGGGAGTTTTAGAAGCGAGTCAAACTTTCGCTGTTATTCTGTGGTGTTACCTGCATCCCAAATGAAGCCCTAAGCTGCTCATACTACACCCATTGGGGCCACTGAACTCAGAAAGCTGGCAGAGAAAGGGAGATGCCGGCATGTGTAAGAGGAAAGCACCTGAGGTAGGAAAGACGACTCAAGAGACCAGAAGAAGCCAGCCAGATTAAATGAGCGCTGGTAAACGAAGTTCAGCTACCACCAACAGGCAGATGCTGTCTGCGGAAAGAGATTTTGCTTTGGGAATGTCTAACTTCCTCTCCTGTTGGGAGACTGAAGGGACTCCCGTGGCTTTGGCAATGAGTTTGCTACTGACAGTAACATGCCCAGTGGAGAAAGGATCACCTAGCCACAGCACTACAGAGACGGCGAAAGCGCTAGGCAGGGAAGATGTGTCTCTAAAGCACCTTCATGTGGGAAGATAAAATGAGTCTGGACCCATAGCACCAGTGAAAAAAAAAACAGCGAGACTTTAGATGAAAATTGCAATGTCCCCAAACTTATTTTGACAATTCAAATGTCATCCCCCGTGCTTAATCCTAAGAAAAGGTGACAAGTTAAAGAGTAAAGATTCCATCTTCATCATCCCTCCCATGGGACATGTCATTGAGCACACTTTTGCAATCTTCAGTGTTGTCTGGCCTATAAAGAGAGAAAGGGGCTGGTCAAAAACCAGAAAAGGCACAGAACCTGCTAAGCTACAGCACCCCTAACCCAGGCTGAGGACACCAGACTGAGACTCCATCCTGCCCAAGCCTCCTATTTTACAGGTACAGCACATAGAGAGCTTTTGCCAATCTGTTAACCATAGAGTACAATTTGCTTTGAAAAATATAAAATCGTGATCTAAATGCATTGCTATCCCAAGGGATTTCCACCTTTGAGCTCAGAAAGTCACCTTGCAGAGCCTCAGGTCCCCCACCTAATAAAGCATCATTGTCGATAAATGTTGTGGGGCTGATGCAATTAATTATTGCAATGATTTATACCAAATCTTTTCATTTATTTCACCCTAAAAGCTGTAAACAGAACAGATATTCAAAATCTAATTCCAGAGCCTCTTTTAATACTCCTAAAAAAACAAAAGCAAGAGCCGGGCGTGGTGGCACGTGTCTTTAATCCCAGCACTTGGGAGGCAGAGGAAGGTGACTCTCTTTGAGTTCAAGGTCAGCCTGGTCTATAGAGTGAGTTCCAGGAGATGCTCCAAAGTTACAGAGAAACCCTATCTTGAAAAAAAAATTAATTAATTAATTAATTAATTAATTAAAGTAGTGAAACTTGTTGGTCTACAGGACAAAGGAGCCAAATCCCAGTAATAATGCTGCAAATACGTTATCTAGATCCTATACTGCTAACCCTCTTCTCAGCGACTCCATACAAACAATGAATGTGCTTTGAAAATGAGTCACTGAGTGCTGAAATAGCTTCAAGCAGAGAACACCATGGCACACATCATCTTTCGCATGCTCTACTTCCATTAATGCTTTTCTTAGTCCTATTTTGGACATGCATGCAATGTTAGTTAACGGAGACAGAGGTTAATGCGAGTTAAAACTCCACAGCCTCTTCGGCCTCTAATGCAATGTCTCTCCAACCCGTGTTTAATCAGAACACAAGCACATGCCATTAAACCACTGAGTGGCATCTAATCATGTGTAGCAGCCTGAATAATCAGTGCAACAATCGGCCATGCAAGATGAATTACCTCTTGTGTCTCTGCAAACAATTGGCTTCTGTGACTCTCCCTGAAAAGACAAGGCCAGGATGTGAGCAGAGCTGCTCTGTGAACTGCTGGGAGGAGCCTACCCCCTTCCAAAGAGACTACATGGCATTGGCAGGGACAGCCTCTCCTTCCCCGTTTGATGTTGTTTCTGGCCTTCAATTCAACCCATTCATCTCAAAGAGGCTCCTATGTTGTGGGCTATCGTGTTACATTGTTACATTTTCAATACATTTTTAATTTAAAATGGTTTTTCACAAAACGTATTTTGATCATTTTTTTTCCTTTCCCCAACTCCTCCCAGAGCCTCCCTATGTCCCTACCCACCCAATATCATATTCATATTCTCTCCCCTTTCTCTTCTGTCTGTCTGTCTGTCTGTCTGTCTGTCTCTCTCCCCCTCCTTTCCTTTCTCTCTCTCTCTCTCTCTCTCTCTCTCTCTCTCTCTCTCAAAACATTAAAAAAAATAACCTGGAACACAAATGAAAATCACAACAAACACACTAAAAGAAAGAAAACCAATAAGCAATAAGACAAGAAATATGAAACAAAGCAGAAAGTGCACACACACACACACATGCGCGCACGCGCACACACGTGCGCGAGGAAGGAAGGAAGACACGGAATTTGTTTTGTGTTGGGCAACTATTCCTGGGCATGGGATCTTTCTTAGAGTATGGTTTATATATGCAACACTGGAATTATAAGCAAATGCCACATTGCTTGGCTTTTCTGCATGGGTTCTACAAAATCAAACTTAGGTCCTCATACTTAAGCGGCAAGAACTTTACTGTTTAACCTACCTCCCCAGCGCCTCATTTGGGTTTTTAAAGTACTTTTTATGAGATACACCAAGAACCATCTAAGACAGCAGCTATGGCTTCACCTAAGTGCTAATCGCAAGCCTCACTCTCCAAGGACAGGTTCAATGGCGAATAATCTCATCTTGTGGCTGGCTTCTGCGAAGCCCCGATTTTCCTCTGTTTTACAGCAGCACTTGGTGTCGTGTCCCTGGACTTTATGTGAAAACCGTAATGCTTATTTCACAGCTCCTATTTGAAGGATTTACTGTTTTCTTTTTGAGGTGAGGAAGGTGTAAATCACAGGCCAGCTTCAGAATTTAATAAAAACTTTGGATCCCATTCCCTGAAGAATGAAGGCGGGGGCCCTTGAAGACCATCTGTGGTCCCTAAGCAAGCTGGCTTTAAAGGTGCACACTTTTATGCCTGTGACACTCACTGCTTGGAAATATAAGACAGGACAGCAGGGGTGTTTCAAACTATAAGAAAGGAGTAAGAGTGCTAGAAAGATGGGTCAGTGGCTAGGAGCACAGGCTGCTCTTCCAGAGGGCCCAGGTTCAATTCCCAGCACAGACATGGCTGTTCACAGCTGTCTGGAACTCCAGTTCCAACAGAACTAATTCCCCTTTTTTGGTTTCTGGGGGCACCAGGCACACGTGGTATACAGACATATAAGCAGGTAAACCACCCTATACATAAAAACAAATAAATAATTGATTTTATAAAGAGAATAGCTGGCCTGTGGTGGCACACGCCTTTGATCCCAGCTCTTAGGAAGCAGAGGCAGGTGGATCTCTGGGTTGGAGGCCAGCCTGGTCTACAGAGTGAGTTCCAGAACTGCCAGGGCTACAAAGAGAAACCCTGTCTCAAAAACTGAATGGGGGGAGGGGAACAATAGTCGTTTCAACACAAGCCAATAACAAAGAACAAATTAGGCACAAGTTGTGTATGGTATCTGTGTCCTATCAATGAATGTGCTCTTGGTCTCATTTTTTTTCCATTATTAGGTGTCAGCTTTATCAGGAGGACAATGCACAAAGCCATTTGGTTGTGATGAGTTTACCTGTAACCCCATGACTGGGGTGAGGACAGCGAGAGAATTGATCCTTTTCCAGGATAAAAGGAAAGAGGAGGAAACAGAACTATCCCCCCTCCCTTTACCCTCCTGAGTCACGGCCGCTCTGAAGTCCACCCACAAATGGCCATCTCTCCAGGTCCCTCACATCTGGACCTGCCCCCCTTACCTCGAAGGAGAAATCCCAGAAGCACTGACACCATCAGCACAAACCCCACACAGCAAGCAATGATCAAGATGTTGGTCTGTCTGTCGCTCTGTCAAGATACAGGCAAGGTGATTGGTCCCTCACTGCTGAACGCCATCATCTCTGGAGGGTCCCACGGGATACATCTCACCCCCAAGAAAGTCTTCCAGTCACCAACGATGTTGCTACGTCTAGTGATATTCTGCCTGATATGTCTCCAACTCAAAACAAACTCAAAATTCTAAATCATGTGTAACATTCCCACTAAAAACCCAAAGCGTTTTTTATCCCCAAATCGTTTACGACTTAGACATCAGACATCTTGGGCTACTGCACTCAGATGTTAGAAGATTAATAAACAATAACTATGCTGCGAGCTGTGTTCTCCACTGTCAAATCTCTTTGCCGCACACTGCTGTAAGCTTCTGAGCTCTCCCCAGACCTGCGCACTTCTTTTCATGAGGGACTTCAACGTCCAGACAACAAAATAAAAGGGAAGATGAAGCTCAGTTTCAAGTTTTCTATCAGGGTGGTTCTGAAGGTGTGGCCTGGGAGTCCAGCACATCACAGTTTTTCCAGGAGACTGGCTTGACCCTTTCCAACGTTATTCTGCAGTGCCGTTTCCTAAGGTGGATAGACAGGTGCTATCACCAGACAACTCCATTCATTGCTCATCACACAGACTATGACAGCAGGCGTGAGACCCATCTCTTCCTCCTTGTGATAGTTAATCTGGCAGACTTGATTGCAGAGAAGGGCACCTAGGAGATTTGAGATGCCCATCTCTGGGTGTGTCCACGAGAATGTTCCCAAACAGGATTAACTGAGCTGGGTAAACCTGCCCTAACTGTAGACCGCACCATCCAGTAGATTGGGCTAGATAAGATGAAAGGTGGGGGCGGGGAGCCAAGAACATGCACATTCTCTCTTCTCCTCCCTTTCTCCCTCTCTCCTTCCTTCTCTCCCTCTCTTTTTCTCTGCTCCTGGGCTGCCATGATGTGAGCTGCTCAGCTCCACCATGCTCTCTATGCCACAATGAAAGGAAACATCACAACCCTGAACAGAAGGATGCTTTCATCCTCTAAACTGTTTCTTTTTGGCATTCGGGTAGGGCAAGCAACAGCAACAAAGCTAACTATCTTCATTTCTTTTCCTGGTCCTGTAATAGACAATCTTTAAGAAGCAGCTTAAGGGAGAAGGGTATCTTCCGGCTCACAGTTCCAGGGTACTGTCCATCACCACAGGGAATCAAGGTGGTAGAAGCTCGAAGCAGCTGGTTGCATCACATCCACACCCAGAAGCAGAGAGCATTGAATGCAGGCTGCCAATCTGCTCCCTTTCTCCACTTACACAGCCCAAGATTGTAATAAGAGATGATGCTACACACTATAGGTCAGTCTCCTCACCTCAGTTGATGTAATCAATATAATTCCTGACAGGTACATCCCGAGACCTGCCTCACGGGTGATTCTGCACATCAATCACCACAGTGACTAAACACCACAATTAAGTCAAGCACGTGAGACTTGCCAAAGTATGAGTACCACTTTCCCCACTAATTTCGTTTTCTTACGGAAAGATATTATTAGTTTTTATTTTAAAAAATGCTACTTGTGTGGCTATGTAGCGAGTCTGCTATCTCTGGTCTTAAAATCAATACATATTTTTTTAAAAATATTCTAGTGTTAACTTTTAGGAATTTGAAGGACTGTTGCAATGAACGAGGCCTTGAGTCATCTTACGAGGACACTCACACCTCCCTCAGGCCAGCTGTACTGTTTCCTCCCTCCCTCACTGTCTCATCCTCTAGCACACAGAAGCCCAGAATCAGCCAAAAACAGAAGCAAAGACACGACTGTCTCCAGGAAAGCCTGCCTTCACAGATATCTGTGATGCCTAGAGTTTTTACTTGAAGCTACTGTGATCATTTTTGCAATAAACATAAATAAAAGGAAACCTCAAAAGAACAAGAACACTGGTGGAAACAGGTGCTGGCACCGCAGTTCCATCAATAACTCCGGGTTCCACACAAAGGACACGAAATGATTTTGCATGCTTTCGGCAATATTTTTCTTTTTGCTTTCAGACCGTCTGTGTATGTTGAAGTAACAATTGACAGCACTCGGGAGGCAGAGGCAGGCAGATCTCTGTGAGTTCGAGGCCAGCCTGGTCTACAGAGAACATGTTCCAGGACAGCCAGGGCTACATAGAGAATACCTGTCTCAAAAACAAAACAAAACAAACAAACAACAAAAAAAAAAAGCAATAGTACTTCTGCCAAGGGTACAGTTCACAAATCTTTGACTATTTCATCATAGTTACTAGGCATTTGCCACTCACAATATTCTATTCCATCAAGCCCATCCATGAAAACCTCTACTGGGAATTTCTAAAATCGAAGTCAAATGCCTCGTACTTTGTAGATCCTTTTACCTGATTTGATGCAACCTTTCCCCAAATTGGCTCACTTCCTGTTACCGCTATGGAGAAAAAGAGAGAAAAATAGTTAGACTTCCTGTGGGAGAATTAAAAGTACCTGCTGAAATAGGTATCCAAGGCCACCTGCTAAGCCAGATGATATATTTAATTCTGTAACACCATCTTTCTGTTCATATAAGTTATTTATGCAGATTTGCTTCAATATGGCTCTCCTCAAACACCCACCTGCTCTCCAGCACGCCCCCAGGGGAACAGAACAATCTGCATGCTGCAGATGGGTGAAAGGTGACCCAGAGAATCAGCATTTGACTTCAGTTTTTCTTTCCTCCTTCTTCTAAAATGGTTATGACTTTTTTTTAAAAAAAAAAGAGATTTATTTTTATCTTATGTGTATGTGTGAATGCCTGCATGTATGTATGTGCACAACATCTGTGTCTGGAGCTCATGGAAGCCAGAGGAGGCATCAGACCCCCTAGAACTGGAGTTCCAGGCAGTTTTTAGCTGCTAGGTATGGGTGCTGGGAACTAAAACCTAGGTCCTCTGCAACAGCAGCAAGTGGCCTTAACCACTGAGTTATCTCTCCAACCCCTTAAATATTACATTTTACTTAGTGTGTGTGTGCATGGGAGGAGGAGAGATGTGCGGGTGCGCGCGCGCACACACACACACATACACACACACAGGCAAACATGCTTGCTCAAGTACCCAGGTATGTGTGAATGGCAGAGGATGACACACGTCTCTCTTTTCAGCATGTTGGTCCTGAGTTTTCAACTCAGGTTGTCAGGCTGGATGGCAAGTACTTTTACCCATAAATCATCTCGACAGCCCTGGCTCTGATTTTTCTAGAAGCCCCAGCCATGAGTTCAAAACTCTTATCTAGCACTGAAAATTACCCGTGTCTCAGTTAACAAATATTTACTAACAATTTAATATCATCCACTGATGTGGGAGTCCCCTCTGTATTCTGTGAATACCATTGGTTAATAAAGAAGCTGTTTGGGGCCTGTGATAGGGTAGAGTAGAGCTAGGCAGGGAAAACTAAATGTCATGCTGGGAGAAAGAAGGCAGAGTCAGAGAAAAGCCATGTAGCCCCACTGGAGACAGATACCAGAACTTTACTCGATAAGCCACAGCCTTGTGGCAATATACAGATTGTGGGTTAAATTAACATGTAAGAGCTAGCCAAAAAGAAGCTAGAACTAATGGGCTAAGCAGTGATTTAATTAATACAGTTTCTTTGTGGTTATTTAGGGGCTGAGCAGCCAGGAACAACAAGCGGCTTCCCTATAATAATCAACTCTGCTAGTTATACCCTAGACCTCTTGGAACTCACTACATAACGCATAAAAAAATCAAACTTGAACAATAACATAGCAGTATTTTGATCAGTGATGAACACCATACCCAACAAGGGTACCATGATTTATTTGGAGTCAAAAGATTCTATCAACTAAAATGTCTTGGCTAGCAGAATGTCACTGCAGAAGGCATTGCTGCCCTGTCTGCTGCTGCTACAAACCTACTGTGCCACCAACTGTACAGACATACAGCAAAGGCAATTGTGTACTTGATCGTAGATGGCTGCCACGGGTTATTCACTTTCCCATACCTTTTATTGTTAGAGCATAGGCTTTCTACTTAGAAAAATATATTTACTGTAATATAGCACACCCTGTTTCTCTAGCAGCAGCCTCATACATCCTGTGCTTACCATTAAGTTTGCTTGATTTGATATCCTACTTTCTTTCTCCTAAACTATACTGTATGTGTGTGTGCGTGCATGCACATGTATGCATATATATAAGATATATACATACATACATCATTTATATACCATGTACGTGTGCACATGATGCACACACATATCTTGTAACTGAGGCATGAAGTAAGCTATACCATTTAGGATTCTGCAAGTCCACTCTGCGATGGTATCCCAAGTGTCACCTCACTTAAAGACACCATTCAGCAATGTGGAAGGTTGATAAAAACAACCATATAGAAATATGTGAAGAAAAAGTGCAGGATATCCCAGGGTTAATCATCAGGATACAGACTGTTCTGAAAGGTCAGGAAAGCTTCTATGAAAGGAGACATTAAAACTGAAACAAGCAAACAAACAAAAATCATAAACAATAGCTAAGGTCCAAGGGAACCATGCTCCAGGAATTCTCAAGTCCTAAGCACCAACTGCTTAAAATGCCGAGGTGACTGCACCATAGTCCTTATGCCCCTTGGGATGCTGACGGTATGCCAGAGGCTAGAAGCCAGAAGATTGTTTCAGCCTACCAGTCCAAGAGCAAGGAGAGATGTGCACAAACTGCTGGGGAAGGAAGACCTAGGCGAGGCACTCAGCTCAAGGATCAAAGTTCAGCAATGAGAATCCACCCTGCAGGCACAGAGTCCCCGTCTGCCTGTTCAGCATGACCTAGCACATACTTGGTATTTAACAAATATTTGTCAACTTGGCAATAAGAGGATGCAAGGCTGTGCAAGGACTGATTGGGCAAGAAAAGGCAGTGGGGCGTTTCAGGGAGATGGAACACAATCAGCCAAGCCATGGGGACTAAAACAGTATGGCGCCCTTGCTGACATGCAAGCAGGTATGGAGTTGGAGCATGGGGGACAGGAGTAGCCAGAGGTTACCTAATGTGTGGGACCAGGCTGTGGAGGGCTTTATTTTAACATGCTAAGATTCCACTGGATTCTCAGGCCATTAAAAGTGACAGCAGTTTGTGCTGAATGAGGCCTAATCAGGACAAGGGCACAGCCAAGAGTAACCTCATCTGATTCTGGATCTGAAGTCCTGTGCTGGTAGATTGAGAAGGTAAGAGACAGGTTGCAGAAATGTTTGATGGGGGAATAAGAAAAACAGAATACGGACCTTAAATGTGGGCTGCAGAAAAACAAGAGCCTTAAGTAATTCCTATTTCCACAGGTGACACAAAACCACCAGCTGCCTACTGATGAAGACACTGAAGAGGAAAGGACAGGGGTAGCTTTCTCAGGGAGACAGGTTATGAGATACAGTCAGAATCACTGTGTTCACTATACCAGTGGGACACACACGCCTTGTCTGTGCCATTAAACAACTGATCTATTTGAATCTGAGTCAATTTTGTAAAAGGGATACAGCCAGAGATACTGTACTCTTGGGGAATCTTCAGTATCTAGCAGGCAGTTCAAGTCTTCAGAATGTACATCCCATGAGAAAGGGAAGAAATCCTGAGAAATATCAGGCTTAGGAGGTGAGCTGGGGAGGTGGAAGAAGGAAAAATAAAGGCAAAGAAACAGAAAGGACCAACAAGGAAGACTAAAATGTAAAAGCTGTGCAGAAGCCAGAGCAGAGAAGAGCATCCAAGAAGAACGCAATAATAAATAAAAAGTAATAATAATAAATGTAATAATGATAAAAATAAGACTCTATAATAAAAACAGCAAGTAAAAAAACAGAGAGCTAGTGAGATGGCTGAGTGGGTAAGGATACTCACTCCACAAGTTTGAGGACCTGAGTTCAAATCTCCAAGGCATATCTATAACCCCCAGGATTGGAGGAGTGGTGGACAGGTAGACTGGAAAGCTAGCTGGCCAACTAGGCAGCCTGGCAGACCCAGTGGACTTTCTGTTCAGTGAGGGACCCTGTCTCAGTGAAGTAAGGTGAGGAGCAACAGAATAACAGCCATCACTTGCTTTGATCCCCATTTTTATGAATGCACAGATGCTTGCACCCATGTAGTCACATGCATGTACAGAGAACACGAGGAGAGGGGCCCTGAGTATTAAAGTATTCAACCTAAAAGTCACTGAAATCGATGCCTTGTATTTTCTCCCAAGCTTTCTAGCACTCAACACCGGAGGAGAAGGTTTTGTATCACTTGTAATTGGTATCAGAGAGCTTATTTGTTCTTGGGGGAAACTGGATTGTTGAATTCCAGGGAGCATAAAAATGCAAGGAGGAAAGTCTGTGTGTTTTCCTCCCCTCGCCGTTTGTTTTCCTTTTTTTTTTTTTTTTTTTTTTGGTTTTTCGAGACAGGGTTTCTCTGTGGTTTTGGAGCCTGTCCTGGAACTAGCTCTTGTAGACCAGGCTGGTCTCGAACTCACAGAGATCCGCCTGCCTCTGCCTCCCGAGTGCTGGGATTAAAGGCGTGCGCCACCACCGCCCGGCTTCGCCGTTTGTTTTCTGTTCTTCTCTCCCACAGCTGGAAATTGCAGGTAAGAATTCAAAACTCCTCCCTTTGTTCTGCCAAACCCTATTGTACTGTAATCATCCATGATGGATCAGCTTGAAATTGAGGCCATCACACAGAAAGCCAGACTCGGTCAGTTTTATCAGAGCTAATCTGTTTTGAATTGGAATGGTCTAACATAAGAGACACTTTGCAAACACTAGCGCTTGGGTATGATACCAAACAGAACACACACACACACAGTTTCATAAAATGCGAGAGGTCACATGGGCCATACTCCAAAGGCCACCATGTTGTGCATGAAACAGCAACAGGATACAGATCAGTGGTTACTTTCTTCCCTGTGAAATGTAGCCATACCAACCATCTGGGATGGAGCTGGTGTCAGGTTCAAAGGAAACTCCATTTCTCCAATTCCAAAGACAGGAGGGACACGTGGCTAGCGGTGGTGCCTGCTAGCATACCTACGTGCATGCTGGTCTCCTTCAGTGTCACAGGTATGAATTATATATTTCAAAGTCGGTGCTAGCATCCTAGGTCTTCTCACTGCCGCCTCTATCCTAAACTCCCACCTGCCCAGGGCTCCCACTCCCCAGCCCAGTCCCAGCTACTCATTCTCCTTATAATCCTATGAATCTGTGTGTGTGTATCTATCCCCAGTCTCTTTCCCTCTCTCCCTCTCTCTGTCTCTCTGTCTCTGTCTCTGTCTCTGTCTCTCTCTCTCTCTCTCTCTCTCTCTCTCTCTCTCTCTCTGTGTGTGTGTATATGTGTGTATGTGTGTATCTGTCCCCAATCTCTGTGTGTGTATGTGTGTATCTGTCCCCAATCTCTCTGTGTGTATGTGTGTGTATCTGTCCCCAATCTCTCTCTCTCTCTCTCTCTCTCTCTCTCTCTCTCTGTGTGTGTGTGTGTGTGTGTGTGTGTGATCTGCCACCAGCCTCTTCCTCCCCCTCTCTGTTCTGTTCCTGCTTCTCTCACGACCAGTTCCAATCTGCTGGCCATATTCAGTCTTCTCTCTCTGTCTGCTCTGGACTCTTCCAGATGCCTCTGGCTGTTCTCTCTCTGGTGTCTACAATAAAAACCTTCCCCTTAACCATACCACGGAGCAGTCACGTCATCAGTTTATACAGCTGGACACACCAATACTGCTGGTTTCCATGTGATCTGCTCCCAGACCTTCAGGGCCTAAAGGCCCTGAGCGCTGTATACCTATACCGCAGAACAGGAGACCTCCAGAACTTGCTGGGAAAGTAATTCTGCAAGAGGGGACTGGTGGTGGGTTGAAGAGTGCCCCTCCTCCAGAAAAACATCCACTAGAATCTCAAGATATGATTTTCATAATTAGAACCTTTCCTGCCTAACACTGTACACAAATGCCAACACACATTACATCAAAGATTGAAATTTAAGATATAAAATTACTAGAAGAAAATACAGGGGAAATACTTTAGGATAAAGATGTTTTGCGCTGCCCCCCCCCCCAGTACACATGGCACAAAAGCAGAAAAAAAAACTTAACACCAAACTAAAAAAAGCTTGTGTACAACAAAGAAGATAAATGGGAGAAAATTTCCTCCCACTATTATGTGAGGACGGATTCGTATCTAAGGCAAAGGGAACTCAAGCAACTCAATAGCAATTATAAGATGATCTGTGGATGCGCCTCTTAAAGGAGAATGTACACATTTCAATGAGTATGGGGAATTTCATTCCTATTCAGGGAAACACAGATCCAGACCCAGTGAAATCTTACCTCTCTCTAGCTGGGATCCAAGAGATGAGGGAGGCAGAGGAAGACGGATCTCTGTGAGTTCGAGGCCAGCCTGGTCTACAAGAGCTAGTTCCAGGACAGGAACCAAAAGCTACGGAGAAACCCTGTCTCAAAAAATACAAAAAAAAAGAGAGAGAGAGAGAGATGAGGGAAAGGAGGTGTTGGGGAATCAAGGGAAGGAGAGCACTTACATGCTGTTGGTGGGGTCAGCAACTCTGCTTTGTTTGAGTTCCTTTTACCTTAGATACCAAACCGGCATCACATAACTGTGGGCCAAAGTTTTCTCCCATTTGTTTTTTCTGTTGTACACGAGCTTTTTTGTTTGGTGTCAAATGACTCAGCTGTGGGCAGAGATGTGTGCCTTTCATCAGTGGCTCTCCTTTCTGATCAAAATAATTATGGTGATGATTCACAGGGTAAGTACTGAGCAAGAGCCAGTTCTTTCTTATGTATTGTCTCCTAAGGCATAGTTCAAGGCTGAGATGTAATTGTGAAAGCTGGTGCTAATAAAAGACAGTTATCAAGTACTTATTATATGTGAGAGCTGGACTCAGGGCTCTCATGCATGCTAAGGCATTGTATTGTCTAGAACCACAGGGAAGATTTGATTATTCTGTTCACTATATAGAAGAAATGGGTTTGGAAAGACTAAGAAGTTCATCAGAGCTTGATGCATAGGCCTCTTTGATTCTTTGAACCTGGACTTTTAAACATTTTACTATATTGCACATGAGATAGAGGTTGGACTCAATGAAGGTCCTGTTGGCTCACCTACAGATATTGTGAGATGAAGAGTTGGCTGAAGTTGAGAAGAAGGATGAAGGAAGGTAAAGAGAAGACTCCCTCTTCCTCTCTCATGTCAAGGGAATAACATTTGGGAGAGAAGAAAAGCTAGCTAAGGGGACAGAGAAAAAGTTGCCAAAACTTGAGTGGGCTCCAGAGAGGAGAAGATCAGAGTCAGTGCTCCTGAACTTGTGGGTCACAACCTGTGCCTCACCAAGCCAGGTTCAGACCTTGTACCCTCCCTCAGAAGCCAATTTTAAGAGCCAAATTAATAGCAAGAAGCAGAAAATGCAGCCACATTTGGGGAGACTAAGAGAGATTCAATGACCCCTTCCCTCTTGAGTCCATTGTCAGGATCCTAAAGTTATGGTTTTAATCCAAGGCAAGAAATAAGCTTAACTATGTTCACATGTGGTCCCTGACACTGTCCCCCACCCCAATCTCAGCCCAGCCCAAGTCATCCCTGAAAGGTCATCTGGCAATTGTGAACTGCTCACTGTAGGTGCTGGGTCTTCTGGAAGAGCAGAAAATGCTCTTAGCCCACACTGTACCTTTACTTACTCTTTCTAGAAAAACAAAAACAATAGCAACAAAACCAAAACACAGTGGATGGTGGTTATTGATACGTAAGCCTGTCTGCACCCTCAAAGCGTGCGGCACCTTTGACTAAAGTGACCATGATCACTAGTTGCTTTGCTTTAAGACAGGGTCTCATATCTCTCAGGCTAGCCTTGAACTCACTATGTAACTGAGGAATACCTGAACTTCCTCCTGCCCCAACTCCCTGAGTGTTGAGATTTGAAGAATGAATCCCAATGTCTTGTTTACGTGGAGATGGAAACAGAGCCCAAGGTTTTGTGCATGTTAGTCAAATCTCAGTCCCGACTTACTCATTTTTATATTACCCTTTGTCATTTACAGAGTGGGAAGATAATATTACCTATTTTTATGTGTCTAAACCAAATGTAGAAGTGTAAGTTAAAGATATAAAATTCTACCTCTAGCAGTGCCTTCCTCGAGAATCCCTTGACCTAAAGAAGCTTGATTTGGAAGGTGAAGCTTGGCTGGCTTTGCTAAGAAAGTTTCAGTAAGAGAAGGGGAAAGAAGAAACATTTTCCCCAAACACACTCACCATACACACTTGGCCTCTTGAGCCAAGACTAGGAAAGCAAGAATCATGAGCAAAGAAAATGTCATATTACCAGAACAGTGTTCGCTGCTGCTGGCTGTACTAGACTGACCTCAGTTCTCAGTCTATCTGAGCCCACACTGCATTGACTTCACGGGCTGATAGTGAAGTCACACACATTGAGATCAAGCTAGGCCCTGTTCTGAGTTATTTTGTGTTGTGTAAAACAGGATTTTTCAGCTAGTGCCAGGCCCTGAGAGACTGCACTTTGCCAGCGGAATTTGACTCGCTCTTGCAGGCTCACTCTGTACCGTGAGGTACATGTAAACAGGGCAATTCATGAGACCCAGACAAATAAATAACTAAAGGTTGGGGCACTGCACACGAAACTTAGCAAAGTAAATTAGTCCCATTAAAATCATACCAGAAAAAGAAGACATGCTTGAGAACTCACTGAACGCACCAGGCTTGAGAAGTGCAACACCCTCCCTGGACCTCATAAACAGGACGTTCAACGTTATTATGGTAATAGTCCCATCAACCCATCATCTTAACCCTTTTGTCACCATTCTGGAACATGTACATACATGTGTGTATGTTTGTTCTGTGATATGGAATGTGTGTCCTGAGAGTTAATATTAGTACTTCAAATTAAAATAAAAGGGACATACAACCAGCCAGCTATCATGGGAACTCAGGAGCATTTGGCAAATTCCAGCCAACAGAACCAATTTATCTTGTCAATCTGTTATTCAATAAATTCTGACATTGTGGAAGGACACTGTCATCCATTTCTGACATAGTACAATAATAATAGTATAAAGATTCATTTAGGGGCTGAGAGAGTAATAAACTTAAACATTAGAAATGAATACAATACCCTGCCCTCAAAAAAGCTCTGTTGAGAGCAAATGGCAGCCAGACCTGGAACAAAGGTCCGTCCTAAGCGGTGGGGGAAGGCATCAGTCTGGAAGGTACTGCCTTCCAAGTGCAAGGGCCTTCAATCCCCAGCACACATGTAAAAAGACACATATGATGATGGCATGTGTGATGGCATGCGCTTATAGACCCAGCACTGGGAGGTAGAGGTAGGGGATCCCTGAGGCTCACTGGCCAACAGTCTAGTCCACTTGGTGATCCCAGGCCAGTGAAAGACTCTGTCTCAAGAAGAGGAGGATGGTGAACTTGAAGATGACATCTGAGCTGTGATTGTCATGTGGCTTTCTCCTGCATGGGTACCCCCCCAAAAGGAACATACACACATATTTGTATGCTTACTTTCTCACACATGTGCACACATACAGACAGACATGAAAAAGTTTTGGATTTTTTTTTGTTGTTTTTTTTTGGGGGGGGGTTGGTTTTTTTTTTTGTGGTTTTTCAAGACAGGGTTTCTCTGTAGTTTTGAAGACTGTCCTGAAACTAGCTCTTGTAGACCAGGTTGGTCTCAAACGCACAGAGATCCACCTGCCTCTGCCTCCCAAGTGCTGGGATTAAAGGCGTGAGCCACCACCGCCCGGCGGGATCAGTTTTTTACTAGTCTACAAATAGTACTTTTCTATGCTACTTTCCAATCTTATGTTCTTAGAACTACAGTTAAAATGAAGAGCCCTGAAATGTGGCTATAAGTCCCAGCTCTCTGTTAACACAGCTGTCTGATCTTGGGCAAGTTCTAGTACGCTCCACACAGCAAGAGCATGGAGGCGAGAATGTGCCGTCCTGGGTGACGCTTCTTCCACTGAAGACCAAACCCTTTGAAATCAGAGAACACTGACCTAGAAGATATATGTACACAGAATTGCCTTACAAAATAAATTGCATAAATCTAGAGGTCCTTGACTAGAAGACAGAACTGCAGCTTCTTTTTAGAGCCATGAACTGATCTCCACTCCTCAGCTACGAAGTGGAACCTCCACAGACTGAGAAATATAAAGAGGACAAAGCAACCAACAGGCAGCAAGGGACTAAAGACGGCACACCCCACCTTCAGCCATAAAACCAACATTGCAAGGCCTACAAAGCTGTCTAGAAGGGAGGCTAGGACAGCTTTCAAAGCCCCCCTCTCCCTGATGGCAGAGAATTACTACTGTAAGATTTTAAAAGCTGCGGAAACCTCCCAGAGCTTGTCATTTTGTCCCTCATCTGCTGCCCCCCTAGTGCGATTAGCAGTTTGAAAAATACCATACAACTAAAACGTATCTATGTTCTGAGCAAGAATACTGAGTTAGCCAACAGCTGATGTGTATGGCCTCTTATTACCTACCCTGCGCACTTGCCCGAATGGGAGAGCTGTAGCAGAGATGTAAAGAAGCAAGGGAAAAGGCTTTCTCCGTGATGACTGTCATTTATGGGTCAGTAATTACACGCTAGCCTTTTCTCCTGCATTTCCATCCTTAAGAGCCCTATTATAAGCACCACCATCATCTATATTTTATATTTTGAGGAACCCGTGGTTTAGAAAAGGACAAAGAAAGTAATTCATCTGAAATTATTAAAAATGAAAATAAATCGCCACAAAATGGTGATAGAACCATGTGACAGCAGGGTCCCATAGAGCTCTTCTCGCCCCACACTGGAGGCTCTGCAGAAGGCTGTGAGGAGAACTAGAGAAAGGGACTGAATATCTACCGAAGAGATCCTAAATGAAGGGGTCCAGGAAGACATCTTAGTGCTGACCCAGCACTTAGTATATGCTAACCGAACCCCAGTTTCTTCCATAATGACATGTGACATGGAAGCATCTTACAACATGGTCCTCTTTCTCGGGGTAGCCCACAGACAGGGCAGCAAGAATTCTGTCTAGTGGGATTGGCCACAGAGAAGTCAAATGACAATTATCAGGGACAGCATAGCAGGGAAAACATCAGACAACATCTTGATCTCTTGTAATGCACTATAAACCAGTTTTATGTTTGGATGGAATGAAAGGTAATAGTTTTGTGAACACTCTGTCCTCCATCACATTTTTTCCCTTCCTGCATTCTCTTTTACTGGAAAAGAACACCCACCTTTCCCCTAATCCATGAAGAAAGAATGATGAATCTTGACAGTCAGTCTCCCGCAAGTGGTCAACTCCTCGTCCAGATTTCTATCCCCTCCTCCCTGCCATGAGTTGGTGCAAGTCAGAGCCTCTCAACCTCAGATCCCCCTCAGTGCTTCTCTCAATTTATAGTCCTACATTGCAACCCATCGTCTCCCCTTCACTGTCTGTCCCTGCCAGTCCCGTCTTCTGAGCCTCCAAGACTAATGCCACATTGCCCCCTCCACACAGCTGAAGGATAGATGTTTTCACTAATAAACACAAAGAAAGACGCTCTGACTCCGTTAATGAGAACAAGGGAGGAACAAGATGACATGTTCTCGGGGGAACAAATGGTCGTCCCAAGTGTAGTGAGGATAAGGAGAAGCAGATAATCTGTGGGAGGGAAAACAAATTGCCTCAGCCTCTTCCAAGGACAATTTTGTAATAGCTATTAAATTTAATAGTGCACATTTCTCAACGTAACATCTCTACTTCATTACCAGCTCTCCAAAAAAAAAAAAAACTTGCATAAATACTTAAGGAAGTACCCAGGCTGAAGGAAGTGCATGGCTCTGCTGTCTATAATACTAAAACACCGAGGCAACTGAAATGCCAATCAACACGTAATGAAATAGCACACGCAGCTTAACATGACAAAGCGGATCTCGCGACGGAAAGGGAAAGGAAGTGCTCTGATGAGCAAATGAAGCAAAGAAAACCAAATGCGAAGACTTCGTGTGGCATTAATGAATTTTTTTTAAGACACACACAAGGAGAAAGATTAGATAAGGAAGCGCATGGAGCAACAGCTGCTGTGTTGACAAAGTGGGGGCAGGAAAAAGCTGAAAAGCCGCATGCTGCTTTACAGGTTACAGAACTGGTGTGGCGTTGCGAAGGAGAGGGTGTCCGTGATAGAAACGTATAGAAACCGGCAAAGAGAAGAAATGACTTGCCCCGGCCAACAGAAAATGGTTATAAGGAGCCCCTTTTAAAAAAGTATCTAGTAGATTTGGGCGTGGTGGTCAACACCTTTGATCCCGGCAGAAGCAGGTGGATCTCTGTGAGTTGAAGGCCAGTCTGGTCTAGAGAGAGAGTTTTAGGACAGCCAGGGCTACACAGAGACATCTCGTCTCAAAAAACAAAACAAACAAACAAACGTATCTTGTAAGGGCTGGAGAGATGGCTCAGCAGCTGAGAGCATTTGCTGGTTTTCCAGAGCTCTCGAATTCGGTTCCCAGCACCCACATTGGAGGCTTACAACCGCCTGAAATCGCAGCTTCAAGTCACCCAGTTCCTCCAGTTCCTCCCTGAGCACCCATCCACGAGTGGCATTCACTCACACAAACACAAATACATACATGTAAACCAATAGAAATCTTTTCTTTAAGTGTATCGTGTGGGTCAGTGAGAAGGCTTAGGGGGTAAAAGCCTTTGCAGCACAAACTTGATGAGTGCAACCCCCACCCCAGGACCCAGATAAATGTGGAAGAGAGATGACATCACATCCTTGTCTCTGGCTTTCACACGCATGACGTGGCACAAACGTCACTATTCACACATAATAATAGCAAATAAACAAAAGCTTAAAATAAATGTATAGAGTATAGGAATGTACAGTTTTTGTCCTAGGTTAGTTCTTTGTTTACTGGATGGTCACTTAGCAGGGCTTTGTGGGAAACAAAAATTTAAAACAAAGGAACAACAAAGAGAGCTCAAATAATGGAATTTGTGCCAGTTACAAACAACAAGCCTGTATATCTCAAAGACCCTAAAGTTTACAACATCCATACTGGAGATAAATTTTATAAGGTTACTCTCAATGGGAAAAAACACACATATAAATAAGACAATAGTACAAAATTATCTAGAATGTTCCAACTCGTAATACAGACTATGTCAGGAAAAGGGGTTGGGATTAAGGATAAAATGTATAAGAGAATTTTGTTTCCCATCATTTTATGACCCTCTCACAAAAGCACACTGCCATAGTGTCTGTATGTATGGCTTAAATAAATACCGGGCAGACAAATGGAAATGTGGTTTGTTTACTACTACCCTAGCTCCAAGTCAGAAGCTGCAGGGAAAACAGAAAGGCCCCAAGAGAGGGGCCTGAGAAAGCAGAAGGTAAGAATGTTTCATTTTCCTCCTGTCTAACTGCAGGATGTGGGAGACAACCACAGTGGAACCAAAAGAGCTGATTCCAAGAGCCCCAGACAGACACCAGAGACTTCCCAGGCCCAGACCCAAGCCACTCAAAGAGCAGAGAGACCTCCCTGACCTCAGTGCTGAGAAGTCTAAAACTCACCCGTTTTCTGTGACGTTGATGGGAGAATCCAATCTTTGAACCCTTGGAAAAACAAAGAACAAAGTTCTCCTAGCTCCCAGCCAGACGTGTAATAGTAAATATGACAGAGCTGTCATATGTGGGCCCCCAAACTCCGTTAACCAAAGAGGGTGCTATCTCTCCTCCCTGTTCTGCTATCCTCTTCCCTCCAAGCTACTGGAAGAAACCAACCACAAACACTGCCCTGGAAGGAACCACCCACATACACTGCTCTGATGTCAACACGCCCCTGGAGGATATCCTGGCACAAAATACTGGGGTCAGCTCTGGGTCACTTTTATTCTGTTTGCATCTCCCCAGCCAGAGGTGGGAGGTGGAAGGGGAAGCTCCACGCAGTAGGTTCTGCCTGCATACCTGTGGGTATGAGTAAGGCTGGGTCTGCAGCGGTGGTCTCCATGCTTCTTTGAGAGTGGTTGGATGAAGAAACGGTTTCTGATTCTGGGGGACAAAAGATTTTTTTAAAACTGCTAAAAAAAAAAATGATAACATTATCAACATTGTAGTGGGTGATGGGATTCAGGACAATTTTTATTATCATCTTTGTTATTATTGATACATCTCCAGTTTTTCTCAATAATTGGATGAAATTTTTAGAATTTAAAAAAAAAAGATTATAATTTTTATCTTGAAATACTATTTTAAAGTTGGGGAGATGGCTCAGGCAATATAAAGCGCTTGCCGTTCAAGCACAAGGACCTGAGTTCGGATTCCTGGCATTCATGTAAAAAGCTGGCCATAGTGGTATGTGCCTGGAACAGCAGGGGAGGTAGAAACAGCCAGATCCCTGCCCAGAGCATGCTTCCAAGGCATTCCTGCTGAAACTGTGAGCCCAGGTTCAGTGAGAGACCCTGGGTCTAGGGAAAGGAACAAAAAATACACACAATTTTGATTAGTTAAGAATTCAAGGATTTTAGTGACTTCTCGGAATATAATAGAATCAACCAACTCAGTATTGGGAAGCTGTCTGATTTTACCAGGCCTTTGAGGGACAGACAGCTGGATTGCCTGGAAAAGCCGTCAAGCTACCTCACAATAACTTGTGATAGTTTTACTCCATCAGCAGAAGCATGGTGGGAGCTTTGACAAGTCCCCAGCCTTGGAGTAGGTCACCCAGAGAGTTACAAGAGTCAGGGTCAGGAAAAATTCAGAACAAATAGAAAGAAGTAAAGAAACAAGTATATAGCTGATTTCTGTTAAGGGATATATCTTACATTCTTTTTTTAAAAAAGGTTTTATTGGCATATTTTAATTACACATAATGGATTTATTCCATTTTGCTGTGTGCATATATTTTCACTATACTTAACACATTACTGTCCTGTCTCCTTCCCAATCTTGTTGATCCCCCTCCTCTCTCTCTCTCTCTGTCTCTCTGTGTGTGTGTGTGTGTGTGTGTGTGTGTGTGTGTGTGTGTGTGTGTGATCCACTGCAGAGTTGCTTACAGGAACATGGTCAGTCTACCGGCGGCTATACTACTGAAGAAAGTTTTTTTCCCCAGCAACCAGGAGCTGGGAAGGGGTGGGCATCATGAGCCCCCTCCTCTTACAAATTTTAAGGCCACGAATTATCCACCTTACATCCTAAACACTCAGACAGAGATTTTTGTCCCTGTGAGGATAGGGCCAACACTGACTAGAGTTTGACCCGGGATAACCTTCAACATGCAGATTCTGCAAAACTCCTCAGAGGTCAAGTGGAGAACCCAAAATGCTGACTTTGCACAAACATAAAGGAAAAGAAACACACACACATGAGCGCATGTGCCCGGTCACCAGGTTGCCCACTGGAGAAGAATTTGTTCCAAGGAAACAACAATATGTCTGACCAGCAGAGGAGAAAGAATGGACAGTTCTCACCTGCAGTGAAGGCAGACCCCTCGGTGAAGATCTCCGGGGTTGCAAACGTTGTGGTTTCTGGCGAAGAGGAGCTGAGTATTGTTGAGGGGCACGTGGTGACTGCCGTTGTGAGGACAGTGGTGGCCAGTGTCTGGGGTGAGGTTGCAGTTGTAGGCTCGGGTGTGGTCATGACTGTTATCGGAAGCTTTTCTGTGGTGGTGGTGGTCACATAAGGGGTGGTGGTTGGGCGAGAGGTTGTTGTTGGTCTTGGGGTTGTTGGGGCTGTAAGCAAGAGAAGATGAATCTGGCACCAAGTAGAAATGGGGACTAGGAAACACCGCAAATACCACCCACGATCTTTCCACTTCTGCTGGCCTCTCTTAGTCCACTGGCCTGGCCCTTTGCTGCAGCCGAGGTTCTTACCTACATTTCTGTCCTTTCTGGTCTATCTGTCACACTCTGGATACAGAAATCATAAAATCTCCGCATGCCTATCACCTGCTTAAAACCCATCAGCGGTTCTCCTTGTCTATCAGATTTTTAAAAAAAAAATCAAAACAAAACAAAAAATACTTAGGGCTGCTTGTTTCCCTACAAGGTGCCACCTGCACTTCTGTCATTCCAATCAAATGTTGCTAGCAGAAAGCAACATGTATTTCAGCTACAAGCTCTCTTTTATGAAGTAATATCCCTGCCATTTGCCCTAGTACTTGATCACAGTGACATCTATTGTATTTTTATAATCACACATTTATCATTACTTAATGTCTGCTTCTCCCACCAAACAATCAGCACAAGGAAACCAGGCCTGTATTCTTTTCTCCGCCATGAATTTGGTACCTATCACAGTGTCTGGTATTGTACAAATGAATCAATGCATAAAAATGAGGCCACAGCCAGTAGTCACAGAGCACACCGCAGTCCTAACCCTTGGAAGCCTAAGGAAGGGGGCTCTCCAGTTCAAGGTCATAGTGAGATTCTATCTCAACCATAAACAAAGTGAGCCCTAGGTATGCAGCTTTGGGTGAGAATGTAGACTTCGCTATATGGTAAAGATTAGTTTAGTTTGTGCCAACCTCTCTTGCTTCGTTAACATAGATTTGGGTTCATTATTTGCAGTACACTGTATGGCTCTCACCCTCTCCAGGATATGCCAAATTCCTATAGGCTTTAATGAAGCAAAAAGTTACCACTTGTTCCACTCAACTTAGAGTTGACCCTGCAGAGTACTGAGGTCGACAACATTTTATAAACTAGCAACTAGTTAAGATGCTGTGTAAATAGAGACATGACTTCTGTTGGGCTAAGTCAGCATCAGTCACCTTCTCTTCCCTCTTTTTTGAAATCACAAAGTTGCTATGAGATTAACATATGCTTGGAGATCACTGATTAAAATTATCCAGTTCCAAATTTAGAACATATGAGAGCCATCTGAGCAGACTAAGAACACAGCCACCCATGACCTAAAGGTGTCTATTGGCCACATACGTCAGCTGTTAAGTTCCTTGTTGCTTGTTCTGCACAGCCCCAATCTTTAACAGTATTTTCTCATCCTAGACTCTACCCAAAGTGTCTGATAGCAATGGACAGAAAGAGGGCATGAGATCATCCAGGAGTGGTGCCCAATGCCATGCCCTTCTCCCTCTGCCAGGGACGACAAATCATTTGCTTATAGGCTAAAACTGATCCGTGAATATTACTCAGTTCGCAGTGTAATTTTTTTCTTATTACTTGGAAATCAATGAATATGAAAAAAAACATGATTGAGACACCCAAAAACACTGGGCCAAATTTCTGTAAGGTGACAAAAGGCCCCCAGATAGATAGCATCTTCCTTCTTCAGTTTGACTATTCTGTTTATCGGCTGGATTCCCTCAATTCTTTCTGCGGCTGTCCTGGCTGGGACTAGTATGTGGGTTCCCCGGCCCACATTCTGCGGCTCACCGTTTGAAACCCAGCCTTCCCCTCCACTGCTCAAGTCAGCACTACTTGCCACCAGCACGCACAGAATGAATCTCTTACCACAAACCACGGAACTCTTCCTCAGAGTTGACCCCCATTCTTTCCTCACCTCTCCTCAGTTCCAGGCGGACAGTCTTCTTGATGTCATTGAACCAGCCAGGCACCTCTATACGGCAGCAGTACACGCCACTGTCATCTTGATTGGTGTTTGTGATGGTCAAGGACACATCGCCCCGCCAGACAATCCCCCGAAGTGAGTATTTAACCGACTTCCTGGAGGTCATTTTTTTACCATCTGTGTGGAGAAGCTCTTCGTTGCACTTGGAGTTGGGACATGCGCCTTTGCCCCAGCACATGCTGTTGCGGTGCCGGGACCAGGATGTGTGGCGACAAGGCAAAGTCACCGACTGACCCAAAACCCCTATTATTGTATCCTGTGAGGCAGCAGGTGCTATGGAGAAAGTGAGAAAGCTGTTACGCAGATGAAAATCTGTCAAATACACTTTACCATTTGTGTACACAAGCAGAGACTTCCAGAAAGACAAGGGAGAATCCCGAGTTCCTTTAGCACATAGTCGACGTGCTTGCCTATTCTCCGGGGCACCTAAGTCCCCAAGCTTCCGTCCCAAAATTAGTGACAGGTGGTCCAGAATCTCTAAACACAGCTCCACAGCAAGACCCTTTTGCTGGGTTTAAACGCTCTGCTCTCAAGTACCACTGAGTAAGTCAACTCCCAAATGAAGAGGCCAGACCCTATAATCATGGTCACATACTTCACCTAAAGCCACCCCAAAACTGTGCCTGCCCCCGGCATCTCACTGAGTAGATAATTGTGTGCTGCTGATTGAATGTTTCAAATGAGTTACCCAGCCCAGACAGAATTCTGACAGGAAAGAAAGCAGATGAGGTAGACTCCACTATCCTCTTCCGTGTTCAGAAATGGAGGCGGGACTTGCTCACTGTGTAGCATCTGGCTGCGGCTAGATTATATGAAGTTGGGGACAGTTCATGGATATGCACTTCTTTACTCTCTTTAAATTGCATTAGTGTGTGGGGGGAGAGTTGTATGTATGCCACGATGAGTGTTTGGTGGTTAGAGGGTGTTTGTGAATTGGTGCTTTCCTTCCACGTTCACATCACTTCTGGGGATTGAGCAGAGGTCTTTAGGGTTTAGGGCAGTGTTTCTCAACCTGTGGGTCACAACCTCTTTGGGGGGGTCCCATATCAGATATCCCGCATATCATATATTTACATTATGATTCATAATAACAGCAAAATTACAATTATGAAGTAGAAATAAAATAATTTTATGGTTGGAGATCACCACAACATGAAAAACTGTTTTAAAGGGTCACAGCTTTCAGAAGGTTGAGAACCACTGCTCTAGGGCATATACCTGTACCCACTGAGCCATCTTGCTGGCCTTAACTCATTCATCCCTTTTTAAAAGTTGTTTAATAATTTTACTCTTGCAAAATATAATGTATTTTTGATGGAATCTATTGTCTATTCTTTCTCTTCCAGTTTCCCCCCAATACCCTTCTAAGGTCATGTGCTCTTGTTTAAAAACCTAAGTGAGTCCACTTAGTGTTGCCAGTATGTGCATGCATGAAGGGTCATCTGGTAGAGCATGGGTAGCCTCACAGGGGCCAGAGCCCTGAAAAGCACAGGCTGCCCCTCCACTAGCTGTCAGCAATTGCCAACGACTTCTTTACTAGGGGTGGGACTTGATAACAGGCTTAACAGTCATGCAAGGATTTTGTTGGCTTGATCTTGTGGAGGTCTTATGCATGCAGTCACGGTTTCTGACTCGCTTATTTTCTCTTTGTAGTAATTAGGGGCGGCTGGGCTATGTCCCCGGCACCCAGCCGCCCACATGGCTCTAGCTTATGTCCGAAATAATTACACAGAAACGGTATTCATTTAAACACTGCCTGGCCCGTTATCTGTAGCCTCTTATTGGCTAGCTCTCACATATCGATCTAACCCATTTCTAATATTCTGTGTAGCACCATGAGGTGCACTTACCAGGGAGGATCTTAACCTGCGTCTGGCTGGAGTGGGAGCATCATGGCGACTCTCTGCCTAGCTTCTTTCTCCCCCAATCCTGTTCTGTTTACTCCACCCATCTAAGGGTTGGCCTATCAAATGGGCCTAGGCAGTTTCTTTATTAGTTAACCAATGAAAGCAACAGATAAGATACAAGACCCACCTCCATCATTTCCCCTTTTTCTGTTTAAACAAAAAAGAAAGGCTTTAATTTTAACAGTAAAATTACATATAACAAAACAGTTATCAAGTAAGAATTACAGTTACAATATTTATATCTATTTTATCTCTTATCATAACTAAGGAAAACTATAACTATTACTAACCATTCTTCAACTCCATCAAAGACTCCAGAAGGAAATAATATTACTTAAGCAAACAAGAAATCCAAAACTCTAGAAATGACAGAGACATCTCGCTGCCTGGACAGTCACCCAAAGTTCCTCTGTACCGTTGGGGCATCCATCTTTGGCCTACAGGCCCATGGTATCCAGAGACATTTCCATGAAGCAGGAAATTTCAAAGGCAGTTCAGTCACTATCTGCTGTGTCCTGCAGAATGTCTCGCAGACTCTTTCATGAATCAGGAACCCCGAAAGACCATCTCACCTTTTGGCAAGTTCAGCAGTCCTCTTTCTGCAGGTTCTTTGTGTCCAGTTTATGCATCAGTCCAGGCAAGAGCAGTTTCTTGCCCAAATGGCTATCAAACTCCATAAGGATCCTCTTCGATGCCCATCTTCCTCTTGAAGTAGCTGGTGCTGCCAGGAGCAGACGTGTCTCATTGTCATGAAAAGCCCTAAGTTATTAAAACATTTAAATGCCATATTCTGCAGTCTTTGAAAGATATGAAGAATGCCTATCTAACTAAAATATATCTCTATATATCTAGAAAATCTAACTAACAAGACTACAAGCTTGACTATTATTGATGATTATCCATTAACAACCTATATTTCCTAATATACATTACATTTTAAAATGAACCACGCAATCACAATATCTTAATCAAGATCAGAAATACATATACATATAACAAAATTGACCTTAAAATCCATACCAATGCAAATTATTTATATCTATATCATATCCCCCTTTAAATGTAAAAGCATATTTATAAACAATATTTGGGAACATGGGCGCAGTTTTTTCTCTCCAAACTGCTTCCTGCTGAATGGGGGCGCTGTTAATCATATCTTTCATGGGGTAACCTGTGTGCCAGGTTCATCTCAGTTGGCAGTTGAGTGAAGTAAATTTTTTGAAGATGTTCACAGCAACCTTTCAGGAGGGCGAGGTCTATCATACCAAATCGGAATAGATGCAATCCATAGGGTCACATCCTCTGTGAAGACAAAAGAAGACCCTTTCCAAAGCATCATATCCTTAGACCAAAATTTTGAAATCGTAATACCCTTATATCCATTATGGTTTAGCTTGGCAGCCCATGTAATGAAATGTCTCTCTGTAGTTAGCTCCTTCACAGTCAAAAAATTTAAAGAAAACACAATAATATAAAGAATCCAGAGTCTCTGTGAATTTTTAATTTTTACGTGGCTTATTTTTATTTATTTCTTTTAATCTATAAATATCTGTATTATGTCTCTTTAAAGACTTTATCCTTTTTTTAAGGCATTAATTTTATTCTTTCTCTCTCTATATATATATATATTTTTTTTTCTCTCTCAAGCCTACGTACATTCATCCAACATTGTGACCCATTTAGTGGTCTGTGTGAATCTGTTTTATTGTGAATCTGTAATTTTTTTACTATCCAGGAGCATTTCTTAAAATGTTAAGCAGTTCTTAAAAACTTAAGTTGCACCATGTACAAGTAATACGGTACTGCCTGTACCGTCTAAACCTTAACTGCGCTGTTATCACAGTAATTACGGTAGTTCCTGCCTGAGGTCAGCACAGCTCAGCATGGAGCAGCCGCTCCTGCCTCAGAGCCTTTTGGTGCCCCTGAGCCATACACAGTTCCAGGCACAGAGCAAGTCCACAATGGCGCCAAGCAAGCCTTAGAGCTTTATTTCAAATGCTCTATTTAAAAGCTCTGTCTCCCGCCGGAGCCAGACAGAGATCGTAATGGCGGCACAGCCCAGAAAGCCGGCATTTTAAAACAGCCAGTTTTTTCCTGCTGCCGAGTTAGGACAATTTCTTTGCGGCAAGCAACCCAGAAACAGCAAAAAGCTGTCTTAAATTTTCTCTTTATCCTTTTTAAGCCCTCTCAGGTTTTACGTGGAGTTCATTAGCACGTTGGGTGCCACTCTGTAGTAACAGGGGCGGCTGGGCTGCGTCCCCAGCACCCGGCCGCCCACATGGCTAGCTTTGTACCCGAAATAATTACACAGAAACGGTATTCATTTAAACACTGCCTGGCCCGTTATCTGTAGCCTCTTATTGGCTAGCTCTCACATATCGATCTAACCCATTTCTAATATTCTGTGTAGCACCATGAGGTGCACTTACCAGGGAGGATCTTAACCTGCGTCTGGCTGGAGTGGGAGCATCATGGCGACTCTCTGCCTAGCTTCTTTCTCCCCCAATCCTGTTCTGTTTACTCCA
>JABTXL010003145.1:226104-274718 GCA_025134845.1 Neodon shergylaensis | reverse complement strand
ACTCCACCCATCTAAGGGTTGGCCTATCAAATGGGCCTAGGCAGTTTCTTTATTAGTTAACCAATGAAAGCAACAGATAAGATACAAGACCCACCTCCATCATCTCTTTTCTTTTTTAAAAACAAAAAACAAGCTGTATGTGCTTTTACTTAATGTGTAAGAGTATTTTGTCTGTTTGCATGTAAGCACACTGCATGTGTGCCTGGTGCCTGTGGTAGCCAGATGAAAGGGAAGGACTAGAACTTGGCACAAAAAGTTAAGCGGGATTTAAACATTTTACCATTTTTCTCTTTTCACCCAAAAGTTTCCATATTACTCACCTAATAAAAAAAATACTCTAAAAAAGGAAGCAAGAAACTTGGTGTGGCAGAAAAACCCCCAATGGAGTGACACTGTGAACGTCACTTTCGAACAGTGTGTGTTTTGAGGTTCGTTATCGCAAGATACAGAGGACAGTACTTGCCACAAAAGGAGTTCCAAGGTCCATATTTCAAGAAACATTGTGAAATTAACCTATGGGATTCCTAAAAGTTACAGAACGAGGAGCCACACACACATTAGATCCAGAAACAGAGTGAAAAAACGTTTCCTTCAGCTACGGAAGTACCAGTGAGAAAAGAGATCACAGCAACCATATCAGTTTCTCCTGTGTAATTCTTCTGGATTACATGCGCGTGTGAATGCGACCTCTTGGCCACCGTTGGCCCTTTCCTTCTCCAGCTGGGGACCTTTAAGCCTCTCCCCAAACCAAACCTCAGTTTTACCAGAGTGAAGATACCATGGACCTCCTCTTCTGACACATCTACTTTTGATCCTTGGACACTCTAAATGGTCACTGTCTTCTCTGTTGACCATTTAAGTAGAGACACATTAAAAATAAACAGATGAACCAGGCATAGTGTAATCCCTATAATCACCTGTAATTCCTGTATTCAGCAGGAAGAGGCAGGAGACCTGCAAGCTTGAGGAAGCCCCTGCTACCCAGCAAGACTCTATGTCAAGATCAAGCAAATTTTAAATAAGCAAACAGAGAGATCCATTCACCAGGCCCTGACTCCTTCAAGCGACGGTGGAGCAGCCCATTAAGCACTGTTATGTCACAGATTGGACACAAGGACATAAACTCCAGCCATTTATTTTCTGTAATTTTAGTATGTAACAAAAACTGCTTGGAGGCCGGGCGGTGGTGGCATATACCTTTAATCCCAGCACTCGAGAGGCAGAGGCAGGCGGATCTCTGTGAGTTTGAGGCCAGTCTGGGCTACAAGAGCTAGTTCCAGGACAGGCTCCAAAGCTACAGAGAAACCCTGTCTCAAAAAAACAAACAAACAGACAAACAAAAAAAAAAACTGCTTGGACCAGTTATCTGCTATCCCAGCATTCCAGGGAATAAGGCAGGAGAGTTCCAAGTTGAAGCCCAATCTGAGTTACATTGTTAGACACTGTCTCAAATAAATATAAGTCAATAAGTAGGTAAGTAATAAAGAAGTTCTCGGGTGAAATTCAAAGAGATGTGACAGACAGACTGCCTTTTTCCAATCACGTTTGGAATGGCTATGCACTCGTGGCATCGAGCGCCAAGTTATGGACGACAAAGCCGTCCTCACCCACTTTCTGCGCAGTACAGAGTATCTGGGCCTAGAGGCAGCAGAGAACACTTGTGTGGCGACCAGGTCTCGAACACCAGAACTTCAAAGATAAGAACTAAGTGGGAACCCCTAAAGCAGCTTGGGAGCCACAGGCGAACAGGAAAGGCTCAAGTTTGCCAATGACCTGGCTTGACCTCCTCTTATCAAGAATGTGAGAAAGAGGGAAAAGCGGAATGACATTGCAAGACATATTCGCAATGTCAGCATTTGTGACTGGGAGGGCTATAGGCCTAAGCAGAGTGGTCGCTGGGCACCTCAGGATATTCATCCAAAATGGCGGTTCATCTGTGTCAAAGCCTGTGAACAGTGCCGGGCTAAAAATAAACCTCCCCTTAGCTGGGCACAGCCACACACACCTGTAAATACTCCGGAGACTAGAGCAGGAGGATTGCTGCCTCCCAAGCAGCCGGAGCTACATAGTGAGATCCTGTCTCAAAAACACCAAAACAAGGGCCGGGCATGGTGGGGCATGCCTTTAATCTCTGTGAGTTCAAGGCCAGCTTGGTCTAAATAGTGAGTTCCAGAAGAGGTAGAGTTACATAATATAAGAGACCCTGCCTCAAAAATATCAAAGGGGGTGGGGTGAGAAAGAACAAAAAGGGAGAAAGAACTCATTTTGAAACCCCATTGCTAGCAAAACAAAACAAAACAGAAAGCAAATAAAATCTCAAGAAAACAAAGGGAACAATAAGCATTAAAAAAGAAAGCTCTTAGCAGAACAAAGTCCCTGCCTCTCGCTTTGTAACACCTGCAGATAAGACTTCTGGCACCCGCTCATCTGACATTGTGTTTCTTCTATGCCAAGGCTTAAACTGTTATTTCTAACCTGACACAGATTAACACATCCCTGGGAGCCCAAATTAGCCCCTAGGGAAATCATCCCTGTGTACCAAGGCAAGGAAGGCATCCTCTAAAAGGGCAAATCTAGAAGGAGGCAGGCATAACTGGACCCGTCTTATCCTGCAGTCTCCCCTCCCCGGGCCCCCAATGAAAGCCTCCAGAACACTTACTCAGATAAAGACCCCAGAGCTCTATCACCAGCGAGAGGAGGAGAAGTTCCTTGGACATTGTGACAGGAGCCTGTGTGTCTGTCAAAACCCATGCCTTATATCACAATTACTGCTGACGGGGTGGACCACCGGGCTTTCACTTCCCTTTCTGCTTGACAATCTTCCCGTTCCTTCATCCTGAATGACCTCCCTCAATCTGGGATGTGTGAGCAAATGTGCTGAGCACATGGGGGCCAGTGCATGTGTGACAATGTGTGGAGGGACGGTGTGGGCGCCAGTGTGCTTCTCTGTCCTTTGTCCTGTGTGCGTGTGAGCATCTGTGTGTGCCTGCCCGTGTGTATGTGCCTGTCAGCTACAGAAGCCACAGTGTTCCTCGTGTTGGCCAAAGAGAAGCTAAACTGGCATTTGACTCCACTTCCGTTCTGGGTACTCATCATGAAGCTCTCAGCCCCCCACCTTCACAATGGAAAATGAAAAGTAGGGTGCAATCAGTCACTCAAGATCTGTGACCCGCGCTGTCAGAGTTTATTAGAACGGGAAAGAAGAGCTCCAGGAGAGGAAGCTCACCAAGGTGGTTCTGTCACTACCAACAGGGAAGAGCACAAAGGATAAGCTGGAAACCAGATGATAGGATCTGAACCCGGTGATTTTGCAGTTCTTTAGAACTCTATAGACATACCCAACTCTACCTAAACAAAGCAGAGGAAAAATCAGACCAATCCTTGCCAACTAGATTGGAACTAATACAAAACGAAAAATGGGATCCTGGAACACAAAAAGACATTAAGCTCCATGGTTAAGAACACTTGCTGCTCTTGCAGAGGATCCAGATTCTATTCCCAGCATCCACACGGTATCTCATAGCTGTCTGTAAATCCAATTCCAGGGAATCTAACAACCTCTTCTGGCTTCTTTGGGTACCAAGCAGGCATGTGGTGCATTTGCATGTATGCAAGCAAACACCCTACACGTAAAATAAAATTAAAAGATTATTGCTAAAATAAGAAAAAGAAGCTGTGCAGTGATGGTGCACACCTTTAATCCCAGCACTCGGGAGGCAGAGGCAGGTGGATATCTGTGAGTTAGAGGCCAGTCTGGTCTACAGGAGCTAGTTCCAGGACAGAAACCCTGTCTCGCAAAACAAAAAAAAAAAAAAAAAAAAAAAAAGGAAAAGGAAAAAACCATTAAGAGAAAACAAAAGTCTAGTGAAAGAAGTCTAAATAAAATTTGAGCTTTGATCCACTGTGATGCTTCATTATTGATATATTAATTATGATAAATACAACAACCTAATGAAACGCAAAAAAATGCAAATCAGCATTCTGCAGAGAGATGTGCACAGCCATGTTTATTACAACACTATTCCCAGCAGTCAAGATGGCTGCGGTGTGGAGGTCTGAATTAGAATGGGCCCCTCCATGGGTATGTTTGAATACCTGGCCCCCAGTTAGTGGAGTCTTCTTGGAGGAGGTTTGTCACTCAGGGCAGGGTTTGAGGTTCCAAAGACTCCCTGACGATTCCCAGTATGCTCTCTGCCTCCTGCCTGCAGATCAAGGTGTGAGCTCTCAGCTGTTTCTGCCATTATGCCTTTGTTCTTCTGCCAGCGTAAACTCTGACCCTCTGAAACCATAAGTCCAACAAAACATTTTCTAAGTCGTCCTGGTCATGGTGCTTTGTCACAGTAATAGAAAAGCAACTGAAACAATAGAACACCAACCTAGAAGTCTATCAACAGGTGATTGGATAAAGGAAATGTGGCAGTCACACACAACAGAGTTTTGGTCAGCTATGAAGAAAAGTGAAATCCATCATTTCATAGACAGATGGAACTAGAGATCACCATGTTAAGTGAAATAAGGCAAACCAGACTGACAGATGCCGCTTTGTGCTGTTACTTTTATAGTGAGCCATGATTAAATTTCTATTCACCCCAGAATGAGCACAGTGACACCCCAAAGAAATTTATTCCAGCCAAGTCCAGCTTGATAAACCAAAGCATTTATTGGGATTGTCTATACCAGCAAGGATAAGGGATGACTTACTAGAGAATAGGTCTGATTAGTGGGCCGATGCATCCCCTAAAACCTTACTCCAGCATGGGTGAGGACTATAATGCTGAGTCTTCCCCTCAGCATTCCCCAAGAGCACACATAGGCTAGAGGCAGGAAAAGATGGGATCTCGGGTGAGGGTCTGGCAACATTCCCTACTTACCCCCTTGGTGAGAGAAAAATAACAGCCCCATAGCCATTAACTCGGACCTGGCTATGACCTTTGCAATGATTGCAAGACCAAGGTCTTTTATAGGTCATTACAGCATCCATGATAACAATAGTCATAAAAGCCTGGAGGAAGCAATTGCATCATAAACTACATATTTCCTCTAATACATGGAATTCATGTGTTTAAGTGTTTATGTGAAAGTAGAATGGAGTCTATGTAGGGAGAGGGAGAGAAGATATTTAAAGAAGTGAGGGTAATGGCCCAAAGTAGAGAAAGAAAGAGAGAGAGAGAAAGAGAGAGAGAGAGGGAGGGAGGGAGGAAGGAAGGAAGGAAGGAAGGAAGGAAGGAAGGAAGGAAGGAAGGAAGGAAGGAAAGAAAGAAAAGAAAGAAAAAAAAGCATAACTGGAGAGATGGTTCAATGGTTAGGAGCACTATATGCTCTTCCAGAGAACATGGGTTCAACTCCCAGCAGCCACAACTGGTGATTCACAATCATCTGTAACTCCATTCCCAGCAGATCTGATGCCTTCTTCTGGCCTTTGTGGGCACTACATAAATATGGTACACAGACATACATGCAAGCAAAATACCTGTATACACAAATAATAAGCTTAAAAACAAGGCTATGCAACTATTGCACAACATTTTTTAAAAAAGAAAAAAGAAGAGAAAATGTCTCTTTCCCTCTCATATGTAGAGAGTAGATCTAAACATCTATTTTTAGATATATGTTTCACGTATAAATACCTATCCTACTTAATATATAAATATGTCATTAAATATATATTTAACGCATATGTTGAACTATACATTTAAATGTGTGAACACAACTTGAAAAAACGGGTACTGTTTGGGCAGAGAAAGGACACAATGACAGAAGGAAGGATGACAAAGGAAGCACTGCAAAAAGAATATGATGTACATATACGAAAATGTCATCATGAAACCCATATATGGCTATATATATTGGCTAGATATGGAATATTTAAAGATTCTCTGTTGCTATCTCTATGATTTCTATGTAAGTCTAAAACTGTCCGAGTCTAGTATAGTTAATAAACTTTAATAAAATCATATATTCCTCTATTTAAGAAACACAAATGCGAGCGGACAAGATGGCTCAGAAGAAAAAGGTGCTTACAGCCAGGCCCGATGATAGGAGCTTGATGCTTAGGGTCTGCCTGGGGGAGGGGGAGCAGCAACTTCAGCAAGTTATTCTCTGACCTTCACACTCATACCGTGGCATGTCCACTCCTCCAATCATAAGTGTTTCTAAAAATTTTTAAAAAAAAAAAAACTACAGATGTTCATAGCAATTTGGTGTCTGGAATATCCCACACAGGCTTTGAGAAATTTGCATCCTAAAGTCTCATGGCCAGTATGTATAAATGCCCATATGACTCACTGTCCACAGCTGCCCTGTGTACTCCATGTCTTTACTGCCTCGTTTCTTCACATCGGAACATGTGCCTCTGGATTTGGTTTTTCCTTGTTTTCAGTAAATCTGGCTCAAGTGCAGTTGGTTTTGACTGTGGCTGTGGTGATTGGCTCAATGCTAGACAAGTAGCCCAAACAGAATGAGTAATTATGAGACAGTTTGGGGGTCCTCTGAGAAGTTGGGATCCTCTTTATTCTCCTCTTGATCTTTGATCTCTGAGGACATGAGTCCAAAATACACACTAACCATTGTGCAATAAGCAAAGCCTGCCCAATAGAGAATTGACCAAGCAGGAAGCAGGTGCTGAAGAAAACATGACTGATCCGAGTCTATGATTTAATTTAGGCTTCTCAAATAAAGACTTCAATGAGCCAGTCTGTAATAGATTCTCTATCCTTTGTAGTTTTAGACCCAGAAAGACCTTAGCGCGAGATCTCAGACCTTCCAGGCACTGCTGCCTCACATGTCTGGGCTCACTTCCCCTGCAGTCTCATGCCCCTTGGTGATGCCGTGAAGAAGGAAGAGGCCATTCATGATTTTCACCTACCATTGTCTCTCCTCCTGGTTCCATGGAAAGAGTAGAATGCCCAGCCGCCTCTACTGTCCATGGCTTGAGACAACTGAACTGCAGTCACCAACCACACTCAACTAACCAGTGTGTTTGTGACTCTCATCACATAGTCCACGTCACATATGGCCCATAGCCCAGGTCAGTTAACTAGCCTACTTCTACATGGTGCACGGGTCAGTGGGTACCCTGCTTTGTCTGGTGGGACTGAAGGCCTTCTCTCTCTTCAGACCCTGATGCTATCTGCAACACTAATAACAATCAATAAACCTCTCAGCCAAAGGGTGATCTTTCCATGTGTCTCACTGTCTCTGTCTCATGTGTGTTTCTGTCTCTGTCTCCAACTCTCTGTATCTGTGTGTGTACGCACACATGCGCATCTGTGTTTGTGTGTGTGAGTGTACAATCCTGGGCAACAAATGCAGGTAAAGGATTTAATTTAAACATCCATCCTAAAGCATGATACATGATACATACAGCCAAGCCTCCACTTACCTACTTCCTCCCAAGGCCATCTGCTCCACCTTCCCCCAGCGTGGCTGCTAGAAGAATGGAAAGGCAACTCATATTCACTACCCCAATGGCTATGAGCTCAACACTGTGTCTCATTTGCATAGAAACCTCCAAAACAACCTTGTAAAGGGTACAATAGCTCCTCCATTAGACACACATGGAAAGAGGGATTGAAAGAGTGGGTGAATGGATTTATTTATATTCTGAGCCACTAGGTGGAGGAAATGACAAAGTAGAAAATTCAAGAGTGACTGTCAGGAATTTTGGGAGGGCTTGATCTCACCTCTGAACCTCAATTTTTTTTTTATCTGCAAGGCACAAATGAATAATCTCTTCACCAGAGAACTGATTTCAGAATTGAATGACATTACTGATGGGTAGGTTATCCGAAATCCTAAGGAACTGGGGAAACGTTTTGATTTCGAAGCAAAGGAAGCAAAGATGTGAGGAAACTGTTTTGAGTCATGTGGCATTAGACATCAACCTCAGAGAACAGGAGCCATGAGCTGAAAAAGAGAAATGGATCCTGGGTGGGTCCAAGTTCTGGGTGGTTCAAAAAGTCACTGTTGCGTCTATTTTCCTCTCTGAATTGGAGTTTCTATTTGAAGGTTTCCAGAAAATGCTGAAGTATTAGAAACTGACCTCTTACGCTAGATTGCTTCAAGAAATTGAAAGTGGGAGAAGAGTTGTAAGCATGAAAAGGACCAGCATTTGGTTCTTTGGTGAGATCCTAGTCGGAACAAATATAGTGAAATCACTTCTTCCAGGTCACGCAATAGTGAGACACCTCAGTTATAAAACTGAAGGCCTCTGGCAACTGCAATCAATTGATTTTATATAAATTAGTCATAGCTAAGTTAATGGTAGGGTTTTGTTTCTTTGTTTGGGGAGTTGTTTTGCATTTACTTATTTTTGTGTGAGTATATGTACATGTGTGCGTGTAAGCGTGTGTGCATGCATGTGTGTATGCACGTGTGCACACATGTATGTGCATGTTACAGATTTTTCAGTTCTCTTTTGGGCACATGCTAGAGCAGCATATCTCATTCCTCTGACATCCAGCATCACCACATGGTTACAGGTAAGCAGATCACTTGCAAGAGAGAGCCTCTATGACAGTGGCTGTCAACCCTCCTGACACTGTGACCTTCTAATACAGTCCCTTGCGTTGTGGTGACCCCAACCATAAATTTATTTTCATTGCTACTTTATAACTATAATTTTACTACTTTTATGAATAGTAACATAAACATCTGTGTTTGCCGATGGTCTCGGGCGACCCCTGTGAAGGGGCCTTTCAACGTTTCCAGGTTGAGAACTGCTATTTTTTAAGGGTTCTATTCAATGACTTGTTCTCACTTCTCCTGGCAGAAACCTGAATCTACATGGTGAAAATCTCACAATCCATGTGGAAAAGGCATCAAGCACAGCCTCACCCTCCCCTCTCCCTCACCCCACAAGGGAAATAAGAAGAATAAAGATGGAGTTAGAGGATTTAGGAGCCCCTGCTGCTTTCTTGCCAAAGACTCAGGCTCAGCTCTAAGCACTCTCTGTCTGTGACTCCAGTTCCAGGGGATCCAACACCTTCCTCTGGCCTCCATGAATACTTGCATACACACAGCGAACATGTATGTTGCAGAATATTTGTTTAACTATACAAGACGTGTTGCATTTAACTATGGAAAGATATGTTGCTCTTTTACTTTGCCTGCCTAAGGCACCTGATTGGTCTAATATAAAGCTGAACGGGGAGGTGGGGGTTGAATGGCCCCCAGGGGTGGTGGTGGTGCAAACCTTTAATCACAGCACTAGGGAGGAAGAGGCAGGCAGATCTCTGTGAGTTTGAGGCCAGCCTGGTCTACAGAACGAGTTCCAGGTAGGCCCCAAAGCTACACAGGGAAACCCTGTCTCGAAAAACAAAACTAAACTAAGCTGAACAAGCTGAACAGCCAATAGCAAGGGAGGCAGTCGGTATAGGTAGAACTTGTGGGCAGGGGGAGTAAGTAGGAGGAGGAACTTAGGCTTGTGTTAAGAAAGAAAAAAGGGAGAAAGAAAAAGCCAACTAACCATTCATACATTCAGTTACACACATACATGTAAAATAAAAAAAATAACAAATCTTTATAGGAAAAAAGTATCTTAAAGTTCTCCATTCCACCTTTCTTTGTAACATAACACACCCTAATTCACCCCATCTCTGTAGACTGTTCTTTGAAGTGAGGCTTACAAGCCAGTCTACACCCATGTGTACACACACACACAAACATACACAAATTACATGGTACCCCACAAGTATTATACAACTTTATGTGTTGATTAAAAACACACCACACAGTAAATGTAGCAGTGTAGAAATAGCAACTTAAATATGATAAATTAAAAATCATTAAAATGATTATCTTTTCCATTATATGTTTTCTAAATACAGTATGATCTCCTGAGTGCAGGAAATGCACTAGAATCACTCTGCGGCCTCAGCCCTTGGCATAGAACTGCACATCAGGCTACATAGCAAGGCATAGCCATAATAAAGACTTACGAAGCAAAGAAAGCACCACTGAAGAAAACAGCTTGAAGAGTGAGAACAATCGGCAGTTATTCTAGACTGAGAAATGATTAGAAAAGTCCGTTTGCTCAGAATCTTAAGACATTGTCTAAACGAAAAATATATAGGTCAATTATAAAATATTCAAAAAATTATTCCCATTAAAATAAATTAAAGAAGGAATTTAGAAATGAAAGACAGAAAAGAACACCAATGCACAAAATGTCACATGTCAAAGGTTATTTCTAGGTAGTTGGATTTGGTAGTGGATGTGTTCTACTACAGCAGTGTCCATTATGTGTTTGTTGAGTGAACAGATTTTCTCCATGTGAGTGAATATCTGTATGTTTTCACAAGTGCAGAGTTGAGCTGATAATATGGCTCATACCATCATAGTGTGCTAAGTGTCCTTGTTTCTTCTCTAACTTCTCCATACATATTTGAACTTTAATGTTTTGGGTAAATGTCATTGCATATATAAGAATTGCATAGTATGACTTTACCTGTTATATTCTAAGAGTGTGCAACATTTATGTTTTCTTTTTTACTACCTGTACTACAACACATATTCTTCATTTGTGGTTTCACACTTCTACATAGTATACTATTTAAGGTATATTCCCTGTAATGCACATCCATATTATCAATTATGGATCTCTACATCTTCTCCAAATCCCTACTAACACAAAAGTTTGGTGAACATAAACTTTTCATTGACATTGAACAACTTCATAGGTATCCAACAAGGATATAAGGAAGAGTGTGTTAGAAGTCTGTATCCAGAGAGGGGAATGATCAAATCATAAGCAGCTTGCACGCTGATTTCAATAAGTATTACCAAATCTCTCCCTAGAAAACTCTGACCTGTTCCCACCACCTGTGCATGAGAGTGCTGACAGAAGTCGCTTATTGTAACATCTGCCATGAGTTATCCTTTCTCATTGCTGATCTCTTTGAATTTCTTTGATCAGAAGTCAATTTGCTCATCTCTTCACCTGACTATTCACTGTTTGTTCCTCCTTCAATGAATTGATTTCGCGCATCTTTGTCTGATTTTCTATCAGTTTTCACCTATGAGCATTCATCTTCATTGTCAACTTGACTAGGTTTGGAGTCACTTAGGAGATACACCTCTGGGCATGTCTTTAAGGGCAGTTCCAATGCCCTTAACTGTGGAAAGAAGATCTATTCTGAATTTGAGTTGTGCTATCCTAGGGGGTGGAATCCAGAACTGCAGAAAGGGGGAAGAGTTGAATGCCAGGATTGCCCTCTTTCTACTTTATAACCTACTCAGACATCAGCAAGCAAGCAGTCTCATGTTCTTGTCACCACAGCTAAGAAAGAATCTGTACCCCCAAATCACAAGCCAAAATGATCCCTCCTTCCCTTGAGTTGCTTCTGTGTGGTCACATCTATGAGAAAAGTAACTTATACATTATCTTCTTCCTTTCCTGAGAAAGAATATAAATAGACTATAGAAAATTAATAGATGATAGATTGAAAAATAAATGATAGATAGATAGAGAATATCTTCTCTAGATATAAAAATAATTTCTGCTTTTTCATTATCCCTCTCCCAACTTCTTCCACTGAGTACTTTATTGAACTAAAATTCTTAATACTGTCATATTAAAATTCATGAATATCTGGGGATGTAATTCCATAGTAGAATGCTTTCCCAACAAGTACAAAGCCCTAAATTTGACTCCCAGCATAGTAATTTTTTATTTAAGCTCATCAAGATTTATTCTTATGCCTCGTCCTTGGAAATCTTGTTTAAAAGCTCCCACCTCACTCTAAAATTATTATAACATTGTATCTTTTTACAAACATTATAATTTTACTTTCCAATTTGTTTTTAATCTCTCTGAAGTTTGCTTTTATCTGTTGTGTAAGGTCCATATCCAACTTCAGTTTTTTTCTATATAATCTAGTTTTCCACTAAAAAAAGCCATATTTCTTTCATTGATATGTAATACCACATATTTGATGTAGAATATCAGATACATAGATAATCACTGTGAATGCGAGTGTTTTATGCTGCTTGTTACACTGGATGTTTCGTTCTTCTGCCAGTATCACAGCTTTTTATAATGATGGGGCAAGACAATGCAAGGTTCTGCCAAAGACAGTGCAAGCTTCTGCCATCTTGTATTCTTGCTGAGGCCATTCCAGGTTTAATTAGAATCTGATCTACTTGATAGAGAATATCATGGAAAATTACCCCACTCTATTCTAGGAACCAAAAGTCAGGAAGTGCTACCTAACTTATTTTAGCTTCTAAAAAATAGAAAAAAAACTGCCCATTTGTGCTGAACCCCCTCTAGCCAATTTCTTATCTCAGTTTCTATTAAAACTGCTCACTTCAAAATGCCTATTCTGCAAAGCCCTCCCAGCATCTGCCAAGCAAGATGCCTGGACAAGATCTATGCCTTTAAGGACCCCATGTTCTGGGGGCTACACCCAGGTCCCTGAACACTTTGATGTGGTCCCAACAGCTGGAACAATGGCTTTCAATTGTCCATACACTGTCTCTTAGTGGTCATCTCTGGAGAGCTCCCTGTAACATTTTAATGCTTTGTTCCAAACTTTGATGTTAATAAGGTGAGCCGAACACTACCATTTTTAATTTTCTTTAAAGATTTATTTTTAATTTTACATGTATAACTGTTTTTACTGCATATGTCTGTGTATCATGTGTGTACAGTGCCCTCAGAGGCCAGCAGAGGGCACTAGATCTTCTTGAACTAGAGTTACAAAGGTTATGAGCCACAGTGTGGGTGCTGGGAACCATAGCCAGTGTGCTAATTTGAAAGAAAATGGACCCCAAAGGGAATGGTACTATTAGGAGGTGTGGCTTTGTTGGAGTGGGTGTGGCTTTGTGAAAAGAAATGTGTCGTTGTGAAGGCAAGCTTTGAGGTCTCATATATGTTTAGGCCACGCCCAGTGTCTCAGACCACTTCCTGTTGCTTATGTTTTAAGACATAGGACTCTCAGGTCCTTCTCTAGCACCATGTCAGCCTTCATGCTGCCTTGCTTCCCACCATGATGATAATGGATTAAGCCTCTGAACTGTAATCAATCCACTACAATTAAATATTTTCCTTTACAAGAGTTGCCATAGTCATGGTGTCTCTTCACAGCAATAGAAACACTGTTATGCCCAGTTCACAGAGTCCCCCCAAAACCAAGTATGAGTCCTGTATGTAAAAGCAAAGAGCCTTTATTCTTACACAAATTTGCAAACTCTCTGTGTGTCCAATGTATTGGAGTGATTGGAGAACCCCGAGCTCAGTTGGGGTTGGGTTTTTATAGTACTAAATGTAGGGGTGAGGGATTTCTAAGGTTCAGGACTCCTGATTGGCTGACATGTGTCTAGGCGTGTCCTGGTGAAAAGTGATGGGTGTGTGCTGATAGGTGATCCTATTTATGATGATTAGAACATTGGAACATTAAAATTTTCCTGGGTGGTCTGTTTGTGGTCTTTCTTGGAACCAGGTATTGCCTTAGGGAAAACTACTGAGACCCAGGCCTCTATTGCGCTTGTCATGGCTGGGTCCTACATAAGGCACCCAAGTTCCCTGCAAGAGCAACAAAGGTTCATAACCACTAAGCCATCTATCTCTTAGCCTCAGTACTTCTATCATGAACTGTTTTGTCCTTTGAAAATTAAAAAAATGCCGCACTTACAAAGGAACCATGCTATTTCTTCAATTAAAAGAGGAGGGAGTAAACTTAGAAAGTTTAAAGACACAGAAAAACACAACAGGTTATAGGAGAGCCATCAAAGAGGTTATTCCTTGAGCTGAGAGGGTTAAAACTCAGGGAAAATACTTCACAGATGGGAAACCCTGTCAATCATTATCAATTAAGCATTAGCTAGAAAACAACCCTTCCCAAAAACACATAAACCAAGAATTGGGGAACTGAACCTTCAGAGCATAAAGAAAATGGAGACCAGAATAAAATCTAAAGATTTCTCCTCCTGCTTCCTCATCTGTACAATGGAGAGGCTATACTGGAGGATATCTAAGCTTCTGTCAGCTTCAAGCCTGAAAATACTCCCCACTGAAATGGAAAATGCGGAGCTAGAAACCTATGAGTGAGTGTGGGTTGACCTCCAGTCGTGATATTCCTAGCCTATCATTTCTTCAGGCAAAGAGACGGCAAGAACATTTTTGTCTTTAAGGAAACACAAAGGGTGTTCTGGTTTGGATCTTAAATATCTCTCAGTGGCTAAGTGTCAGAGGCTTACGGCATTATTTGGAAGTTTTAGAGATTTTAGGAGTTGGGCCTCACAGAAGGAGTTTATGTAATTGAGCTCATGCTCTTGGATAAACAATTATGTTCTGGCCCCTCCTGGCTTTCGGTTGCTTTGTAGAAATCGCTTGAAGTGTCTTTCTCCCACCCTGCAGTCCTCTGTGATGTTCTGCCTCACCACAGGGCCAAAGAGAGACAGCCAGTTGACCATGGAGGAAGCTTCTGAAGCCCTATGACAAAGTGAGCCTTTCACAGGGACAGACGGACACGTGACTGGATTTTGGGATACCGAACTGACTCTTGTCATTACTCCAGGCCCCACTCCAGTGTTGAAGCTCTCTGTAGCTGGGTCTGTGTCTGTTAAGCGTTTTCTAGCCTAGAAGGAGGACGAGTGGGAGAAGTGAAACTCCAGGGTCGCATTGCTAGGGGATAATCATTTCTTCAGACCTTTCACTGCCAAATGGTTACTCATAGTTGCCCCTTTGTAATAGGAAAGGGATTTTTTTCCACATTCAAGTAAAAATACATTTGAGTTGAAATTCACAACTTTCCAGTTGAATATCTTACATAATGAGCATAGCTTCTTACTTAAATGAGTTCCGTTTCCCCATCAACACACTGTGTCCAAACCACTCGCCAGCATCTCTAGGGAACATAAGAAACTCAGGCTAGGTTTTTGAAGACTAGCAAATCTTAAGATCAAATGATTTCCTCAAATATAAAATTATAACTACAAAACATATATATGCATATGAATATATATTACTGATATATATGTAACTTTTGTTTCATGTAAGAAGATAAGTTAGGGTGAACTGGAGAGACGGCTAGTGTCAATGCTCTTCTGGAGGACCCAGGTTCAATTCCCAGCACCCACATGTTCATTCACAATTGTCTGTAACTCCAGTTCCAGGGGACCCAACACCCTCACACAGACATACATGCAGGCGAAAGATACGGTCTTGGTATATTGCCCAAGATGGGCATTAATGGTTATATATGTTATATATATATTACTGAAAGCAGCCAAAATGTCATGCACATCAATATGAAGATTCACACAGAGGCATCAAATAAAGATTTAGCAACCATTTAAAAGAATGTTGAATGTTTGGGATGGAACTCAATGGCAAAGCACTTGACTAATAAGCAAGAAGACCTGAGTTGATCCACAGCAACACACACACACACACTGTGGTCACACACATCTATTGATATAAAAATATCTTTAGAATAGGAGAGCCTTATAGCTAAATATGACAACCAAGATACAAAACATCATGTACAATGTTATCAGTTTATATAAGAAGAACATGTATGCACAGACACAGGTCTAAGTAGATATTTCAAATAAGGTTATCCAAGATGGGTAGCATATACTTGCAACCCCACCAGTCAGAAAGCTGAGGCAGGAGGATCATGTGACCATTAATGCCCATCTTGGGCAATATACCAAGACCGTATCTTAAACAACCTATGCAACAAGTAACATATTCTTTTTAAAAAATTATTCATTCATTTTTATTTTTATGTGCATTGGTGTTTCGCCTGCATGTATGTCTGTGTGAGGGTGTTGGGTCCCCTGGAACTGGAGTTACAGACAATTGTGAATGAACATGTGGGTGCTGGGAATTGAACCTGGGTCCTCCAGAAGAGCATTGACACTAGCCATCTCTCCAGTTCACCCTAACTTATCTTCTTACATGAAACAAAAGTTTTTAAACAGAAAAAAATAAAAACAGTAAACCAAAAGGGAAGTGAGCACTAGAGATCTACATCCTAGTCTCAATCTGTCCAAAATTTATTAGTAGAAAAGTCTGCGTAAGTCATCACATTTTCCTTGTGCCTCAGTTTACTCATAAAATAGAAATAGTTGCATTCGTCTGGCACAGAGCTTTTGACAAAACACCATCCCACAGTTTAGCACAATGCTCAGCAATTTCACTGTTTGGTATTTCCTTAGGAGACATGAAAGAATGCCCCTCAGGACTTAGATCTTAATTGTCATGGCAACATTAGTCTAGCTAGTCCTAAACTGGAAATGACCCAAGTATCCATACAATAAATATATCACTCACCAATAACAGAGAACAAAATGCTAGCACAGGCAATAGCAATCCCTTATACATATACACATATGTCAACACACACACATACTATATGTCAATCAAAATAATGGTGTTTTTAAAAACACCATGTCAGATGGAAAACCCAGACAAGAAAAACCACATTGCGTACTGTTACATTCACAAAAAATTCTAGAAGTTGGGTCTAGCTTAGCTGTCAGAGTACTTATCTACCATGCATCAAGCCCTGGAATTTTATTTTATAAAAGGATTACTTATTTTGCATGTTTGATTGCTTTATCTGCAGGCATGTGACTGAACTCTGTGTATGCAGTATCAGAGGAGTCCAGAAGAGAATATCAGATCTCCTGGGAATGGAGTTACAGAGGCCTTGAACCAGGATTCTGTGGACTCTGAGAATCAAACTCAGGTCCTCTGCAAAAGCAGTTACTGCTCTTAACACCCAAGCCACCTCCCCCAAACGATGAATTTAACCCCCAGCACTGCGTAAACAAGGCATAGTGGCACACATAACTAATCCCAGCATTCTGTAGGTGAAGGCAAAGAGATCAAAAGTTCAAGGTCATCCCCGTGATAAATATAAGGCCATGCTACATGATACGGAACCCTGTTTCATTGCAAACTTGTGCAACCACTTTGGAAATCAGTGTGGCGGTTTCTCAGGAAATTTGGGATCAACCTACCCCTGGACCCAGAAATACCACTCTTGGGAATATACCCAAGAGATGCCCTATCATATGACAAAAGCATTTGTTCAACTATGTTCATAGCAGCATTATTTGTAATAGCCAGAACCTTGAAACAACCTAGATGTCCTTCAATGGAAGAATGGATGAAGAAAGTGTGGAATATATACACATTAGAGTACTACTCTGCCATAAATAACAATGACTTCTCGAATTTTGCATGTAAATGGATGGAAATAGAAAACACTATCCTGAGTGAGGTAACCCAGACCCAAAAAGAGGATCATGGGATGTACTCACTCATAATTGGTTTCTAGCCATAAATATAGGTCACTGAGTCTATAATTTGTGATCCTAAAGAAGCTAAATAAGAAGGTGAACCCAAAGAAAAACATATAGTTATTATCCCTGCTATGGGAAATAGACAAGATTGCTGGGCAAAAAATTGGGACCTTGGGGGTGGGGTGGGATGGGGGTAAGGGAAGATGGGGAGAGAAAAGTGAGAAGGGGAGGATGGGGGGAACTTGGGGAAACGGGATGATTGGGGATAAAACAAGGTTGGATAGAGGAGCAGGGAATCACATAACTTAATTAAGGGGACCACCTTAGGGTTGGTAAGAGACATGAACCTAGAGCGGCGCCCAGGTGCCCAGGGCAATGTCCCTGGTTAGTTCCTTGGGCAGCTGAGGATAGGGAACCTGAAATGACCCTATCCTATAGCCATACTGATGAATATCTTGCATATCACCATAGAACCTTCATCTAGTGATGGATGGAGATAGAGACAGAGACCCACACTGGAGCATTGGACTAAGCTCCCAAAGTCCCAATGAGGAGCAGAAAAGAGGGAGAACATGACCATGGAAGTCAGGACCACGAGAGGTGCGCCCATCCACCGAGACAGTGGGGCTGATCTATTGGGAGCTAACCAAGGCCAGCTGGACTGTGACTGAAAAAGCAAGAGATAAAACCGGACTCTCTGAACATGGCGGAAAATGAGGGCTGATGAGAAGCCAAGGACAATGGCATGGGGTTTTGTTCCTACTTCATGTTCTGGCTTTGTGGGAGCCTAGCCAGTTTGGATGTTCACCTTCCTAGACCTGGATGGAGGGGAGAAGACCCTGGACTTTCCACAGGGCAGGGAACCCTGACTGCTCTTCAGACTAGAGAGGGAGGGGGAAAGGAGTGAGGGGAGGGGGAGAGGGGCGGGAGGAGGGGGAGGGAAATGGGAGGCTGGGAGGAAGCAGGGATTTTTTTTTCAATAAAAAAAATAAAAAAAAAACAGAGAAAAAAATTTAATAAATGAATACATAAACAAATGAGTTTAATATTTCAAACATGTGTACACACGACTCTTGTCTCAACGCTGAGATAAGGGAGGATTTCCTTGGAAAATGCCTATCCTATTTAACAATACCCCTTGTCATTGCTTAACCCAGACATAATTGTTCTCTGTCCCTTTAATTTCTTTTAGCTATGCTAAATTTGACTTCACATTCTAGGCTTGCAGAATATACATCTTCTAAATTACTTTTATACTCCTTTCTGCTAAATATTTAGTTGAAAAGTAGAGAAAGGAAAAAAAAAACACTTTTATGGTTTTAGCCTCAAATCCTGCCAGAAAAGCCTGGCACGTGACCAAGGGCATTTTTGATTAACTGAAGGTTGGGAGTGTAGAATAAGGGGCCTGAGGATGTGTGCTGGGAAACAGCAGCCCCCCCCCCCCCAACGCCCAGCTCACCCCTCCTGCGAGATGACGAGTGAGCCAGGCTGGAGGAGGAAGTGCCTTAGAAATAAGAAGTGGTAAAGGTGTGGTGGCCACATAAGAAGGAACCCTGAGACGTGGCGAGGTGCCAGAAGCCAGGGCGTCCTTTCACATCTGCTGCCCAGCTGGCTTCTGATATTTCTTACCGCAGGCTGGGGGAGGGCTGGCCACATGACATAGTCTGGATTGTATCTAGGGTGACTGCCCAGTGTGTCTGTCATGGGGTGGGAATCAGCATGCTGGGGGCTTCCTGAAGGTCTGTGCAGGGGTGGAATAGCCAGCAGTCAGGCGTGTTAGGCTCAGATGTTCATATGCTATTCTTCCTTTTCTTTTTATTTTGGTTTTGGCTTTTTTGTTTGGTTGGTTGATTTGACTTGTTTGTTTTGGTGGGATTTTTTGGTTTTTGTTTGCTTGTTTGTTTTGCTTGTTTGGGGGGTGAGGAGTGGGATTTTGAGACAGGGTTCCTCTGTGTAGCTTTGGCTGTCCTGAACTCACTCTGTAGACCAGGCTAGGCTCTAATTTACAGAGATCCACCTGGCTCTGCCTCCCGAGTGCTGGGATTAAAGGCGTGGGCTACCACCGCCCAGCCAGATCCCAGGTCTAATCTATAGTGTGACACCATTCCTGGCTGTCATAATTGCACACATTATATCCACTTGTTAGGTTAACAGTGACTGAAAGCTCTAGGAAGTGGGCTCAGGAGGGATGCTAAGATGGACTGCTTGGGTAAGGAGTTTATTCGGAGAGTCATTAACATCATAGAAAAACAGATGAGAGTCCAATAGGCAGAAACGAGGGGATATCGTCTTATAGTTCTTGGGAAAGGAAGTGGCTTCACAGCATGGGTCTAGAAGTGATTTCTAAGCAACAGGTAAGAAAGGAACACAACGTAGGGCCACACATACCTGCTTTGACATACACTCACTTCTCCAGGTAAGCCATTCTTGCACATGGGAGTCTGTTAACTAACAACTCGCAGACAGTGCCCATTCGAGGGTGACTGTCTGGTCTGGGTCCTTAGGTTGCCATCATTGTACTTAACTTAATGTACTCAAAGATTTACATTTAAAAGTGGATTGGACTGTGTAGCTCAAAAGACAGGCTGGAATCCTAACTCTAAAGACCTCAGAATATGACCTTATTTGGCAGAGGGTTATGGCAGACATAATTTGTTGGGCTGAGGTCATACTGGAGTACAGTAGCCTCTTGATCAAAAATACCCAACGTCTTTGAGAAAAGGAGAATGAAGACGGCTGTGGGAAGTTCTTCTGTACATGTGTTGCTTTTATTGGTTAATGAATAAAGCTCTGTGATAGGACAGAATAGAGGTAGCTATGAAAACTTAACTGAAGAATAGAGGTAGCTATGAAAACTTAACTGAATGCTGGGAGAAAGTAGGTGGAGTCAATGACACACTTTGTAGCTGCCACAGGAGACAAATGTGCCGGAAACTTGCTGGTAAACACAAGCCTTGTGGTAAAATATAAAATAATAGAAATGGGTTAATTTAAGATGTAAGAGCTAGCTTAATATGCTTAGGCTGTTGGCCAAACGGTATTGCAAATAATATAGTTTCTGTGTGATTACTTTGGTTCTGGGCAGCAGGGAACAAACGAGCAGCCTCTGACAACAGAAGGCTAGCCTTGAATTTTCTGTGTAGCCCAGGCTGGTCCTGATCTCCTAATCCTTCTGCCTCCACCTGTCAAGTGCAGATATGAGAAATATGAGCAGACACATCTGTCAACACATCTACTTTTAATCAGATGTTTTTTTCATTTCCTGTACCACATCTATACTTAATATTTTTAGAACTTTAATTTAAGCCTTTTTTCCTATTGAACACTTGAATATCTTTATGATTGGTTGCACACTCTACTGGTGTTTTATTTAAATAAGTCTGCTCAACTAGATTGATTTCCCCTGCAATTTTTCTACTATTAGAAGCAGCACTTTAATAAGACCATTTATGAAAAATTCTCCACACAAATATTAAAACGGAATTTTATCAAGCTTTGAGCTCTAACGTTCTGTTTATAGGAAATTAAATCATCCAAAAAATCCAAAGTGGGAGGCATTTTAAAGAACTTATCTGGTCTCTTCAATAAGCCAATGTCATGGAAATATGGGGGTGTCACTGTTATAAATAATAAGAAGAAACATTTTTAAAAACCCCAACACAATCTATTGGTCTTGCTTAATACTGGCATTGAGGAATGGATTATGAAAGATAACTGATGGGAAACTAGAGAGGGGAGAGAACACAAGAAGTCTCAGTAAGGATCCGTACTGAGGGCCAGCGAGATTGCACAGTAGGCAGAAGCACTAGAATTCTACCAGAGTTCAATCCCCAGATGAACTCCCAAGGGTCGTCTGACTTTCACATGCATACCATGCAATGCATGTGCCTATCATCTCACACACATACACATACACACCACAACAATGATAACAATCATAGTAATAGTTCATACTAAAGAATTATCAAAAGATTGTATCTCAGTGGACATGTACAATGTCATGAGTTCAATCCCCAGCATTGAATACACAAAAATCATTATCATTTTATGACTACTTTCAGAGAGATATAGTGAGTGATTATGTAAAAATATGTTCTAATATTTTAGAGATACAATAACCCTAGACTTAAAAAAAATGGGCTTCATCTTAAAAGGCATCCTAGTCCCTAAAAATGTATCTATGGCTTACTTTTTAATAATGCAAAAAGTGGAATCAAGTTTAGTAATCATTTTTTTTTTATTAAAGCACACGCCTTTAATTCCAGTACTCCGGGGAGGCAGAGATAGGCAGATTTCTGAGAGTTAAAGGCCAGCCTGGCCTAAAGAGTGAGTTCCAAGACAGGCTCCACAGTTACGGAGAAGCCCTGTCTTGAAAAGCAAAAAGTCAGGAATATACAACAGAAGCGGTACTACTTTATGTCCATGTTCCTATGTGCACATGTAGAGGCCAGAAGTTACCTATAGCTTCCTCAGTTGTGTTCCACCTTCGCTGCTGAGACAGAGTCTCTCTCTGAACATGGAATGGTATGTGGCTAGACCAGCTGGCCAGGAAGCTCCAGGACCTGCCTGTCTCTGGCTCCAAAGCATTCGAGTTACATGTGCTGCTGTGCTCAGCATTTTTCATGGATGCTGAACTCAGGATCTGTGCAGCAGCACTTGATTACCCACTGAGTCATCTCAGCTGCAGTGGCACCTCTAAAGATGTGCACTAATTACTCCCAACAGTCTTTGCCCTTACATACGTGTGGCATTTTCAGGGGCTCCAGGTTATTGCTAACGTTCAAGAAATAAAAATCCAGCCTATTTTGTCCATCACTGCGTCCCTCCTTATACCAAAAAAAAAAAAAAGGTATAAAAGACGTTAAAACAATGACATGATTTTTTATGGGAGTATTTAAAAATAAAAATTATCATTCATAGTAAAAACAAAAATATCCTAAAGGTGATTTTAAAAAGTTCCTTCTTAAAGAGAAAGGGGGAAATTAGGGCAAAGTCCGGGTAGAAAGCCATTCCTGTCAGTGAGAAAACTGCCTGCGGTCCGCTGTCTTCTTGCTGATGTGTTTAAAGATCTTGGACTTCTCCACTTCTTTGTTTTCTGGTAGCCAAATCCACCGCCACCTCCTCTCTTTTTAAGCTTGCCATCATGGCTGCTCACATTCAGATCAACGAAGGGAGGAACCTTAAAGCCAAAGGACAGAGCCACCTGAGGCAAGTTTAAGTTGTTCACATCGAAGATCTGCTTGAGAGAGTGGGAGTCGTAGGCTCGTATGTAGGACTTGTATGCTTCCTGCGCGGACTTATGGAGAAAATAGTTCTTTTCGATCAGCTTTTCCAGCTGAGACTGAATATCAGAAACTTTAGACCAGGAAAAGTCGAACTGATTCAGTGGAACTTTGGATTGCTTCAAGTAACGAAGGAAACCCAACTCTTCAGGGCGCAGGATGAGCAGGGCATGCCCTCTTCCGTTCAGGCCCCGAGCCGTTCTACCCACACGATGAATATATTCCTTGGGGTCATCGGGAGGGTCATACTGAACAATCCAGTCAACTTCAGGGATGTCCAGCCCTCTGGCTGCCACATCTGTGCACAGCAGTATCCCTGAATCTGCGTTGCAGAATTGGAAGAACGTGGTTGTTCGCTTATTTTGCTTTTGCCTTCCATGGATGGCCAAGACAGGCAGGTCGATGTAGTTCAGTAGCTCGTAGTGGTACTTCACAGACATACATGACGAAAAGACCATTACTTTCTTCTTCCGGTTCTTCTTAAGGAATGTGAAGAGCAGAAGGAACCTCTTCTCAGAGGGACACACAACATATCCCTGCTCAAGTCCATCCACTGTAGCAACCTCTTTATCATCATCAACACCCACATACAATGGCTCTTTTTTCAGAGAAATTCTTGCCAAGTCTTCAACTTTTCGAGTTTGTGTGGCAGAAAAGAGCATGGTTTGCCTGCGTACTGGCAAAAGTTTAATAATTTGCTTTAATTCTTCTTCAAATCCAACATCTAAGATACGATCAGCCTCATCAATAACGAGACACTGAAGGTTCTTGTACATGAACCCTGGAGTATTCTGCATGTGGTCTAGAAGCCGGCCGGGGGTGGCCACGACAATGTTGATACCATTGGTGAGCTTCTGCGCTTCGGCAGACCTGTTACTGCCACCCATGATCAGCCCGTACGTGTGAACATGGTGCGTCATCAGTTCCTTAAGAACACCAAAGGTCTGCATGGCCAGTTCTCTGGTAGGAGAGAGAATCAGGACTCCTGTTCCATTCCTTGGCATAAACTTTAACTTCACAATGAGCTCGATCACAGGGATGAGGAAAGCCAGAGTTTTGCCACTGCCGGTTTTAGCAGCTGCTAGAAGATCCCCGCCTTCGAGAAGTGCCTGATATTTTATGTTGGATCTCAGTCATGCGCTTGAAGCCCGTTTCCTCTATAGCCTTCAGAGTGTTTTCATTGACGAGGTTAGACAAGGAAGCAAAGGAAGTGTCCTCAAAAGCCCCTGTCAGCCCCAGGGGCAGGCTGGGCACTTCCTTGTCATCTGGCTTCTCCACAGCATCTTCTGCTTCAAGAGCCACAGTGCTTTCTTCAGTTTTTGCTTTTTTGGTGTCAGGCTCTGCATCATTTGCCATTTTCCTCTTTTTCTTCTTCTTTTTCTTTTTTGATTCTGAATCAGGAGATGGCACTGCTGCTGTTTCTCCATTGGTTAAAGCAGTAGGTTTCTGGGGTATCTTTTCAACTTTTGAGTTTTCCGCTGTCTCTTCAGGCATGCCTCCACTTTGTGCTTCTGTTGAGCCCACCCTCGCAGCATGCTTTACTGCTTTCTTAACTTTTCCGACCTTTACTTCTTCTTTGGGCACATCTTCATTGGAAGGTTGGGATAGGCTCGTGTTTGATGCTTCTTGCAGCTTCAGGTTTCGCTGCCGCAGCTTGATGTTCCGCTTCTCGATCTTCTTGCGCAGGAGTTTCATCTGTAAGTGCGACATGTTTGCCTGGCCGCGCTAGCAGGCTGCACTGAGCAGTAGCTGCACGTGCGTAGTCCTAGTAATCATTTTATAATTAACCAAAAGTTAAATGACAGAATGCAGGCAACAAGTAAGTTTAGTATCATTTCAATGCCCTCTAGTCCCTGCCTGAAAATATTACTTCGATTACTTTAACTTTAGTTTTTATTTTATTTTATGTATATAGATAGTTTGCCTTCATGTATTTCTGCTGGTGCCTGCACAGGCCAGAAGGTGTCAGATGCCTGGAATGGGAGCTTCAGACAGTTTTGAGTCACCATGTGAAGGCTAAGACTAGAACTCAGGTCCTCTGGAAGAACAGCCAATGATTTAATTGTTAAGATATCTCTCCAGCCCAAATTCTTTTTTTTAAATCTGTGTCTGTCTGTGTATTTATGATGTATGTGTGTATATGCATATGTACAGGCATGTACAAGCAAGGCATACATGTCAGGGGACAACTTCTTGTGTCAGTCCTCCCTTCTGCCATGTTTGAGATGGGGTCCCTAATTATTTCCTGTTGTACACCCCAGGCAAGCGGGCCCTTGAGGTTCTAAGAATCCCCTTGTATCCCCTATATCACCCAAGAAATACTGTGAGTAACAGAAGCATTCTACTGCCTATGGCCTTTATGTGAGTTCTGGGGATGCAAACGCAGGTCTTCATGCTGGCACAGCAAGCAATATACCCTCTGAACCATCCCTTAAGTCTGATTGTTTTCCATCTTTCCCAATCAGTTATCATTATTTTTTGTAAACTACTACCCACCTTGATACTTGGACTAGCAGCAACATCAATACTGTTTATAAAACACATTAGAGATGTATGGTTTAATTTTTTTAAATAAGACAAAATTAATTCAGACTTTAAAAAAATGAGTCAAGAAACAGCATGCATAGATCAAGTGGCTATGCACACCATAATCCCTCCCCCACATAGTGAGAATCTGTCCAAAGCACACAAAATAGAAACAGTATGACCAAAGACACTCTCATTTATGGTTACATTTATTCACTGGCCAATACATACCTTGGAGAATGAGTTACTAAAACAGACTTTGGACAGGGTAACTATATGGTTAGAAAATTATTTTTAATTTTTTTCTATACTTCTCTATTGTATGAATTTTGTGATGAGTATGCATTAGTGTATTAGTCAAAACAGTAAATCAAGATAGTATTTAAGTAAAAAATTAATCGACTACTATCGGGACAATCATCCTTGTCTCTAAACATTTACTCGTGATAGTTGTGATTTGCCTTAAGATAATACTTGGAGAGAAACTTACTGGTTTAGAGTTCAGCATTTCTTCAGAAGTCATCTCAGGTCATCCTTTCGAAATCATGTTGACAGATGATTGCTTCCCAAACTCTCCCAGGCCACATTTCTTTGACTCAGAATCTTTTTGTAAGTTAAAATACTAAGCTGGGCAGTGGTGGCACACATCTTTAAACCCAGCACTCAGAGGTAGGCAGTCTCTGTGAGTTCATGCCCAACCTAGTCTATAGAATTCCAGGACAGCCAAGGCTATACAGAGAAACCGTCTTAAAAAAAAACAAACCCTGACTTAAAAACAAACAAACAAAAAACAACAACAACAACAACAAAAAAAACCCACTAAACTCACAGTATGAAACCTTTTAAACATACCCACATGGTAGAGACTCAGTTCTACCAGAGCTTCCTGTACAGCTAGAAATGTGAGTTAGAAGTAACAGTTTGACCTTCTCCCCATCCAAGTATCCTGTAGACGCTGGCCATGAACCCAATGCCCAGCAGAAGCACAAGGTGGAAATCAGTCTCCTGAGGAAGACCTGAGGGGACTGACCATCCATTCTCTACCCAGTAGAAGCAGGAAGAGTTCCTGTCTTTGTTACTTTTCCAGTGCTGTGAGGCATGATCAAGGCAACTTTTAGAACAAAGAGTTTGCTTGCGGCTTACAGTTTCAGGGGATTAGAGTGTCATGGTTGGGGGCACGGCAGCAGGAAGGAGGGCAAGGCATGGAATGGAAGCTGAAAGCTCCCATCTGATCCACAAGCAGAAGGCAGCGAGAGCTAATTGGGAATGGCATAGGTTTTCAAGACCTCCACATCCTCCCATATGACACACCTCCTGCCAGAGTGACACACTCCTCCAAAAGTGTCACACCTCCTAATCCTTTCCAACAGTTTCACTGTCTGGGGATGAAGGAGTCAAATGTATGAGTCTATGGGGGCCCTTCTACCTCAAACCATAACAGTACAAGTATGGTACAAGTATGGCAACCAGCAGTCTCAAAACATCCCAAAGCACTGGACAGGGAGACTAGTCATCATTGACTTACATCACCTGCCCCCATTCAAAGGGGAATAGTGGGTTTCTTAGCCTCTACGCTCAGAGAAAACAAGGAAAGGGGAGGCAGGACAAGTGACGCATGATCAAGGCCAAGTGGCATAAGACAGCAGAGAAGACGTGGCTGTCAATGTACCCAGTCTTCCTTCTGCTGTGTGAGCAGCCCCCACTGCTGCTGAGTCTTCATCTATACATACAAGATAGAAGTGGTCTGACAAGATGCTAATTGGAACTTGCTCTACTTCTATCCTCATTCCCTAGTGCCTCCAAGGCCAGGCAGAGAGGTGATTCACATTCATGCATGAAGACAGAGGGGCAGGGAGCTGATTCTATATTTCTGATTGAAGGCTGAGGGGCAGGGAGCTGGTCCTACACCCATGCATGAAAACAGAGGGGCAAAAGACTCTTCCTCTACCCATGCATGCAGGATGTCACCCTTGGAGAAAGAGGAGAGGTGTTAGATGGTAACATCACTCAAAATGGTCACTACGACTGAAGGGAATGTTCACTTAGTCTTGCTATCTGCAAAATGGCAAAATGAGGCCTGGTGATCACAGCCTCGAAACGATTCCAACCTGCACTTCTACCCTGTATCCTTTCCACCATTACAGACATGTTGTCTGCTGTGGGAAAAAAATAAGTAAATTCAGATCTCAGAATCTTATATACATTTTTTCAGGATTTTACCAAAAACCAATCACCATAACAAAAATCAGGATAGCCACAATTCAAATTGTGGAAAATATGCAAAAACTACTGATATAAACCAAATACTGGAATCTTCTGGCAAGAGTTTCTCATCCGTTGTCATTTTAAATAGTAATTGATTAAATGATTGCAAAGCCTCTTGAAACAAATGAACAAAAATATGTGAGCCTCTTTCGGTTTCTTCAATGAGTCATGTTCATTCAGCATCCTGTTGCTTAGATTCCATGTATTTGTACAATTTGTAACTACAGTTTTATTGCATAATGGGCAAAGGACACACACTCTGGGATTTCAACTTTCTGTTCATATTGAAACTTGTGTTGTGACTTAATTCATGGACTATCCTGGAGGCTGTCCCATTAGGTGACAGAAGAAAGGGCTGTTAGATGTCAACTATATTTGGTTGACAGTCTAGTTTAACTCTGATGCCTTTCTGTTGGTTTGTGGAGGGTGGAGGGGAAGGACTCAGGGTGATCTATTCACTGGTCAGTGAATGCTGAAGCCCCACACAGTTGTACTGAAGTTTGTATCTCAAAATTCTTCCCATCAAAATGGCCATACTACCAAAGTGCTTTACAGAATTGATGTAATCTCATTAAAATTCTAACGTACTCCTGTCAGAGCTATAAAAAAAAACCCAATAGACAGACTTAAAATATAAATGCAAGCACAAAAGATACTGAACAGACAAAGATGTCTCAAGCCAAAAGGACCAAAACTGGACACATCACTATGCCTTGAAACATAGAACAGTAACCAAGACAAAGCAGTGTTAATATAAAAACTAATGCAAAGTAGATGTAATAGAGTTTCCAGAAATTATTTCATGAATCTAAAGCCAACTGGTGGTTGACAAAGGTACCAAAAAAAATCATATAAGGAAAAAGGCCAGCATCTTCAATAAACAGAAGCTGGAAAATGGGGTATCCATATATAGAAAATTGAACTTTATTTTTAGAGAAGGTCTCAAACAGATCTGACTGACCTCAAAATCTCTATGCGCATGAAGATGGGCTTCTCCAGGGGCGCCTCCTCTCCCCAGTGCTGTGAAGATAGTTGAGTACCAGGACACCTGCCGGAAGAACAAAGGTTAAACACTCTGTTCCTCATGCTATATTTAAAAGCAAGCAGCCAAACAAACAATAACCTGAAAATGGATCCAAGAGCTCAATGTCAGTCATGAAACCATGAGACTAAGACAAGAGAAGCAATTCAAGGTGTTGGTATATGTCATATTTGTTTTAAATAAAAGATATACTCTTACATGCCACAGTGGCCGCCCCATACACAGGTTTCCTTTCCATGACTTCAGTTACATAAAGTCAAACACAATTTGAAGACATTAAATGAACTAGCCCATGAACCAATAGCTCATAACTTCTTGCTTGTCCACTATTCTGAATAGGATGGTGAATAGGGGCTTTCGTACCTTCCTATTGATGTGAGTCCCCTCATCATGGTGTATGTGCCACATGGGATGGAAGAACTGACTACGACAGTATTTCCGGGCTGGTCTGTACCACCCAGGGTGACCCCACATCCTCAGTGTCCACCAGCATTTCTCTGCAGAGGGAGGCCACTGTATATTATTCATAAATGTGTTCACCCATTCCGTGGACTCTTTTTATTTTACTTATTTTGTTCATTCAAACATTCATTTTGGTTCCTTTTTCCACTTCCCATTTCTTATACTTCAAATATTTTATTTATTTTTTAATTTATTCTCTGGCAATTACATAGTTGAACACAAGATATTGAGATCCTATTTGCTTCCCTTCCTCCAACTACCCTGAAGCTCCTCCCAACGCCATGTCTTTGGGTTTGTTTGGTTGTTTTTCATTTGGTTTGGCTTTTGAGGCAGGGGTTCTTTGCATAGCCCTGGCTGTTCCGGATTTGGCTCTGCAGACCAGGCTAGCATCAAATTCAGAAGTCTGCCTGCCTGTCTCTGCCTCCTTAATGCTGGGATTAAAAGTGCATGTTGCCACACCAGGCTTCATGTATATATTTATTAACCCAGACACTAATTACTACGGTCCATTTGAACCACCGAAGAAAATTGACTCTCCTGCCATAAGGATCCCTCAGATGCTGAAAAGCTCCTCAGCGAGGCAAGGGCTTCAGGGATCTCTCCCCATCCGTGCTGGCTTGATCTTTTGCAGGTCTTGTCAGACAACTACAGTTGCTGTGTCTCAGAAGTGCAACAGCCTTTGTCTTATTTTGAAGACACTTTTTTTTTTTTTTTGCGGCAGAGTCTATCCCAACCTCCGGTTCTTACAAGCCCGCCCCCCCCCCCCGCGCCCACGCACACGCAGCAAACACTTCCATGCTGTTCCCTGAGCCTTGGGGAGAAGGGCTCTGATAAAGATGTCACGTATTCTCTGAGTGTTAACCAGATGTGAGTCTCTGTATGAATCACCAAGCACCTACTAAAGAAGCCGGGCGGTGGTGGCGCACGCCTTTAATCCCAGCACTCGGGAGGCAGAGGCAGGCGGATCTCTGTGAGTTCGAGGCCAGCCTGGTCTACAAGAGCTAGTTCCAGGACAGGCTCCAAAACCACAGAGAAATCCTGTCTCGAAAAACAAAAAAAAAAAAAAAAAAAAAATAAAAAAAAAAAAAAAAAAAAAAAAAAAAAAAAAAAGAATGTGGAGAGGGTGGTACAGTAAACCTGGCCAGGAACCCATGACTGGGGGGTTTCCAGGTCCTTGGGGAGAGCCTACAGCTCTTCTTCCAAAGGGACTTAGTATCAAGATGTCATCTGAACGTGTTTCCTGTAGACTAGTGCACCTTCTCAGCACAGCTTCTTTTTTTTTGTTGTCTTTTTTTTGTTTTTTGTTTTTTTTTGTTTTTTTGTTTTTCGAGACAGGGTTTCTCTGTGGTTTTGGAGCCTGTCCTGGAACTAGCTCTCATAGACCAGGCTGGTCTCGAACTCACAGAGATCCGCCTGCCTCTGCCTCCCGAGTGCTGGGATTAAAGGCGTGCGCCACCATCGCCCCGCTCCTCTCCACATTCTTGATAGCATCCTATGATACACTCAAGGTTTACATTTTGATAAAGTCCAACCTAACTATTATTTCAATTGTTAGTGTTTCCAGTATTATTGCCATGAACCATTTCAGATTCAAAAATACTGAAATTCATGCTTATGCTTGATCTTACTTAAAAATCTAAATCCTTCCTGGCATGGCAAATGAAAATTAAAGGTCAAGTGAAGGCTTTAACAAATGTTGGGTAGATCAGGAATGGTACAAAATAAACGTGAATTTTCTATTTTAAAAAGCAGGAGTCTGCGAGGGCAGGAGAGACGCTCAGAGAGGGGGCCGTGTACAGTCTGGAAGTTCCAATTCCCCAGTCCTCACAACGATGAACAATAGATAACCTCAGAATCTGCTCCACCCCACCCTCCACCCCCCCAACCTCCTACCCCCGCCCCCACCCGGCTCAGGCTCCGAGATTCCAAACTCCAGTCTTACTGATAGTTGATGATGAGATCTGTCAGGACTCTGGGGGCCAGGCTCCCTCTCACTCCTTTCTTCCCAGTCTGAACCAGGCCTCCTGACGTCTGTGCCAGCGAGAACCTATCTCGGCCTCATGCTTTCCGCAGCTGTCTCTCTGGGCTTCCCTCACTGTAGTCTCCAAGGCTAAACGGAGGCCTGAGTTTCAAGATGGCTCCTGAGTCCAATCAAAACCCACAGCTGTGTTTGAGGCCTGTGAGAGCTGAGGGCGTGTCCTGCAGAAGGGCAGCCCCTCCTCCTCTGGCTTTTCTTGGGGGGCAGTTTTCACTTCCTCTACTCACCAGGAAATTGCAGAGCTGAGCCCCCTGGCTTCCCATTACTTCTCCACATCACATGACCTTTATCACATGACCTTTTCCTTCCCACTTCCAGGGAACCTTTCCCTTTCCAGGTGGGCTTCTGAAACTCAGTATTTCCTTCTTTGGGATAAAGTTTGACTTTTTTTCCTGTTGGAATTAGCCCCATCACAGGCTCACAAAGAGACAGACTCCAGTTGACCATCTAACCCAAAAGTCCCTCCCTACTTGATACTCACTTAAATCAGCTGAAAACCCAACAACACACGCACAAGGAGACAATCCTGCACCTGAATGCTTAGAGCAGCTTGGCTGAGTTTCTAGAATTGGAAGCTCCAACAGCAAACGCAGCAACATGCTTTAGTTACCTCACACGTGCAGCAAATATATTCATCTATAAAGTCAGCTGTGCTGGGCATGGTCATGCAAACCTGCTATTCTGGCACTGAAGGCTCTGAGGCAGGAGGATCACAAGTTAGAGGCTAGCCTAACTGTACAGGAAGAGACCATATCAAAACAGTAAAAGCCCAGGGCTGGACAGATGGCTCAGCGGTTAAGAGCACTTGTTGTTCTCACAAGAGACACTGATTCTATTCTCAGCACCCACTTGAGGTGATTCTCATTTCCAGGGGATCCCACACTCTTTTCCTGGTCACCTTGGGCAGGCACACACACCCCACATACACATAAATAGAAATTCAAAAATTTCAACACCCTCCCCCCAAAAAATAAGAAACATGAAGAAAAGATGGCCTCTCTCTCTTCTCCTCCTTTCTCTTTCCTCTCCTAACCTGTCCCAACTCGCTCTTCTCTATCTTTCACTCTTGGTCATTCTTTCAATGAGTAACACTGTGCGTGCATGCGCGCGCGCGTGTGTGTGTGTGTGTGTGTGTGTGTGCGCGCGCGCCTGTGTGTGTCTCTGGGTATGTGTCTGTGGGAGCACGTGTTGAATGGGGAAGGTGGTTTTGTGGAAAATCTCTGTACTTTCCACTTACTTTTGCTGTGAGCATTAAATTGTTCTTAAAAAACAAAATCTGCTAAAAAATGTGACTGGGTCATCATCAAATTATTTTTCGGCTCCTGCAGGTGCAGAAGCTGGTGAGGACCGCCAGCCTGTATCAGCATTCTGCAGAGTAGGGGTCACCTTCGAGCATTTCTCCATAGCACAGTGGGGATTTTCTTCCTTGCCTTTTTTTTTCAATGGTTTTTGTGTGGTGAATATTGAGTCCTTTGAGAGCCCAGGGACAGAGTCAGCTAATAGCTGTGCCCCAGCCTCAAAAGCTTGGGAACACGGAAGACTTTCTTGATACTACCTCCATGAAGCCAGACCTGAGACAGGCCTGCTGTCACTGATGTCATACGCTTCCCACTACTTGGCTGTGCACCTGTCCTCACACGTTGTTGATATTGTCCTCTCCATGTTGTGCGTTTGATGTTCTTCTGCAGGACTTAGTTGAGACCTCATGAAAGCCCTCCTTCCTTGGTGTTCTCCCCTCCCAGGCCCCCTAAGTCAGTGGGTTTTAGTCCAAGCCACACACATGAATCACCTAAATGGAAACACTCAAGACACTGGCAACTGACATCTGATATCCCAATTAGTGAGTCAGTGGGCAGTTTTCAGCTCTCCAGATGACTCAGCTGAGCAGTCAAAGCTGCAAACTCCACGCCTTACTGAGCCCTTGACATGTCTCCAAACTTCTCTGCTCTCCTCCAGCTAATCACAAAAGCAAAGTAAGATGAATATAAAAAAAGAGGAGAGAATCATAAATATAAAACATGGAAAAATGAAAATAAAATACCATTTTAAAAAAGCCAAGTTAGAGACCATCACCACCTCAAAGCCTCACAACTAGGAGCTTTGCTCCTGCTGGACCCAAAGTAGTTTGGGCCAAGTTTCCTTATTCCATATTTCCTCCTCTGCCCCCTTCTTAGGCTCCGAGGACCACACAGCCTGTAGCTCAGCCTCTCTCCTCCCTTCCTGTCTGAAAACCTCTTCTAAATCTCTAATACAAGATGCTATGTAAATAATCGACCTTTCTCCTCCTGCCCCATTACCTAAACCAAACCAAGCTTGCTATCTTAAAACCATGCTGCTGAAGCAAAGTCTGATACACTAACACAGTGTGTACCAGGCACAGATGTAAATCTTTACTATATTAAAGTCTTATGGTTTCCAAGAGTGAAACTCCTCTCAAACAGATGTGCTCCTAGGTCCCTTGTCACCCAGCCTTTGGGAGACTCTCTGCCCACCTCTCCAGTCTCACTCCTCCCCATCCTCCTCCCTCCCTTGATGGCACACAGACAGAATCTTTAGTCCTGGGGGCACAGCTTCCTCTCTGAATACTCCAGCTTCTTCCAGTTCAGGGGCCTCTGTATTTGGTAGATTCCTTTCAGGAGAACTCACTTGGCTACACAGGCCTTTGGTTTCATCTCTAATAACACTCTCACCTAGGGACAGTCCCTGAGAATGGGCTAAAGCCGTTCCCTCTCATATAGAGACTCACTCAGCAGACAGTTCTAGCAGCCATAGCTACAGGGTGTGATTGGTTCACAGTGGGGAGACTAGATTCTGCTAAGGTCTCTGTTTATCCCTCATGCCAGTTTCCTAGTCCCAAAGGGCATGGATTGGGAAGCCAAGTACCATCACGACATCTCCCTCTCAGAATCAATCAGCAGATTAATGGACCAGAACTGATGTCCCTTTAAATCTATTCTCAGGAACTAGACTTCAGAAAGGGACCCTAGCCCCAAAACTGAGAAGGACAAGTAGCACCTGCTTAAATTGTGGTAATTTTCAGCCAAATTTAGAATGTCCTATGAGCCTGCCCATAGTAAGATGTCTGGGCTAAAGGAACAGGTGAACTTGAAAAAAAAATGCAAGCCAGTAGACAAAATAAACAATGGTTTTAATTAGTGAAAGTGTATCCAGCTAAAGTCAGACAGCTACACCATATCTCTCAACTTCATTACTCTCAAAATTATGCACATAGCTCTTAGAAGGACGGTTTCTGTTGCATCATAAGATATGTGAAGTTTCATAAAGTATAACTATATAGTCAAGTCGACATGAAGGTGCCATACCAAGCTTTTCATCCCAGCTCCTGGGAAGCGGAGGCAAAAGGGTCTGTGAGATACTGAGGCCAGCCTGGTCAAACATAGGCAGTTCCAGCCAAGTTGGGGCTACACAGTGAGACCCTATTCTAAAAAAATAAAAACTAAAGTATATTTGTTAAGTATTGTAATGAACTATTCCACAGTAGATTATAGGTAACAAAATCAACGGTATCTTAAAAGTTCAAGATTAAAAGAAAATTCAATAAAATCAACAAGACTGATTTATCTGTAGGAATATTTACAAAATTCATCTTGGATCTTTCTATCAATTCTCTCAGTTGATGATTTTTTTCTATAGTATAACAAAAACACAGACAGCAACTGCATCAAAGGGAAACATGATTATTTTAAAGATGTATCAGACAACATACAATATAGATTCATGGTTGTAATAACATGAAAATACTTGGCTCAGCTCTAACTCGACATTGGCTATTACTACAGCATCTGCGAGGGTGGGGATGTGCATTCTGGAATGTTTCCACTGCTCAAAGGCTTCTCAGTCACCTCTCATTGCAATGACCACTGTCCACCAGGGTAAGCAAACAGATAGGGACAACAGAATAGAGGTTACCCTATTGTAACTACTGACAGTTAGTATTGGAGCCCATGGATAAGACATGTCTTCCACTGAGTCCCATGGACTTTCACTAGTCACCATGTTCTTGAGTTCAAGCAAAACTTGTAAATGCTAGGTGGGACAGCCAGACAGATTTCCAGACCCCTTCATGTCTATCATGCATCTCTAAGAAAACTGAAGAACAAAGCAGGCATCACAATCAGAGCCCTGCAGAAGGAGGCAGGAGAGCTCAGGGGCTGATGGCGCCCTCTAGTGGCCTCATGAATGTAGAGCTACAAATCCTGGCTCTCATTGCTAAAGGACTATTTTAATGTGTAATTGCCTCAAATTTAAGAAAAAGAAAATTAAGAAACATCACTGTATACCAAAGAAACCCTGTCTTGAAAAACAAAAAAGAAAAAAAAAACAGTAGTTTAAACATAATCTTTTTAGAGCATAATAGGGAAGCCCCATTAGGCAAATCCAGAATGTTACTTCCTGCTATGTGACCTACCCCAAAAAAATCCCCAGTGAGACACATATTCATTTCCTATAATCTAGACTGAGATCCACCCCTGCTCTCCTATGGACTGAGTGTCTCTAACCGGAGTCAGGGCTTACTCAAACTGAAATAAAAATTAATACACTCTTGTAATTCTGCTCTTCTCAACAACCAGACTGGCAGTGAATATACCAACACAACGTTTGTTACCTCAGCAAAACCAAATATTTCAATGACTGTGACAAACTGATCCACTAGGATAAATGTTTTGTCTTTCTTAAATAAATTTAAGAATAAATATGACCTGGAGATGATTAGAAATTTAGAACTCTGAAAGAAACCAGTGCCAGTCCCGACTCTGTCCCACCTGGAGTAGGACTTCTCTCAGGCAGAGCCTGTGTCCTGCTCCCCCCTTTCCCCTTCATCTCCGCATTGCCTCCTTCCAGCTCCTGATTCAGAGCCCAGTGGTGAGAATAGGAGCACTGGGCATCGAGTCAGCCTGCAGGGGAAACAGCACTGATGACCTCAACCCCTTGGTCCACTGTTTTCTTCCCTGATGTCTGCCTGGTCCATTCTCACCATGGTAACATCTCCTGACATGAAACACCCATCCTTATCCTAAGATCAATCCCATAATAAATGTATCCTCCTTCCAGAGCTATGAGAAAGCACAATCAACTTTAATGGTGACATTAGGCTCCCATTTAATTCCCTCCATCTATGAGGGAATTAAAAGCTATATGTTCTAATGATTTTATGCCTTAAGGGGGGAAGGGAAAGTGACATTTCCAATTACAATAAAATAGATAAAACATGATCATGAAATACTTCAAAATTCAGGATGCCCCTCCCCTCACTTTTTTCTTAAACTTTTCCATTCTAATTCTCTCTTAATGATATTAACAATCAAGGCAGGAATCTATTTCCTGTATTACCGATGTCTATGTTGACTAAAGAAAACAAAAATTCTAAAATGTTCGTGTTTGAAACAATGTGCTTCAAATGAGTGAGAGACAGAGGCAATGCTGATACAAGAATTAGGATGGCCATTTGAAATGCTTCTGCTGAGAATTCTCTGTTTAGTTCAGTACCCCATTTTTTTTTAATTGGGTTATTTAGAATTTTACTGTCTAATTTTTTTGAGTTCTTTATATATTTTGGAGATCAGTCCTTTGTCTGATGTGGGGTTGGTCAAGATCTTCTCCATTCAGTAGGCTGCCTTTTTGTCTTAGTGACTGTGTCCTTTGCTTTACAGAAGCTTCTCAGTTTCAGGAGGTTCCATTTATTTATTGTTGCTCTCAGTGTCTGTGCTACTGGGGTTATATTTAGAAAGTGGTCCCCTGTGCCCATGCATTGAAGACTACTTCCCACTTTTTCTTCTATCATGTTCAGTGTGGTCAGATTTATATTGAGGTCTTTAATCCATTTGGACTTGAGTTTCATGCATGGTGATAGATAGGGATCTATTTTCATTCTTCTACATGTTGACATCCAGTTATGGCAGCACCATTTGTTGAGGAGGCTTTCTTTTTGTGGATTAATATCTGGGTCTTCAATTTGATTCCATTAGTCAATGTCTCTGTTTTTATGCCAATAGCAAGCTGTTTTCATTACTGTAACTCTGTAATAGAACTTGATGTCAGGGAGACCCACATTAGAGCACTGGACTGAGCTCCCAAGGTCCAGTTGAAGAGTAGAAGGAATGAAAATATGAGCAAAGAGGTCAAGACCATGAAGAGTTCACCCACTGAAACAGTATACCTGAGCTAATGGGCGCTCACCAACTCCAGCTGGACTGGGAAGGAACAAGCATAGGACCAAACTAGTCCCACTGAATGTGGTTGACAGTTGTACAGCTGGGGCAGACTGAGGGGCCACTGGCAGTGGCACTGGGATTTATCTCTACTGCATGTACTGGCTTTTGGGGATCCTATTGTCTTTGGATGTATACCTTGTTCAGCCTAGATGTAGTAGGGAGAGCCTTGGACCTTCCACAAGGCAATGCTACTTATCCTCTCTTAGGATTAGAGGGGGGTAGGGTGGGAGGATGTGTGGAGGGAATGGGAGGAGGGGAGAAAGTGGGAATTTGGATTGGTATTTTTTTAAAAAAATCTAATAAAAAAGAATTAGAATGATATGAACTGTGAGTTTGAGTATTAACAGCAGAGGGTCACCCTCTCCACCACTGCTGGATGAACCAACACAGAACAGCTGGAAAGGCTGTGTGCGCTGTCAAATCCAGTTGCTGTCTTTGAGTCTCAGGTAGAGGGCCCCTCAGAGGACCACTGGGATTCAATCTGTAGGGTAAGGACTTTCTTCAATTATGTATACATTGTCTTCAGCTCGGGACCGGAAAACCACTGTGTTTTGCAAAGCTCCAATCTTAGAGAAACGGAATGCTGCCAGGCTGCAGAGAAAGAGAGAGAGATGTTGAAGAAAGAACAAGAGGTTACCTGTCAGGTCTAAGCAGAACTTTCAATCATGATGTATGCTCAGGACTCCAGGAGCTCCATTCACAAAAACTCTAACTACACAGGACCCCTATCCTATTATGTCATAGAAAAGTTTGTTTGATAGCTAAAGAATAGTTTTTTAAAAAAAAGAGAGAGAGAAGTAGCTCATATTGGAATCCTTCAAGATACTAATGTAATAAAAGACAAAAGTTGGAGATCAAGACAGAGAAATATCTTGGCATCAAAATGAGGTACCTAAGCAGAATGTTTGTTTTGGAACTGGGCTAGATGTCTTGCGTGTTTACTTTGTACTGTGATGCTTTAGAAAGACTAAGGAGAGCCTGATTGTCTGAGTGAGATCCCTGGAGCTCACGGAAAAGGCAGAAGGAAAGAGCCAGCTCTATAGTGTTGTCCTCTGACCTCCACAGGTGCTACACATTGCCTTCCCACACACATACACATCATGCTCACAGTGACAACGTTTCCTTTGTTTAAAAAGAAAGAGTTTTGAAACTTGCATGGCATCTAACCCTCTGACATTAAGCATGGAGTAGAAAACATGTCAAGACACAAAGCAGCTGTGGCTGCTGGTCTGGGGCACAATTTCAAGACTACTGTATGCCACACATGCGCAGACACAGCGTGCACACCAACAGCAGGAACTGCACTGGAAGGAATTTGGGGAGAGCGCAGCGGGTCTTTTCACTTCCCCTATCCTGACAGCTGTGGGAGGGGCTTCACTTGGAGAGCTCATTCTATACCCATGATCATCAGGGTGGGCACAGTGGACTGATACTTGAGCTTCTAGAACTCATGGAGGAACAAACCAAAGAAGGAAAATAGATTAACTCAGGGGTGATGCTTTGACAGTGGGGTTTTGTCATTTGTGGTCATTTCTACCACTGACATGTAGAACCAAAATGAGCATCTCCAGTCGGCCACATAGGAACTAACACCTGTGCTGAGAATTACAAAGGACAAGAGAGAGCAAGCTCCACTTTGCCTGGACAGTCACACATGAAGGGAAACAGTATAGGGTCAGGACACTCGTGAGTCATCTTGATATAGCTGACAGAAAAAGTCATGAGAAAACGCCTAGAATCTTTTATGTATTGGTTAGTGGGGTTTTGTGGCTTGCTTTCTTGCTTTTTATTTATATTTTATTTATTTATTCATTCATTCATTCACTTATATTCATTTGCTTGTGACAGGGTCTCACTATTTTTTTCCTGGCTATCTCGTGACTTCTTCAAAGACCAAACTAACCTGAAATCATAGAGACCCACTTGCCTCTGCCTGCTGTGTTGGTATTAAAGGGGTGAGCCACTACACCTGGCCTTATTTATTTTTCGACAGTGTTGCTAGAAGTCTGGGCTGGAACTAAACTTATAGCCCTCCTGCATTTACTTACTGAGTGTGGAAATAACAGGTATGTGCCTCCTCACCCGACTTCTCCCCTCTTCTTTATGTGCTGTGTTTTCTCCAATGTTTTCTTTTAAATTAAAAGTGATTAAAAAGTAACTTTGGGGACTGAAGAGTTGATCAGCAGTTAAGGATGCACATTGTACAAACCAGAGAACCAGAGTTTAGATGTTGCCTTAGGTAACAGGTAGAACATCTCCTGCATGCCTGTAACCCAGCACTGAGGGAGAGACAGACAAGGAGGATCGCTCGGGCTCTGGTTGTTGCGAAAGCAAACAATGTGAACTGCAGGTCCCAGGGGTACTCTGTATCAAAGGAGAGAGTGAGAGATAGAGGAGGACGCTCACTGCCCTCCTCTGGCCTCCATATATGTGTTCTTGCACACTCTCATCCCTGTCCTCTCCATGTCCCTGTCCCCTGTTTCTGCCCCACCTCTACCTATCCTACCCTTATCTTTCTCACATTCAAAATAAAAAAAATGTGAATTAAATGTTTCAAAAAGATGCCTTATCAATACAAAAACAAAAATTATGGACTAAAATAATGTTGTGTTCTTCCAACTCTAAGGGATGGCTCCTTTTTCTTTTTCAGAAAGAGTTAGTGTTAGTTTGCTTTATATTATTTTATTTACCAGTTAGATCTATAAGCATGGGCTCCTGAGGTTGATGCCAGTGTAGTGTGACCTCATATTTACAAACTTGTTTTTAATCAATAGGATGAGACTAATTATTGTTCCTACCTTATAGATTTATTACTGTGAAGGGAAGAAGTATCAGGAACTTCTAATAGACTGGCTCAAGACCCAGTCTGTGGCTTGATTCTTATGCTTAACATAGACATAGGTAAGTCTATGGATAACAGCCTGAAGGACATGGAGTTTTTGCTGAAATACATACATAGCCCTGTGTACATCCAATCTTTAGCCAATTGAAGAAAATTACATGGCTGTAGACTAAGGCAGATAACACTAGAGAGAATAAAAGAGCCCCAAGTACAGTAAACAAGACAAGAGCAGTGAAGCCTGGCAAAGCAGACACCAGTGTAGTGAGTGGAGGGGAACTGATGTGGAGATACTGGCCATTCACAGTTCTGTCGCACTCCCAGCAGACTCAGAAATAATCTTCCTCTAAATTTTATGCTCCCTTGGGTCTTCCTCAAACACCTCACCACCTAAGCACGTCATTCCCTGAACACTTCCCCCAAAGCACCTAAAAGGACTTTTGTACTAGACTATATGTTCTGTCATACATTTTATCAGTTTATAATAAAAATAAATACTTGATGAAAGAAGACACTGAAGGAAACAAGAGTGGATCGAAGTAACTCCTTCAATACCCGCTCCAGGGAGCAAAGCCTACAATTAATCCAGTGTCTACCTATAAGAGATTACAATCAACAGGTCTTCTGTTTCTGTCATACCATAAATCAGGGAAATACAGAATACAGATAATACCTTTGAGAAATGAGGATAATAAGAAAGGGACTCATTAATATTTATTTTGGGATACAACCTGCAGAATGGAGGCCAGCCATTGTGGAACACACCTGTAATCCCAGAGTGAAAGACTCAGAGGCAGGAGGATTGCACGCTCCAGCCTGGCCTTGCTACATAGCAAGTTCCAGGCCAGTCTGGACTACATTAGTGAACCCTGTCTCAAATCAACCAACCCAGCAATGAATCAATTAGTAGAGAATGATTAGTACTAAAGAGAGCATATTCCCAAGATTGTTGTTCAAAAAGATTCAACACAATCCACGCATTCTTACCTTAGAGACTGTGACTTGTTTCTCGTACAGATGTACCCTATATTGGGGTGGGAGGAGGCGGGAGAAGATGAAGAGAAAATTGCACATGTTATCAGAGACACTCATGACACTTTCCCCTAAACAAGGATGTTGTCTCTATTTTTGATTGAACCGTCCCCGGGTAAGTTTGGGTAATTCCTTCCTGTCCCCCACAGGAAGGATTGTCTGCCCCTTCACTGTCTGGTGTTTTCACCCACGTGACCTAATGTACTAGACTGAGAGGGACTTTGTTCACTGAGACAAACAAAAAGTCTCCAGTTTTTTCCCTAATGGACTGCCAGAGAACAAACCCGTAAGGGAAAACTAAACAACTTTGGACTGAGGAAGGGAAGACACTTGTGGTATTTCACTCAATTTCTATGTCATTTTCCCTTTCAGACATGATCTGATATGTAGCCCAGGCTAGCCACAGACCTTAAGGATGCTGGTATCATAGGCACATGGCACTACAACCACCTTAAATAATCATTTTGGATAACAGCTTTTAAATGGTTAGAGGGAACCATCTGAAATCTGACAGGCATATCCTTATTCCCCAGTTCCTATGAAGCAGGTGAGTAACGGGCTCATGCATGGAGTTTTGTAAAGCCTATGGCTGAAGTTCATTGACTTCACAGAGAGAAACACTGTGCACAGCTGTACAGTTCATGGAAACAGCATGTAGGCCTGGGTGCCACCTTCAAATCATCTGTTCCAGCATTAGTCAGTGGGCTTCCCACCAATGTCTCATTTGCCTCTTCTACTAAGTATATTCCAGAAGATTCAACAGTATCATTATGGGAAACAAATGAGATCCCAAGGGTAGAACAGGAGAGAACACATCAAAGGTGCTTTAGTGGTCTAAAAAAAAAAACCTATCAGAAATCTCTTGTGCAGTGACTGGAAAACAAAAGGCAGGGTTAGGAACAACAGTGTTGCTGAGGACTGCAGCCTATTCCTGTGAGCCCAGCACTGGGATGTGGGAGGCCAGAGGATCTGGATGTTGGGGGCCAGTCTCTGCTACCTAGTAAGGCCAGAACCAGTATGGGGTACATGAAATCAAGTTTTAAAGAATAGGAATCTTTGGAGACACAGTAGCAATGGTTCAAGGTCACTGAGCAGAGCACTCATCAAGCATCAGAAATCAGTCACAGAGCTTTTTGCATCCTAACTCATCCCTTGGGGAGGAGAAAGTTTAACATGAGAGCCTTAGCTCTGGGAATACACAGGTCATGTGAACTCAAAGCCCCTGTTGCATGTGCAGGTGCTTAAAGAAAGACAGAGAGCCCTAGCTCTCCTTCCTTGGGGACAGCTGTGACATGACTTACTGGTGATAACCACGGTGCTCACAAGTAGCAGCAACAGCAGGACAGCGATGGGGATGCTGATATAGAAGCCGCTAGTCATGTTCTTCTGTGCCTTCCCTGAAGGGATCAATTCCTAAGGAAACAATAAATAAAATAACAGTAGAAATAAATAAACAGCAGTAAACACAAGAGACACCAAGTGAGAAGAACAGAAAACATATGCTCGACATTAACCTAAACTCTAGGTTCTAGAGATTCATCTTTGCTTGCCTGTGGCTAGTCTGGAATATGCAGGAAGACCCACGAATCTGAGGTGGCAATGGGCAGTGGAACTCCGAGACAATGTGAAATCAGTGTCTTTGATGATGATGGAAACTATGGTGGTCTATATTGCTCAAGGCGATTACCTGGGTAGATGCCTCAGCAAAATTCTAATCATGTACTTAATGTGGGTTCATACATCATGTATATGATTATGTCTGCCTTAATTGTCAAAAGGTATTTCCTAAATGTATCATCTTATGGTATTAAAAAAAATAGATCATTTCTCAGTTAACTTGCTCTCAGTGTGCTCAGGTCTTAGCCTGGTCCTTCATCACAGACCCTCCTTGTCCTGTAAATGCAACTCAAGATTCCATACAAATAATAGCAAATGATCAGCATGGAAGTATATACACACAGACAGACTTGGCAGGTTATATTAAAGTTTTTAGGAATATATTTATATATTAAATATGAATATATGTAATATATAGTAATAGCATATACAGTTAGTAGTTATATGTATTAATAATTACATATATTGCTATATTATATATAATGTACTATGATATATAACATATTATACATGAGTTAATATATTTTATATATATATATATACTAAAAATTAAAGAAACAGGGACCATGAATTATAAAGAAAGCATAAAAATTAAAGAAACAGGGACCATGAATTATAAAGAAAGCAAGAAGAGAGTATATGGAAGGGTTTGGAGGGGGCTGAGAAAAAAGAAAACAATACAACTATATCCAATAACTTTCTAAACATGGTAGAAAGACTTTGTTCATGGCTGCAGCCCAATTACTACTGTATGATCAGATAGAAATTAAGAATCTCCCTAGTGCCCTGGGGCAGGGGATCAGGGATCAGCACACACTGAAATAAGCAGGAGACAGGTGGGCAGCAGGTGAGACCCCTCTAATAACTTGGCACTAATCTACTAACCCTAAACAGAGTCCATGGATGGTTTAACTACAAGGAAAGGGAGATCAGAGACCAGGTCTTTTCCCATGTGTGAGCCTCGTCTCTGGAATCAAAATCCAGATTCCTCAGCTCTGTTTAGTCAGAGAGAGCATGGACAAGGTAGTTAAGCTGTGTAAGTGCTGTCTCTACGTCCTCAACATGTTCAGTGGGTTCTTAGGAAAGGGATTCTCAGGTATTCTTGACAAACATTGTGGGGAATATAGACGAAAATAAGGTTTGCTTGTTGTTCTGACAGTGTCTCCTGATCCCAGGTTGGCCTGAATCTCACTAGTTGACTCGAACCTTTGACCTTCCTTCCTAAACCTCCTGAGGCAGGTGTGTCTACTGTGCCCACAGAACATTTACTTCAGAACATGTTCCTGATTATGAATGACAGCAATGCTTATCTTTTTTCATTCATCTTCACAGATTTTGTTCAACCTTTTAGTGAAGCAGAGTCTATGAAGTTGATCTCCTGGTTCAAGATGTAAGCTACTATAGGCCTGGGGGTGTACACCTTATTTCCAGGACCTGACTCCAGGAGGGTCAGGAGTTCCATATTCTTCCCAGATACATAGCAAGGTCAAGACCAGCCTTAGCTCCATGGGATTCTGCCTCAAACAAACAAACAACACCCTGAAAACAAAACTGTGTGCTGTTATACATTGGTTTCAATGCACCTAGGGACAACTTCGCATCTTCAGAGTCCAGATTCTACTACAGCTTATTCTCAATTTAACTCCAAGTCATTCCTTCGTGCTGCTAAGCATGACCGTTTCTCAGGTAACTGAGGGCAAGAACAACCTTGATATGTAATGCTGTTTTGTTTTACACAAAGTCATAAATCTGCTCCCTTAGCAGCACGTACTTACGGGTGTCTGACATTTAACTAGTATACACAGATTCTTTCCAAAACTGCCAGACCACTGGGTGCTAATGTCAATTAAGTCATTATATTTAAAGTGTCAAGATGGGCACGTGACACAGGCCTGTAATCCCAATACTCGATAGGCTGAGGCAGGGAGATTATGAGTTCTAGGCCAGGCTGAGTTATAAAATGAAATCATGTCTCAAAGAATGGGGGCAGTTGGTGGGATTCATTCACACAATTCCAGTTCATAAAAAACAGAGGCAGAAGGGTCAGAAGTTCAAGGTCATAATTAGCTATGCAGTATGTTCAAGGTCATGGGTTACAGAAGATTCTTTCAAAAAAAAGGAGAAACTTTTTTTCAGCTGGGTGGTGGCGGCACATGCCTTTAATCCCAGCACTCAGGAGGCAGAGGCAGGAAGTTCTCTGTGAGTTCCAGGCCAGCCTGGTTTACAGAGTGAGTTCCAGGACAGGCTCTAAAGCTACAGAGATACCCTGTCTCAGAAAACCAAAGGAAAACAAACTTACTTTCAGCCTTTATGTGTTATGTTCTGACTGTCAATAGGTATAAATGCATTTGGCCATTTGGCCCTGTAGAGATATGTCCACCTTCTCTTGAAGTGTCTTGTTGTTGCTTGATGGTTTTTGGCCTTTCCAACCTGGGGCCTTGCACATGCTAACAAGAGTGGGGCTACTTCCAACAGCCATATACTTCTCACAACCCCTATCTGGCTATTTACTTACCTCAATCACGATTTTTTTCCTGTGCTAATTACATACACTAAAACAAACCTTGCTTCTTCGTGGAGCCCAAACAATTCTATTGATAAATTTACTTTGACTATTTGTAGAGATAGAACTCTGTCAAGAATTCTGGAAGCAGAGTGCCTTAAATTTTTCTCAAGCCTAGTATACAGAAACTCCAGGAAGAATCATGCAAAATCTGGAATGTCTGAAAACTTAATAGCTCATGTGGAGGTTTGTGTATGGAAAAAATATCACTAATGGGGTCTACAGAGAATGGTCAATGGGCAGAAAAGCAATGTAGGGGCAGTAAATGAAATCTTGAATTTAAACATCCTATGTAAGAACCATACTCTTTTTAATTTTTTTTATTTTTATACATTTATATGTTCATTCTTCTACAGTTTTGAGGCACCATCTCACTATTTAGCCCAAGTTGCCTAATGGTCCAGACTGGCTTCAAACTTCTGATATCATTAATTAACTTCCTGAATCCTAAGACTAAGGAAGAAGCCAATATATCTGATTTGTGACTTTTCTTCATTTTTTAATGCGACTATCTGTAAACTAATTTTATAGACAAAATCTTTAAGTACAAATTGTTTCCCAAAAAAACATAGAAGCAAATACAGCTAATAAATTAGAGGAATATGCTTACAGTGTAATTATTCCAAGAGTCGTCTGACGATATCACAGTGTTATTCCAATCTGTTTCACAAGAGAGAAAATTAATTATAAATACAAGAATTTAGATGTTTTTACTATAACTGTAAATATTACCCACAATGCCAATGTGTCTTTTCCATGTAAGGGTGGGATTTAATTTGGACAACAAATTTTGAACATTTACGTGTTTGAAGTGTATTTAAAATGTCTATTTTATATAACAAGGAATCTTTTATTTTCATTGTTTCTATGTATTTATCAACGAAACACAGAGTCCTCTTTCCACTGATGTCTGGCATATATAAGGTTTGTAACATCCTGACAAGGAGCCCCTTAGTTACATTTTACAGATGTAGAAGAATGTAGTAGGAGTTGCAGGCCTGCTTTTCGTCCCGCCTAGCTCCCGCCTAGCTTTACACCAGAAATAACAACACACAAATTGTATTTTTTAAACACTGCTTGGCCCATTATATCTAGCCTCTTCTTGGCTAACTCTCGCACCTGGACTAGTCCATTTCTAATAATGTGTGTAGCACCCCAAGGTGCGCTTACTGGGAAGATTCTAGCCTAAGTCCATCCTGGGTCGGAGCTTCATCACGTCTGCTCTAGAGAGCAGAGCTAGCAAGTCTGAGCTCACTTCCTCTTCCTCCCAGCATTCTGTTCTGTTTACTCCACCCACCTATGTTCTAACCTATGAGGGCCAAGCAGTTTCTTTATTTTTTAACCAATGACCTTCCTCCATCAGAAGAAGACATCAGCTGACAATATATTTCAGATTTTAGCAAATGACAGACATCTCTGCTGTCAGTGTACACACAGTGCTCACACAATAAGTGGAAACACTACCGGTCTATAGGAGTCCCCAACAACTGTCAAAGCTGATATTGCCCAGCACGAATAAAGTTGAATGACTCATAGCCCCCCTCATACTCACTTTATTGTGTTTAAATTTCACTCTCTGTGAGAGCTCTTACAAGGAGCCAAAGGCAATGACTAGGTGTAGGCAGCATCTACAATCTGGGCTCTTTTTGTGAGCTAGGCCCTTAAATAAGACCTTCCAGGAACAAGAGGAAGTGATTCAGTAAGGTGAAGCTGAATCAGAGAAAACTTGAACTCAGTTCTGATCATATTCATTAGCAAAGTGACCTCATAATCAAGGTGCTGCAATAAGCACTTAGGAATGCACGCATGGGCACTCAGCACTATCGGAAACATGGGCGATGTTATTATTGTTATGTGATGGAAGGAGCAGGGAGCAGGAGCGTGAACACTGTGGAATTGACTTTAGAAATATCGTACTGTACCGCTTGTGTAATGAGGATAACATTCAACAACTTCTCCAAAGAAGTGTACCTAGAATAGGGGACAAATGGAAAGGTGTTTGTGTCTCCAAGGGGAACTAAAGAGTTTCCCCAAACTAGCAGTGACATAAATTACCATAAACTAATGAAATGGGATGGTGCATAAGGTTCCTGGCAGGCACAGCTATGAAAGGCAGGTGTGGCCTATGTGACACCCAAATCCCTTTCGATCCTAATATTTCTTGCTTTTGCAGAATATTCACCAAGGGAGAGATTCCAAGAGCACAGTAAGGACTCACCAGGAGCCTCAAGTTACAAGGTCAAAATGCCAGAAGTCTCAAGGAAACCAGGAACCCAGCTGCTGCTGTTCCTGCTCCACTCTGCAAAGCTCTGCTCTGAGCAGGGTTAGGTGACATGGCCTTACAGAGCCTGAACCCCTCCTTCCTTCTTCACACCTGGGAACAGTGGCGGACAGCGGCCCCTGCTGCCTTGTGTTTGGATCTAGTTTCATTTTGTTTTTCTGCCTGGAAACAGTTCACACTAAGGATTTCCCTCTCAACATCCAGAGGTCACCATTACCTAATCCTTCCTGGTTCTGTGGGTAAAATTGTGGCTTTAAATTAACTAGAGTCCAGGAAAGCCTAGGAAAAGGTCAGCCACATATATGAGACCACAGAGAAGCAGCTTCTGAGAATATTGCGTCACTCACACACACACACACACACACACACACACACACATGCACACACACACACATGCACACACGCACACACACACAACCACCCAGAGTCCTGCAGGAAAGACTGGCCCTGTTAGGAGGTACCTCAGGGACACATGGGTCAGCTCTGCATCACAAAGGGCAGCATGTGGTAGTTTCAACTGACCCCTGTTGATAGTGTGGAGCTGGCGGAGAGAGATGGCAGAGCCCAGCATCTCCACAGCTGGTCAAGCAGCACACACACATGCCACTGCAGTTTTAAGGAGAAGAAGTATAGGACCCAACCAGAGTGTGGACCGTGGGACAGAGTATACCGAGTAAGTGAGGATCAGGGTCTCAGTGCTGCAACCCTATGTGATGCTGCTGTTCGTATACTCAACCCCCCTTAGTCCATTTGGTTGTTATTCCAAAATTGCTTAGAGTGAGTAAATTATAAACAAAAGAAATGTCCTGGTCATAGATCTAAAGGCTGGGAAGTCTCAGATCCAGACACGAGCTGACTGGGTAGCTGCTGAGGGCTCCTTTGTTCAGAGATGATACTTCTTGTGTGTCCCCAAGGGAAGGAAAGGGAAAACCAGCCCCATCAGGCCTCTCACAAAGGATCTAACACTGTGCACAAACATCTTACTTTTATATCCTAATCACCTTCCAGATGACCATTTCATCGCTGAGACCTTCTCAAGGTGGCAGCATCACACTGGTGATGGTTCCCACACACAGCCTGCCTTGTGCTGTGGAATTCTCCTCTCTCTCCATCTTTCTTCCTTCCTTCCTTTCTTTCTTTCTTTCTTTCTTTCTTTCTTTCTTTCTTTCTTTCTT